>OY992877.1:127732220-127762066 GCA_963921405.1 Cepaea hortensis | reverse complement strand
TAAACAAAACACGGGACATACGGCTGAGATACAACTTCTATATCTATAAAACAAAGTGTATGTATGTAAATATGTAAATATGTATGTCCTTTATTTGTTCGCGAACGGCCCATCCGATTGAGATGAAATTTTCTACACACCTTCCTTTCATTCCAGAGCTGTCAACTGTCATAGTTTTTTTTCTTCTTCCTCCTCCTCCCTCCTCCCCTCCCAAATACGTAGCGTAAATATATGATGATGATGATGAAAGAATCCCCGAACCAAAACGCTAGGAAAAGGGAAGAAAATGACGTGACTACACAGAATCGTCACACGGCAATCATCATCATCAAGTGCCGTGCCGGCTGGCGTAGGCGTTCATGGCTTCTCCGTAGATCTCAGTCTTTGGTTTTTTGGATCAACTCTGCTGCTGATAGTCCTCCATGCCACGGCAATATCAATAACAATTCATCTTTTTATGTGTAAGGAGTTATCTACAGTCGTGTAGAAAGGAAGAACTAGACGAGTATGAATTCGGAATGGCGAACTCTCTCCTCCTCTCTTCTCCTCCCTCCTCCTCCTCCTGCCTCCTTCTCCCTCATCATCCTCACTCCTCCTTCTCCCTTCTTCTCTCTCTTCCTCTTCCTCCTCCTCCTACCTCCTCCCTCCTCCTCCCTCTACCTCCTCCTCCTCCCTCTCACCCTCCTCCTCCTCTTCCTCCTCCCTTTCCTTCCTCCTCCTCCTCCCTCTACCTCCTCCTCCCCCTACCTCTTTCCTCCTCCCTCCTCCTCCTCTTCACCTCCCTTTCCTTCCTCCCCTCCTCATTCTCCCTCCTTCCTCCCCTCCTTCCTCCTCCTCCTTCCTTCTTCTCCCTCTGCCTCCTCCCTCCTCCTATCCCCTCCTCCTCCTCCTCCCTCCTTCTCCTTCTCCCTCCTTCTCCTGCTCTCCCCTCCTCCTCCTCCTACCCTCTTCCTCCTTTCCCTCCTCCCTCTCCCTCCTCCTCCTCCCTCTTCCCTCCTCCTCTCTCTTCCTCCTCTCCCTCCTCCATCCTCCTCCTCCCTCTTACTCCTCCTTCTTCCTTCTCCTCCCTTCTCCTCCCTCTTCATCCTCCTCCTACCTCCTCCCTCCTCCTCCTCTCTCCTCCTCCCTCCTCCCTTTTCCTCCCTCCTCCTCCCTCTACATCCTCCCTCCTCCTCTCCACTCTTCCTCCTACCCTCTTCCTCTTCCCCTCCTACCTATCCCTCCTCCTCCCTTCACATTCCTCCTCCTCCCTCTTCCTCCTCCTCCCCTCCTCCTCCTCATCCCTCCTTCTCCCTCCTCCTCCTTCTTCCTCCCTCCTCCTCCCTCCTCCCCCCTCCTCCTTCCTCCTCCTCCCTCTCCTCCTCCTCCTCCTCCCTCTACCTCCTCCCTCCTCCTCCCTCTTCCTCCTCTCATATCCCTCCTCCTCCCTTCTCCTCCTCCCTCCTCCTCCTCCCTCTACCTCCTCCTCCCTTCACATTCCTCCTCCTCCCTCTTCCTCCTCCTCCCTCCTCCTCCTCATCCCTCCTTCTCCCTCCTCCTCCTTCTTCCTCCCTCCTCCTCCCTCCTCCCTCCTCCCCCTCCTCCTTCCTCCTCCTCCCTCTCCTCCTCCTCACTCGTCCTCCTCCCTCCTCCTCCCTCTACCTCCTCCCTCCTCCTCCCTTCACATTCCTCCTCCTCCCTCTTCCTCCTCCCTCCTCCTCCTCCCTCCTCCTCTCTCCTCCTCCCTCCTCCTCATCACTCCTCCTCCCTCCTCCTCCTCTTCCCTCCTCCCCCTCCTCCCTCTCCGCCTCCTCCCTCCTCCTCCTCCCTCTACCTCCTCTCCTCCCTCCTCCTCCCTCTACCTCCTCCCTCCTCCTCCCTTCACATTCCTCCTCCTCCCTCTTCCTCCCTCCTCCTCCTCTCTCCGCCTCCCTCCTCCTCCTCCTCCCTCTACCCTCCTCCTCCCTTCACATTCCTCCTCCTCCCTCCTCCTCCTCCCCTCCTCCCCCTCTTCTCCTCCTTCTCCCTCCTCATTCTCCCTCTTCCCTCCTCCCTCTTCCTTCTCCCTCCGCCTCCTCCATCCTCCTACTCTCTCCTCCTCCTCCCTCCTCCTCCCTCTCCTCCTCCTGCTCCCTTCTCCTCCTGCGTTCTCCTCCTCCCTCCTTCTCCCTCCTCCTCCCTCTTCCTCCTCCTCGCCTCCTCCTCCACACTACTCCTCCCTCCTCCTCCTAATCCTCCTCCTCCCTCCTATTCCTCCCTACTCCTCCTGTCTCCTCCCTCCCTCCTCCCTCCTCTTCCCTCCTCCACCTCCCTCTTCCTCCTCCCTCCTCCATTTACCAAAGACAGACAGACAGTCAGACAGATAGTCGGGAACGGGATCTTATATGACTACTTATATAATTTAAATGAGATGCTCTCCACCATGGGCTGGGCCGGGTCAGACAGACAGACAGACAGATAGATAGACAGACAGACAGACAGACAGACAGACAGACAGACAGACAGACAGACAGACAGACAGACAGACAGACAGTCGGGAACGGGAACTTATATGACTACTTATATGAATTAAATGAGATTCTCCCCACCAGGTGTTGGGCGATGCCGGGCCGGTCAGACAGACAGACAGATAGATAGTCGGAACGGGAACTTATATGACTACTTATATGAATTAAATGAGATTCTCCCCATCAGGGGTCTGGGTGAAGACGGGCCGGGTCAGACAGACAGACAGACAGACAGATAGACAGACAGACAGACAGACAGATAGTCGGTAACGGGAACGAGAACTTATATGACTACTTATATGAATTAAATGAGATGCTCCCCACCAGGGTCTGGGCGAAGCCGGGCCGGGTCAGCTAGTGTTCACTAAACAAAACACAGGAGACAGACAAATCCAACTGTGGAATTGGTAAAACGACAACTAAACATATGCTACAGAGACAATTATTTTAACCTATATCTGTTCCATTTGATGACAAACTATGGTGATGTTAACAACCTAAAGTTGACTGCTGTTTCTGGAAATATTTAAACAAATTGACTCCTGGTGGTGGACGAAGAAATCGCAGAAAGCGAAGGGGAAGGAATAAAAATAAGAAGACACACAGGCAGACAGGCAGGCAGGCAGGCAGGCAGGCAGAAAGAAAGAAAGAAAGAAAGAAAAGAAAAGAAAAGAAAGAAAGAAAGAAAGAAAGAAAGAAAGAAAGAAAGAAAGAAAGAAAGAAAGAAAGAAAGAATACAAATACTAATACTAAACACTGCTGAATGGTGCACAAGCAATATAGTCATGAAGCAAAAAGAAATGTCAATATAGACTCCTAAAATGTGCAAATACCGAAGAATGCCTTGTTGTACTTTATTGATTCAAAATCAAACACTCCTGAGGTCCTACAAGAGCCGGCAATGAACAGGGAGCTAATTTAGTCTATTAAAAAGAGACAAATCAAACATGTTACCACATTCACAGCCATGACACTTGACAAATACCATACCGGCGGGAAAGTTTAGCTCCGTCAAGCAAGAGGCAGGCGGGGACACACTCCTGGGAAGATAAACATTAAGTCATGAACAAACAGCAGTCTCTCAATGTGTGATTCACAGGGGCAATGTGATCTTCTTTGCGAAGATGACACTTTAAGTCCTCTCTCTCTCTCTCTCTCTCTCCCTCCCCCTCTCTCTCTCTCTCTCTCTCTCTCTCTCTCTCTCTCTCTCTCTCTCTCTCTCTCTCTCTCTCGTTGGAATTCAAAATTAATCTAGACACCTTGTGACCTTGTGATTTTCTGCACGGTAGTGGCCAGCTATGGACATCTTGAGAATGCACTGACAAATAATACACACACACTGGCTCTTATTGTGTAGGATAATCTCCGTGAATTCCGTGCCATTTCAGTAATGGGTATGACTCGCAGATCGCCGCTGTGAACTTCCGGATACCAAATCCAGTGGCAGCCTATTACCAGATTTGTTTGAAAAGTGCTATGTTCTTATGGGTGAGATTGTGTGGTCTGTGTGCAATTGCGTGTATGATGTGTGTCAGAATGTCCGCGTGAGGAGCTCTCTTCTTTGTGGGGTTATGTACGTAAAGTGCATGTGTGTGTGTGTGTGTGTGTGTGCGTGTGTGTGTGCGTGCGTGTGTGTGTGTGTGTGTGATCATATATGATATGTGTATGAATTTTTGTCTGGTGTGTGTGTATTTTTGAGCATTATGCTTTTGCCTGTATGTATGATGTGCTGAACATGTGTGTGTGTGTGTGTGTGTATGCGTGCTTGTTAGTGATATGTGTGCTGTATGTATATCCATGTGTTAAATGTGTTTGTATGTGTGATCTTGTATGTGGACGTGAGTTTATACCTGTGTATGAGTGATATGTGTGATTGTGTATGTGCTTGTGTGTGATGTATGTCTGCTTGTGTGGGATGTATATGTGTTTGTGTGTAATGCATATGCTTCTGTGTGATGTATATGTGTCTGCATGTAGCGTGTTTGTTCTTTTATGATATGTGTGCTTGTATGTGAGGTATGTGTTCTTGAATGTGATTTATGTGCGCTTATTTTGTCCTTGTGTGTGTATTACGTGTGTGTGAGTGTGTATGTCACGAGTGTGCTGTATATGTGCCTATATCTATAACGTCTGTGGTTATTTGTGTATGTGGTGTGTGTTAGTGCTCGGGTGAGTGTGTGTGTGTGTGTGTGTGTGTGTGTGAAAGAGAGAGAGAGCGAGAGAGAGAGAGAGAGAGAGAGAGAGAGAGAGAGAGAGAGAGAGTTCATTTTCTAAAATGGTGATGGTTAGTATAATATTATAATAACTATCACTATTACCATACGACACAATAAAATGCACTTTACTAAGCATACATTGGAAATCAATAAGTATGCAAATATTCAATTAAACAAAACGAGGTCAAACAAATACAGACAACTCGCAATGAGTACAATAATCACGTTCAGCAAGCACAACATGTTCAACATTGAAAGCATCCCAAACGGTGTATTATACCCGAACCAAACCAGGCAGAAACAGACTATAGCTCAAGCTATAGATACAGGTCACGAACAGGTACAAAAACACACAAAAAAATATTGTTTGGGCACACATTGTGGACGATCATTAAACAGACAGGTATCACATAAGCTGTTGGATGTAGATCTCATTCTGTTTTCCCCCCAATCTCATTAGGTGACGTCTATTATTGCGAAATCGGGCGATATAATTTGACTACTGCTGCTATCAATCTCTGTGTATAATTAAGGTTGCGACTGAAAGCCACCTCGTGTAACTGTGGTAATTAGCAAGCCGTTGAACTGCGAACTTCGCCCACTAACAATAATGTGGAATTTAAAGGGTAATGAACAGCGCTAATCATGCGAGTTACCAATTATTTGAATCACTTTTACAACCCGATGTGGCACTTGATTACATTCTACAGAGGATCATTCTTCAATTTTCAGGAGTTTAATTAGTTTCATAGCAGCCCAGCTCTGGTTTCCACCCAAAACCAAACAATTTGTTCCTGAGATTGTTCTGTAAAGGTAAGTTATCGAGATATGGAGTTGGTAACACTGTCTCACAAAGCAATAACCTACAGTATTGATTAATTGATTGATTTAGTAACCGACATCACAGCATTCGGTACATTCCCATAAGTGCTCCGTCCTAATCCTCAGCGGCCAGCGAAGAGTTCCAACACTAATAGTTCCAGTAGCAATCTGATTATATGTCCGTCTCGCCTTTCCTCTGAGCGTCGATCGTCGGCCAGATCCCCTCGCCACACCTCGCTGTCTCATTCTTACCAGACTATGGTGATCCATTTGCTCCTCCGAGGTGTACACGTGCTCCCACAAGGCCGCAACCTACAGTATTTGAGCACCTAACCCCACACACCGTCAAAACAGCTTCTGCAGTTGTATCTTGTGTTCACCTTTCAATGATAAGGTCTGTTCCACCGAAGGGCTGTATGAGAAGATTTGTTCCAGGAGCCATCCCTATGTTAACTAAGCTGTTTACAGACAAAGAATTTTACATTTTTATACGCATCTTTTAAAGGACGTCGCAGACAACAACATTTTTTTGGGGCTGTTTGTGATTTCTTTGCAAGTTTACGTCTTGTAGTTTGCCATTGCTTTCTAAACAACCGGCAGTCATACCATTGCACGAAAACCAGCGCAAGGCGGTCTGCTTCCAAATCGTCTGCAGCTGTTTCGAACGCGGTATGCGGGAATGCGAATTGTATTCGAAACCCGTTAACCACAGCACCGGTAAGATTCCTAGAGTGAAGTATGCTGAATGCAACTTGACCATAGCGAGCATACCGCCCACGTAGAATGAAGTATATTGCATGAAACTTGACAACAGCGAGCATGCTGCCCACGTAGGATGAAGTATACTGCATGAAGTATAGTGCATGAAACTTGACAACAGCGAGCATGCTGCCCACGTAGGATGAAGTATACTTTATTATTTTGTTGCGTATCCCTTACGGGACGTTGCAGTCAACACCAGCATTTTCAGCTGCTGTTGATGTACTAGGCAAGTGTTACGTTCAGTAGTTTGCCATTGCTTTCTGAACGACCGGCCTCTATACCTTTTTCGAAAAAACCAGCACCGCCGTGTTTCGAACCCGGGTATACGGGCTCACAAACCGCGTTCGCAAGCCCTTCAGCCACAGAGACCGGTGCATGAAGTATACTGCATGAAGTATATTGCATGAAACTTGACAACAGCGAGCATGCTGCCCACGTAGGATGAAGTATACTGCATGAAGTATATTGCATGAAACTTGACAACAGCGATCATGCTGCCCACGTAGGATGAAGTATACTGCATGAAGTATAGTGCATGAAACTTGACAACAGCGAGCATGCTGCCCACAATGGATGAAGTATACTGCATGAAGTATAGTGCATGAAACTTGACAACAGCGAGCATGCTGCCCACAAAGGATGAAGTATACTGCATGAAGTATAGTGCATGAAACTTGACAACAACGAGCATGCCGCTCACGTAGAATGAAGTATACTGCATGAAGTATAGTGCATGAAACTTGACAACAGCGAGCATGCTGCCCACAAAGGATGAAGTATACTGCATGAAGTATAGTGCATGAAACTTGACAACAGCGAGCATGCTGTCCACAAAGGATGAAGTATACTGCATGAAGTATAGTGCATGAAACTTGACAACAACGAGCATGCCGCCCACATAGAATAAAGTATACTGCATGCAACTTGACAACAACGAGTATGCCCCTCACGTAGAATGAAGTATATTGTATGCAACTTGACCTCAGCGAGCATTCCGCCCACATAGAATAAAGTATATTGCTGGCAGCTTGACAACAGCGAGCATGCTGCCAACATAGAATAAAGTATACTGCATGCAACTTGACAACAGCGAGCATGCCGCCCACATAGAATAAAGTATACTGCATGCAACTTGACAACAGCGAGCATGCCGCCCGCATAGAATAAAGTATACTGCATGCAACTTGACAACAGCGAGCATGCCGCCCACATAGAATAAAGTATACTGCATGCAACTTGACAACAGCGAGCATGCCGCCCACATAGAATAAAGTATACTGCATGCAACTTGACAACAGCGAGCATGCCGCCCACAAAGAATGAATAATACTGCATTCAACTTGATTACAGCGAGCACACCGCCAACATTGAATAAAGTATATTGCATGCAACTTAACAAAAGCGATCATACCGCCCACAGAGAATGAAATATACTGTATGTAACTTGCGCACAGCGAGCAAACCGCCAACGTAGAATGACGTTCTTCTTCTTCTTCTTCTTCTTCTTCTTCTTCTTCTTCTTCTTCTTCTTCTTCTTCTTCTTCTTCTTCTTCTTCTTCTTCTTCTTCTTCTTCTTCTTCTTCTTCTTCTTCTTCTTCTTCTTCTTTCGTTCGCTTGAAATATGTCTATAACTGCAATGCTGTCTCTTGTATGAATTGAACTGTCTTTTTCAGTTCACACAGCGGTCCAAAGAGTTTATCTTCCACTGCCGTCTCTCTAGGCCAGAAGGTTTGCCTAGATATGTTGTAATTTGGGCAGTCTTGGAGTATGTGCTCTGCTGTCTGCGACGCCAATCCACATGTACAAATGGCTGTTTCACCAATCTTGAATTTTGTATACATGTGGTTGCGTAACCTATTGTGCCCTGTTCTGAGGCGCAGAATAATTACTTGTTCTGGTCTGTCCAGAACGTGGTCTGTCTAACGTGGTAGTCATCTTGAGCAGGTTTTGGTGGCTTTCTGACCGATTTGATCATTCTTTTCTTTTAGTGGTATGTAACGGGCACATCAGGCTGTTCTTCTTTGGCTCCATCCTTAGCCAATTGATCAGCTCTGTCGTTTCCGGGTACTCCACAGTGGGATGGTATCCACTGTATGGTGACCTTATGCTGACTACTAAGTTCAGAAAGTAGTGTCCTTAGTACTGGCAATTTCCCAGACAGGAGTGCCTCGAGTACTGATTTTGCATCTGTCAATAGCACCACAGGTTGTGTACCATTGCTGGTACTTAGTAATTTCTCTGTTGCTATCTTGATTGCCTCAATTTCAGCATCGTAGTTATGGCAGTACTTTCCTGTCGGTACTCTAGCTGTGTCCCTAGTATTATTTGGGTATTCTATGTACACTCCGCCGGTCTCTCTGGCTGTGGGGTTACAACACTTTCTCTCTGTAATCCCGTTTATCACGCAGAGTCTCGTAGCGGAGCGAGAGCTGAGGCGGTTCGACCCCCGCTCGTGACTTGCGGGATACTGAGCCGGCCGCTCAGACAGCAATGGCAAACTACTGAGCGTAATCTTGCCAAGAGATCAACATACAGCTGAAAGATGCTGGTGTTGACAGCTAAGTCCTGTAAAGGATATGCTAAAAAAAAAAAAAATTTACACTCCCGCTCCTCCATTTCGAACAGCATTTTGTGCTGACCCATCTGTGTAGACTCGGATCCAGAGGTCCCGTGGGTATTCTTAATCGAGGAAGCTGAGAGTGGCTGTTCTGCGCTGCACACTGTTCTGTTCTTCCTTATCAAATATTCCTCTCACTTTTGTCTGGATTTGTAATGATAGTCTATGCTAATCTTTCCATGGAGTTCGCTCTGGAATAGTTGTTAGGGAGATACCAACTGTGGGAATATCGGTGGTTTCTCTGCAGAGTCGTTTGGCCTGGTGGATAAAACTACTTCTTTTCAACCGCCCCATAGCTAGGTTTTCAAATCTGTTCTTCATAGGGTGACCTGGCAAGCTGAGGAACTTTTCTGCTTTTATTAGCGTTTTCGTATCTCTGCGCTCACTCAGTGCTTGTGTCCTCCCTATCTTCTCCATTTCCACTATAGGGGTTGATCTCATCCCTCCTGTGGTGACTCTAAGTGCTTGATTTTGCACTTTGTCCAGCTCTTGTAGTGTGGTTCTTGATGCCGAACACCACGCAGTTTACCCGTATTCCAGGCGTGGTCGTATGCTCTGTTGACAAACTTTGCTAAGTATTTTCCAACTGGCTCCCCGTGTGGTTCCACTTAGCTTTCTCAGGATGGCTATTTTCCTTCTGGCTTTTGCTACTGCTTTGTTGATGTGCTTTCTCCATGTCAGCCTGCCATCAAATGTTACTCCAAGGTATGTTGGTTCTTTATCTTCTCTTAGTGTTGTTCCATTTATCTGGATGGTACCTGCCTTTTGTTTTGGAGAGAGGGTAAATAGGGTGGTGCTGCACTTGTCAGTGTTTATGCTGACACACCATCTATTTGCCCATGCAACAAATGTATCTACAGCTCTTTGTAGCAATCTGGTGGCCACTGATGCGTGTTCATTTGTGCTCCATAGAACCAGGTCATCGGCGTTTTAATTCCATGCGGCAGATTAGCAACGAGATCATTGATGAAGATTAGAAAAAGTGTGGGGGAGAGGACTCCGCCCTGGGGAACACCGTGACGCAGTAGTACTTTCTTGCTCTTTAGTCCGTCTATCTGTACTCGGGCTCTTCTGTTGTGCAAGTATGCTTTCACCCATTTGTACATTCTTCCATTGACTTTGCAGTTTCTCAATTTATTCATCAGACCTTCTTTCCAGACTTTGTCAAAGGCTTTCTTCAAATCTATCCATGCCGCAAGCACCAGCTTCTTCTTTTGGAATGCATCCTCAATTTCTTGAGAGAGGTAGGTTGTCTGATCTTCCGTAGAGTAGCACTGCTTAAAGCCAGCCTGCTGTGGCACAAGGATGTTTTTACTTTCAATGTACCACTGCAGTCTGTGATTGATGATGCGCTCCAGTGTTTTGCAGAGACAGCTGGTGAGGCTAACTGGTCTGTAGCTAGAGGCAATGGAACTATCTTTCCCTGATTTTAGGAGGGGTATCATGATTGCTTCTCTCCAGGCTTGCGGAACACTGCCTAAGGTCCAACTGTTATTGAAGATTTGCAACAGCTTTGCTTTGGCCTCTGTTCCTAGGTTCCTGATCATTTCATTGGAGATACCAACAGCTCCTGGTGACTTTATTATTTTCAGTTTTGATATGGCTAGCTCCAGTTCGCTGATTGTGATGGGTGCCTCCAGGACCTCATGTACTATTTCCTTCTGTCCTGTATGTTGCCGTTACTCTCGAGTCTCTTGTTGTTTCTCTGGACTAATTTTGATATCGTTATCTTGTGCGAATGAGTCCTCAAAATGTTCAGCTGCTTGCTTTCTTGTTAAGATGTTTCCATCTTTATGTAATGCAATTTTTGAGTTTCTCCCTGTGCCCTCATCGTTAAGTTGTTTTATTAGCTTCCACAATTTCCTTGTGTCTCTTTCAAAGTTCAGAGACTGTTTTTTCCTGCCAGCTTTTCCGTCTAGCCTGCAGCTTGGCACTTTGAAATTTGGCTTTTGCGTGCTGGAATTTATTGTGGTGCTCTTGGCTGGGTGTGGCCTCTGCTTATTTTCTACACACTTCCACATCATTATGCAACTGTTCCAGTTCACTACTCCAGTAGGGTTTATATTGTTTACGGGCTCCTCTTGGTACTGTTTCTTCTGGTACTCCTTGTTGGCGCTGCCTGTAGTATGCATTTCCCAAACTCTTCAACTACTTTATTTATGTCTTTCTCAGTGTTGAGGTTTCTAACCAGTATGCTGGTGCGATTCTTGTACATTGCCCAGTCTGCTTTCTTGTAGTTCCACCTCGAGAGGGTGCTGCTTTCACTTACAAGCTCATTTTCTACAGTTAGAAAGACTGGCCGATGGTCACTGCCACCAAGTTGTTTCCCAACAATTCGTGTAATGTTCCACTCCAGGTCTGGTGAATGAAAAGCCAGGTCAGGTGTAGTTGTAGTGTGCCATGATCTCGAGTAGAAAGTATGTGGGTCGGACGGCTTGTTAACCAAGATGAATCTATTCTCATCCTGCCAGTCTTCCAGTCTCTCTCCTCTCTAGTCCATGTGATCAAAGCCCCAACTCTGCGAGTGGCTGTTGAAATCGCCACACACAATCATTTTTTCTGTTAATGGTAGTTTATCCAGTGCCTGTGGGCCGTCACTTGGACAGTAGTAGTTGATCAGATGTAGGTCTGTATAGCCTGTTTTAAGTTTAAGTGTCTGATACTCAGCCCCTTCCATGTAGACTTCGATTTGGGAAGCATTGATGTTATTTTTACAAGGGTAAGTATCCCACCTTTTCGCCTGTCCTTTCGGTCAGATCGGTAACACTGGTAGCCTCTGATTTTGAAGGCTATATTTTCGTTGAGGTGAGTTTCTTGCAAGCAACATATGCTTACTTTTTCTTGGTCCAGGATGTTTTCTAATTCTATTTTTTTGTTGCTGACTCCCTCCGCATTCCAGTGCATTATTTTAAGTCTTTGTTTAATATGGCCAGCCGTTCTATTCTCATGTCCCCTGGCTCCACGGAACATCTGAGAAGGACCTCCAGTAGTTGGGGTTGGACCCTTTCGAGACATAGGGCCCGGCACTGCACCTGCCTGGGTGTCCAAAGCAGGGCGAGCACCATAACATTTAGCAGTAGTTGACATATTCCATTTTGCGTAATTGCGTGGCATCCTGATTTCTGTGGTGCGCCTCCTGGCTGGTTGCCTCCGTCTTCAGCACCTTTCCTTTGCTAGAGCAGACTGTGGTCTCACTCGAGTTTAGACGTATACACACGCACACACGGGTCTGCACATGCATGTATGTGTATACACATCTAGAGCACACTGGTTATTTTTCGGCGCCAGAAACTCGCCGTCGCCCCTTCTGTTAGTAGAAATAGTTCCGCCACGTGAAGGCCAGGAGTTGGACTTTTGCTGCATAGGTTATGTATTCACGAGCCATTAGGGTATTTAAGCAATGTTGGACGCTCACCCCAACACTGCGCCCCGGCTACATACAGCAACATTTGAAACCGTAGAATGAAGTATACTGCATGCAACTTGACCACAGCGATCACACCGCCCACATAGAATTAAGTATTCTGCATGAAATTTGACAACAGCGAGCATACCATCCACACAGAATGAAGTATACTTCATGCAACTTGTCCACAGCGAGCACATCGCCCAACATAGAATGAAGGATGCTGCATGCAACCTGACAACAGCGAACAATGAACATACTGCCTACGTAGAATAAAGTATGATAACAGCGAGCATACCGCCTATATAGAATGAAGTATGATAACAGCGAGCATCCTGCCCACATAGAATGAAGTATGATAACAGCGAGCATCCTGCCCACATAGAATGAAGTATACTGCATACAACTTAACAGCGAGCACACCACCCACATAGTATGAAGTATGCTTCATGCAACTTGTCCACAGCGAGCACATCGCCCAACATAGAATGAAGTAAACTGCATGCAATTTGACCACAGCGAGTATACCGCCCACATAGAATGAAGTATACTGCATGCAACTTAACAACAGCGAGTATACCGCCTACATAGAATGAAGTATACTTCATGCAACTTGACCACAGCGAGTATACCGCCCACATAGAATGAAGTAAACTGCATGCAACTTGACCACAGCGAGTATACCGCCCACATAGAATGAAGTATACTGAATGCAAATTGACCACAGCGAGTATACCGCCCACATAGAATGAAGTATACTGCATGCAACTTGACCACAGCGAACATATCGCCCACATAGCACAGGGTTAAATGTTGACTGTAACTTTGTTTATGTCATGCCAGGTTGTTTAGTGCCAAGACTGGTACAAATTTGTTTGATCATGTCACTCTTCCGTTCTAGATGTCTACCATGCTCGTAACCGTATTCTTGTGCCGGTTTTCACTTGCTGTCCACACAAAAATATGTTGTGACCTTTGTTTTTGATAGCAGTTTACAGCTGTCAGCACAAGTTAGTGTCCTTGTATGCTCGTGTGCAGTTTCGTCCACTATATACTCCACCCCTTGAACTGAGTTCTCCACTTTCCTGTGTTCGTCTACAGTTTCGTCCACTGTACGATCGGTCCCCTTAGCTGCGCTCTCCCCACGCCTGTGAGCTGCCCATCCTCTACCACTTTGAGTTGCATCTGGGCGTTTCCCTTCATCGAAATGAAACCATGTTAGCCTCTCCTTACAGGTTTAAAAAAACTGTCATTTACTGCCAATATAGTACCTTGCGGTGTGTGGCAGAGGGGTCTTTGAGTCTGAGGAATTAAGGCCGCCTGGCTAGTGCAGTCGCCGCAAACTGTGCAGGTTATGATTTTCATGTTTGCCCCCGACAGAAAAAAATCCCACACCTTACCGAGGGATCGAACCCGGGTCTCACGAACGAGAGTCCGGCGTTCTAGCCACTCGGCCAGCCGCTCCTCTCTTTACAGGTTTAACAACACTAAATAGCTTGTTTGTTTATGAACATTGTTTCTCTGCATATGTTCATATATGCAGGTTTCCTTCTTGTCTGGAGCAGACACTGGCAATAATGACTCTTTAATCTACTATATCAACCGATGTTTTTATAAAGTTGGCGTTGCTTTCATGATTATTTTTGTTCAACTTAAACTTTCCACGTGCATCTTTAATCTACTCTGACTATCCTGCCAGGGATTTCCCCAGAATTGACTAATGTCTCTATTCCACCTGTTCTGTTGATAAGAAAAGCAAATACTCATGGACCATGTTCCAGGCCTTGTGATGTAGTGGGAATATAGTAAGTAGGCCGGAAGGGATCCTCTGCCTAGAGGAGTATTAAGTATATGATGCTTTAGGGTCCGATTTTAAAATACTCGAATGTTAACATACCAAACGATATTTAATGCCGTGTGTACTTTTTCATCTTCCTTTTCCTTCTTCTTCCAATTCTTGTTCTTTTTCTTGTTCTCATTCATTTTGTTCTTCTTCTTCTGTTGGTATTGCTGCTGCTACCGCTCCTTCTTTTGTCCTATTTCTTTTGCCGTGAAGTGTAGCATAAAGGAGTTAGATGTAATGTTATGTTTTTCGCTTGTCTTGTTGCTTTACGTGTGTTGAATATCAGAGAAGCCCCGGATTGAATCTAATATACTTGTACTCTGATATCTAAGGTTTTATCTAGGAGTTTTCCGCCTGCTTGATAAGTTGCATCAATTAATCTTGTTTCTTTGTTGGCGTCTAATATTCCCAGACAAGCTGCATTCCTGCTGCTGATACTTCCTCTCCCTTTTCTTCTTGCTCTTCTTCTTTTTCTTCCTCCTCTTCTTGTTTGCTGTTGTCCTTGTAATATTTACGCAAGAAGTTAGGTTACTTGGATGTGTATTGCTGCTGTCAATGAAAGCTCAATGAGAGGCTCCCGAGTAGCTTTGTGTGGGAGTTCATTAGTAGATGTTTGTCTCTGTGAACTAGTGTTCATTAATGGATATGTGTCTTTGTAAGGAAATGTTCATTAGTGGTTGTCTCTGTGAGTTAATGTTCATTAGTAGTTGTTTGACTCTGCGAGCAAATGTTCATTATCGGTTGCCTCTGTGAGGTAATATTCATTAATCGTTGTCTCTATGAGTTAATGTTCATTATCGGTTGTCTCTGTGAGGTAATGTTCATTAATGGTTGTCTCTGTGAGCTAATGTTCATTAGTAGATGTTTGTCTCTGTGAGCTAATGTCCATCAGTAGATGTTTGACTCTGTGAGCTAATGTTCATTAATAGATGTTTGTCTCTCTGAGCTGATGTTCATTAGGCTAATGTTCATTTAGTTTATTTTAGTTTAGTTTATTCGACGGATCAACATCACGGCACACGGGTGTAACCCATAAGTGACCCGTTCTACTCCTAACTGAAGCCTGAGTCCGGAGAAACTCAGCTCAGAGCACGAACTCCGTAGCACCGGTGAGGGTCCTGAAATACTTTGGGTACATTTTTAACTCGAAATTTTCCCCGGGCAGCGCCATTAGGTTACTATTTTTCGATTTCCAACTGCCAAGGAATTTTTTAAGTGCGCAGCAATACATACGGACGTCCGATCTCACTACCCAGAGACCAGGAGAAATTTTGTTACTAGAAATCCACGTGAAAAAATCCCGGCCCTCACCGGGGCTTAAACCCGGGACCTCCAGCACTCGAGGCGAATACCATACCTCGAGACCACCCAGCCCTCCCACAATCCCTACATTGTTCATTTGTGGACGTTATCCTTGGTGAGCCAATGTGTAGAAGAAATCGAATAAAGAAACACGACAGTGTTACAGACTAAACCAAAAGTCGTATAGAGAAACGAGATGCAGTGATATAACAAACACAGTTTTATAAAGAAACAAGATGCAATTATACAAAATAAAACAAAATTTATATAAAAACAACAAGGTACCGAGTTACAAACTAAAACAATTGGTATGAAGAATGAAAACACCGCATTACAAACCATAATACAAGACACAGAAAGATAAAGGACATAGGAAAAAGTGTGAAAACGTAAATCAGAGGACATGTAAAGAGACACGATGCCATGCCACGCTATAAAATGGGCAAGACTACAGGACAAGCGTGTAAGAGGAATCCGGGGTCTTATTTATCCAATGGCTTGTTCTATTCACAGCTTTGCTCCCATAAGTCAAATGTCTCGCTATCAAACACCAGATGCGCTGATCTGTTGCTGGTATGTGTACATTACATATCACTTCTCAAATCCATCTACGTTCTAGTGTTCCTTTTCTCCGCTTCTTCCCGTTAGACCCCTCTACATCTTTTCTAGACATTTTGTCAATTTACATGTGAAAACTATTTAATGTTCCTCAATTTTGTTTGTGTTTACCCATCATCTTCAATACTGAGTTCTTGTTGGGTAGGTCTGTTTGTTATTTCCGTTTAATGATTTTTTTTTACCCCGAGGTTACAACAGGGAACAAGACTGGAAATAAGCGTACAGCAAGTCTGTTCATAAACGTCTGCAGTTTTCTCGTGATGTGAAGTCAGTAAGTGTTATTTGATCTTGCACTAGTTGAGATTGTCCTCTTCTACGCTATCGCGAGGCGCCGCGGTGCCACAATGTCGCAACCAAGAACCTACAGTATTGCCATGTTCAGAGATAGTCCAGGTTTGGTAATCCCCTGTGTGTTCATTGTCTGGGGTCGCCTCTGTGATAAAGCCGAACAGCACGCCAGTGTGTGTGTGCAACGTACAATCTCCCTCCAGACGAGCCTCAATATCACGTCGCATTAGTCTTTGTATAAGAAATGAAGGCAGGGTTGTGAATGAGTGGGTGCGCATGTGTATATTCGTCAAATATCTCAGGTCGCAATGTGTTTTTTTTTTACATACATCCCACCGTAAACGCGAATCGATAACGAATGAAATAATTAGCTTCATTTGCTGTTCTAGTAATCATCTACTGAGCTTCTCTTCTGGAGAGAGGAGGCGAGAGGAAAAGAGAGCAATAGAGAGGGATAATAAGGGAGGAAAGAAGCGGCGGATGACACCTGGTGTTTCTGATTATTGCATGGACATTTTAATATTTACATCTCTGTCAATAACCCACGGGGAATAAGACATAGAGGGAGAACTCAATAACATTAACAGAGAATTAGATGAATAATATGGGGAGGACATAGCGCAAACTACGCGAGAAAGCAAAGAATAGGAGGGTTTGGAATGAGTTGCTGCTGGGCATATGCTCCTTCGAGGAATGAAACAAAGAAGATCATGTTTCTGTTGATGCTAACTACTATTATTTCGCCATTTATACCATTGCTGGTGTTTGCCGGGGAGTGGGGAGGAGATTTGGGCTGAGAGATAAAGGTTGTTGTCACAAGCAATCGCCCAGCAGTGTGCACATTATGAAGTTAGACACCTCCTATATATAACAAGTTCTCGCCTTAGCGAGAAAACTAATATATACCGTACTGTATGTGAGCCGGTTCCGTAGGGACGCAGTTCGTAATCCCGCATACAGTGTTCGAAACACAGCTACTGGCGATGTGGCAGCAGACCGTCTTGCGTTGGGTTTTTTATAAAATGGTATGGGTATCGGTCGTTCAGAAAGCAATGGCAAACTACTGAACGTAACTTGCCAAGAGATCACAAACAGTCAAAATAAGACTGGGGTTCAATCCCTACATCGATCAGTTGAACTAAAATGTTGACTTCTCGTCCGTGACTTGGGGACGTAAATTACAAGTGCCACTGAAGTCGGGGTGGGTCGCCTATGGCGAGGAACACTGATTATAGGGAAAGCTCATTCACATGCAAAAATATCAAGCCAGTGCACTAGAAGTAGTAGCACGTATATTGACTACGTTTGAGTTCAAAGCGAGTGAACGCAACAACAATACACACAAATAAGGACACAGACGGGTCTCAGCCATGACATCACGATAAAAGCTCTAGGGCAGTGGTTTTCAATCTTTTTTGGCCCGTGCACCCATTAACCATATTTTCAGAACGCCATCCCCCCTTTCGTATTTCCTTCCTATAAATCCCCTCTCCCCCCCCCCCTCCTCCTTCCCCACCCTTACACAGTATACGTAAAAATTGAAGCTAAATTTAATAACAAATACCAGAACAAGAGTAGACGTCTACATAAAACGTGATTTTTGGATCTACTTACGTTATAACATGAATTTCAGAAGGGCGAGAAGTACAGAAACGAAAAGTATGGAGGAAAAAACAATAACAAGTAATCGGTTCTTGTATTAACACTTTATTGAAATAATCTTAATTCCCCCCCCCCCCCCGGATTCCCAACCGGTTGAGAACCACTGCTCTAGGGAGTTAGCTATAGTCCGTTTACAATGATTGCCCTCATTCATGATCTTTTTTTTTCTTTTTTTTGAAAACTGTTACATCGATATCAACTTTTTCCTGCCGTCTTATATTTTATCCCCCACCCAAGGAATATGGCACTGATAGGTCCAAAGGCAACTTAAATTGTAGAAAGCGGTGACATTTCTTTGATGTTTTGGTCAAAGTGTAGTGAATTCACGCTAATAAGCTTGTTTTACAGTAATGCATGTCAATTCCGTTGACATTACAAGGCGTATCCAGACTCGTATGGAAGTTGGTGCAATGTGTAATATTAGTAAAGGCAAAGAATTTACAGAGGCATTGGGTAAATAATGTGGTATCAAAATGGAAATGAACAGGAAAGTAGAAGGAATATATTTATTACCTTATTTTTCATTTCCTTCTTGTTTCTTGAGCTGCTGGTTAATAATGTGTACATAAGGAGTCATGTTACTATGAATCATTTAGCTTTTTATATGGAGTTCGTTAAAGCTTGCAAACAGCTGTGCGTTAATGTGCGTATGAAGTGACCAGAGATGATACCGCAATTTAGTCATCATGTGTCAATTTTTAAGGATGTGTTCAGCTGTCTGTGTAGTTTGTTCACACATGCACATGGGTGACAGAACCGCTTTGAGTCTTCGTGAAAGATTGTCTACTCTGCTGTTTACTGTTCAGAGATAAAACATGATTACCTGTTCTACACGACGAATATAGTTGAATATATAGTCTGTTCGTTGAAGTTTATAGATTGATTCATATGTTCGTGTGTTGTCATCTCATTTGACACCGTGTTTGTTCTCGCGTTTCTTGTTATGCCATAATATGTCAGTTTACACTGCAATATTACGCTCCTGTTGGTATTCAATGCGTTTAGTGTTGTTGTTGTTGTTGTTGTTGTTGTTGTTGTTGTTGTTGTTGTTGTTGTTGTTGTTGTTGTTGTTGTTGTTGTTGTTGTTGTTGTTGTTGTTTTCTGTCACGAGCTCGCCATGAGTTAACCAGATAATAATACCGACGTTTGCTTGGCGTATATTTTCTAGGCCACAACAGTCGTACTAACAGAGTAAACACAGCTGCACAGGTTACATCGTGTCAGCCCATAAACACATTTGGTGGTGAGTGAGAAGGAATGGATACATCGAGTTGGCAGTTCATTAACAGTTAGAATCACATATGATTGTCGGCTTAGGATATGGAATGGTTCCGTGTGTCATCTATACTGCCGGACATCAGACGGAAATGGCTGCTGGGATTGTCACCACGGAACAGAAGATTGACAGTTTATCAACAGGTCGGAAGTGCCCGACTAGGGAGAAAACAGAGCATCTGTCAATTCTTGGTTTCCGGCACATCGAGAGGATTGACGGGGTTATTTGCAACTCTTTGTTGTAACTCGACAGAAACTCGCTGGCTTGTTTTGAGAATCTAAACTATTACTGACAACTTTGACAGGACTTAAGCCAGGAAAATAGTTTCCTGACAAGGGATGATCTGCCACTGTGCCACCTGTGTGGGGGCATAAAGGATAACGTCACGTGGCCAACTTTGGTAGTTTGCCATATAAACCCGAGTTGGGACCAACTGGGGAAACTTGAAAATGTGGATCTAGGCAGACATGCTTGTCACTGCAGCAGTTAGAACATCTAACGTGTGAAGGAGATATTTGATTTAGTTTACACGAGCCTGTATGGCTACCATTAGATGTAATTTAGTGTAAACTGCAGTGCCGTAAGGTATAACCTATTATATTATTTGTTCTAATTAATATAGACTGTGGCCTTGTTAAACTAAAGTGTGATGATTAGCACTGTTAGTGGAAACTAGTTAGAGTAGAATAGTGATATTAACTCTGCTAGTTAAGAATAGATTAGTGAAGTGTTGATAAGCTTTACTAGTTGAGAATTGAGTAATGAGGGATAATTGGGATCTTCCCGTAGGTGTCCCTGGTGGGCGGGGTTCCGCATTCTGTTTGCTGATTTTTTCTTTGTCATAGCCTGATTCGGCTCTAGGTGGGTAGCTAATCTGCTCTATGACTAATTCTAGTTAGCTAAAGATCATTAAGCAAGGTGATAGGCTTACACTCAGCCGAAAGGATCAGTGACTAGTACTATCACCAGATGTGTTGTTTCTATCCTAGGTTCCCTACCAGATCCAAGGAAACTCAACAAGTTTTTGGGAAAGAATCCAATCCCATTCGGAAGAACACCAGTTCAACAATCAATAAAGTTGCATACAGAACGTAACTAAAGCTAGAAGGAAGTTGATTCACCAAAGATAGTGATGATTACTGATGCACCACACAGCATCAGGCAGTAGTAACGAACTGAAAACATTAAGTCTAATAATTACATAGTGTGATATAATCTCGTGTAATAGAACACAAGACTTGATACTTGAGGCTAGATAGACACGAGGGAGGATCCAGTACAGTAACAATTAACATTAATCTGTGTACACACTACAAAGGACTTGTGCATTTTTTTATGAACGATAGGAACGGACATTGTGTAGAGTGCAACCGGTCCATGATTAACTGTTAATACCACCGGTGTCTATTTCGGATGTTCATGAAATGGGATTACCAGAGGTCTACAGAGGCAAGTCCGTATCCGGCAAGATGGTTTCGGCACGGGGTGAGATGTACATGTTCTGACGTAACGTGCTGTGGTCTATCCTTGCTGGGATCAGCTGACTGGGTTGTTGTCTGAGAGTCCGATTCTACACACTTTATAGAACACGTCACACATTTTCTTCACATACACGTCTCATATACGTTACACTTTTCTTTTAATAAATTAATCTTTATTAATCTTTAGAAGCAAGAGTTGTTGAGTATGTTGCGTTGGGGAAGTATGAGAAGGGGGCATAGTACGACAGTGAGAGAGTGATAGGAAAAGGTGTCCATAGGCTGATGGAGTGTGTTGGACGGAAGCTGGTGGATTCTCCAGAATATTGAGGGAAAAAAAATATTATAATGTGGGTGTCGACTCTCTTCACTCCAGGGACGACACTGTAAAGGAGGACACGACATTTTCAATAGCAGTTGTTTGACATCGTTGGGAGATTGCGGAACTTAAAATTCATCGATATAGAATGCAAGCTGTTGCATTGACAAGTTGTATTGTTTGTGCCGATGGTGTTATGTTTAGGGCCTGCAATAGTTGGAGCAAAATATCCCAGTAGGTGTGCATGTGGATTAATGTCTGCGATCTGCCCATACCTCAATCTGTGTCGGACGATTCCAGTAGGTTGATGACTGCTCTCAGTTGCATAAATTTCAAACCGCCTTTTCTCCAATAGTCATCTTCCTCTTTCAACACATGGTCCCCACATTTTTTCCAGTACCTTTTATCAATATTTAATAGCGCGGACTAGGTTAGTATCTTGACGTCAGAGAATTTGAATTTCATATTGACAGCTGCCAGCTTTTCTTTAATTTTAGCCCACACAAATTCTATAGGGTTAAAATGAGAATGGCACGGCGGAAGTCTCAAGCACCTATGGCCATGCTCTTCTATCAACTTATCGATTTGATATTTCTTGCTTTTTTGCGTCTGTTTTACAAGGGACAACAATTCTAGCTTGAAATATGTTTCTGGAAATGGTATGTTTTCCCGCCGGAGTCATATTGTTATGGCTTCCTTTGTGCTCGATGCCGTAGGTATTTTGTCTTCTAGGGCAATAACATTGTGATATGATGCATTGTCCATAATTAGATAAGACGGTCTATCTGGGGATGGATGCATTGTATTCTAGAGCCAATCTCTAAACACATTACCATTCATCTCGTTATGATAATACGTATTGTATGTATGCTTTGATACGAGCACGAGTCCAGCATTCTGTAATAAGCCACTGTGCTTACTACCAGCATGGGCTATGACCAAACGCTGTCCTTTACTACTGGGCACGTATTGCTTTATCTTTCCATCCACTGAATGCCATTCCTTTTCATTTGTGTTGTGCGCAATGATCCAGGTTTAATCAAAATACACTATGTCATAATTTTCTTTGCCCATTTCTCTTATTTCACATAGGTATTTGCTTCTCATGGCTCCTAAATGTGGTTGCTCACAAATGATATTTCTACCCCCTTTGTACTTTCTAAAAGTGAAGCCTAATGTCCTTATAATTTTCCACAAAGTTGTTGTGAATAGCTCTATGTCATTGTTCTTTCTCAACCAAACCCAAAGTTTTCTTACAGTCACTGTTTCTTTGGTATCCAGAATGTTTATAAAGCTCGCCTTGTGACCTCCTTGTCAAAACTGTCTACAATTGCTTTTCTATCTACCGTTTGCTTATTGCGTTGTGGTTTCATTCTAGATAGATTCTTGCACCCAACCGACAAAATGACTGTTTCCTCAAACCCAATTCATGCACTGTTCTTTTCTCGGGATTTGTAATAGGGTGAAACAGTTTCCTGCGATCAGCTTCTTGACAAAAATATGTGTACAACTTCATGATGATGCTTTGAAGTGTACAGAATTTAACATTCAATCCCATTCAACAATATTCACACATTCATGTTAGCGATAAATGGTAAGATTTATAAAATAATCACGTTTCATGAAAGCACCCACTATAGGTAGAAATATTGACGACACTTCTGAACATCGCTTTCCACTAGGTGAGGTTCTTGTCATAAGGTCATTCTTGTGAAGCACGAGAAATGTTACTATTGAACGCTGATCTTTTCCGCGTGAAGATGCAATACATTCGTCATCTCTGAACCGTAAATTATATACCGTATATAAACAAACATTGAAATCTGCTGTACAATCTCCAGAACAAATATTTTGTTTTTTTCTTGTTGAGTGGACATAATGATAAGGTTATATGCTAAATCTCATCAATTTCCCTCATTATCATTATTCATATCCCTGAGATATGGAGTTTTATAAGGGGCGTTCATTTAAAATTCGTTCGTGCCGCACCGCGCGTAATTGCGTACGTTGAACATGATCACGTCATAGTCATGTGATAAATACTGACTAACGAATAAAAGAGCAAGTGCTTATCGTCCCATGATGCATAGGTTATGTTTCTGACGGTTGAGAAAATGGCCGGGTAGATCCAAAATCCGTCCAAAGGAGTTCAAAGAGCGGTGATTCAGTTTCTTTCATTTGAAGGATGTCGAAAAGAGGACATTCATCGAAGAATGCAGACAGCGTACGGTAACAAATGTGTGTCGAAGACAACAGTGATAAACTGGGCACGAATGTTTCCGAAAGTACGTCAATTCACGACAGATCTTCGACGGCCGTGTCAAGCACATATTGTTGCAACAGAACAAAACCATCGCCAAAATTGATGGAGCAGTACAGATGAACTGTTGTCGAAGCATACGATCGCTAGCGAAAGAATTTTATGTGTCAATTTGGACAATTCAAAAGGTCGTTCGTAAGAAACTGCAATATCGGAAGGTGTGTTCACAGTGGGCACCACGGATGTTGACCGACCACCAAAAAGAGGAACGCATGGGATGGTGTTTGAACCACTTGCTGCGTTACAGAGTGGAGGGTGATGCATTTCTCTTCCGCATAGTGACAGGCGATGAATCATAGTGTCACCACTTGGAGCTGAGCAGCAAAAGAGAGAGGAAGTATCCTGGATCACCAAAAGCCAAAAAATTCAAGAAACAGGTTTCCGCTGGTAAGGTTATGCTGAGCGCATTTTTTTTTTACCATGAAGGGCTATTGTTGGCCGACTTTAAAAAACCTGGTGTCAACATTAACTCTACACACTACTTTCAAACACTAGACAAACTGCAAAAAAGCCATCAAGAATAAACGACCTGGCATGCTTTCTCGCGGTGTGATTTTGTTGCACGATAATGATGTCCGCATGTCGCAAAGATTGTGCTGGAAGCATTAGCAAGGAAGAAGTGGGAAATTCTGCAACATCCCGCATATAGTTCTGATTTGTCATCATGTGATTTTCTTTTGTTCGGACCACTAAAAAAAGCTCTCAAGGGACAACGATTTCACACAGATGCAGACGTAATGAACGCGGTAAACACTTGGTTCAGTGAGCAACCACAATCCTTTTATTTGCGGACGGCATTCGCCGCCTACCTAAGCAATGGGATGCTTGCCTGAATGCCTACGGTGACTTCTTCTGACCAATCCATGGTGGGTAATTCATTCAAAATGAATTCTTTGTTTAATTCTACCACACCTGTTAATGTTTCTTTCGTGCTTTTGTAATAAAGCCATTGGAACAGGTTTCAAATGAACGCCCGTAATATATGGAGGGGGGGGGGGGGGAACTGGTTGATGAGCCCAGGTGTGTACCGTTCACTATGCGTCATTGTAATTCTCTGTCCATGAAAGCGTAAATCACTGGTTGATGAGCCCAGGTGTGTACCGTTCACTATGCGTCATTGTAATTCTCTGTCCATGAAAGCGTAAATCACTGGTTGATGGTCCCACAGATTTTCCATTCACAATGTCTAGTAATACAACTAACGTGCATCTAATATAGCGTCAAAAACTAGTATATGACCCCGTCGATTTCTTATTCACCATTCCTGATTGTAACTATGTAAAGGTGGACCTCAATTCACTTATTAATGGTCGAAGAGGTTCGCCATTCACTCTTTTTTACACACACATACACACCCAGAAACCTACGGACCCACAACATCACCCACTCACACACCCATCTACACACCCACCATTCGTACATACATACACCCACAAATACATACACGCGCATGTACACCCATACACTAACACACACACACATAAAACCGATTCACCATCGAATCATTAATAAACACACACATATATACACACCCATCTTCAACTTCCACCATATTTCTGCATGTAATACATTATTATCGCATCAGTTCAGTCTGCGGTTTTCTAAAGTAAACAAATGTGATTTTCTGGAAAAGTGTTTAGTAAAATACGTGGCAAGAAGTGTTTATATATAGTTCTTAATTACCTATAGAAAACAAGTCCCGCAGCAGGAATCTCCTGTAGGTATGTGAAGTGTTAGGACCATCAACATTTTAGGCCTGAGTGCACTGAAGAATACCTGGCCAGTTTCTCCCTCTCGTATCGAACGGCGAGATCTGGCACAGAATCTTCGTCCTGCCGCGTTAAAACCATTTTCAACGTCCAAACCATTACACGAAAGTGCCCGCTAAATTGATTATTGCTTAATATTAATTTGGCAAACATATTTTTTAATAGCACCTCCAAGGATAAGTGACAAGGACATTTCAATGAACCACTGTTGAATTTCAATTTTTAAGCTCTATCCAAACGGATATTTTCGTATTTTTGTATTATTATTATTATTATTATTATTATTATTATTATTATTATTATTATTTGCATATCCTTTACAGGACATCGCTGTCAACACCAGCATCTTTCAGCTGTACGTTGATTTCTTGGCAAGATTACGCTCAGTAGTTTGCCATTGCTTTCTGAGCGGCCTGGCTCACATACCCCGTAAGTTACCGATGCGATCCGAACCACTGCTGATTCTTACCGTCATCACGTCACCGACGAGAGTATACGAGATTACGGAGAAAAGTCATAACCTCTAAGCCACGAAGCCGGCATTATTATTATTATTATTATTATTATTATTATTATTATTTATTCATAGACATTTTATAGGCTCTGTGAAGAAGGGGTTACGAGCGCAATTCGTAATCCCACATACCGCGTTCGAACAGCTGTGGACGATTTGGCAGCAGACCACCTTGCGTTATTTTTCATAAAATAGTATGAGTACCGATCATTCAGAAAGCAATGACAAACTACTGAACGTATACCGGCCAACAAATCACAGAGATTTTATGAAAACCGCTAGAGTTTAAAGTAACTAGAACAGCGTGCGTGACATGACAAATGGCTGGTCAAAAAAGGGTTAAGAACACAAAGTATCGTAGTCAGATTAAAGAGTTAAATGGCAGATATATGAGATAAGCTGGTTAGTTAAACATGTGTCACGTTGCTACTGTTGAAAATAAAGGTATTCATGGAGATCAGTTAGTACAGATTTTTGCCACTTAGGACTTTATGACGCCGTGGTTCTATTCTATTAAGGTGTATGCTATTTACGTAAAATAATCTCTGCGTGTGTAGTATTCCTTGCTCTTTTCTTCATTAGATAATGAATAGCTAGATATCTCTTACCGCTAATGCATTTATTAACATAGAACATTGAAATGATGAGATAGCTATCGATTTAGGGAAACATCATAAAGCCTTTCAATACTCATCAGTGAATATCGTCACAGAGCGTATTGTAAGGGAGAAAACCGTTGGATCCATTATAACTCGCAGTGGAGGATTTGCACAAATCATAAATTTCCCTTAAGGCACAGACGCGGGCTAAGGAAAGAAACTGCAGACCGAAGAGAAAGGATAAACTGGTACCTGATAGACTGAAACAAAAGAAAGAGTATACCTGATATACTGAAACAAAAGAAAGAGTATACCGACGTCTGACGTACTGGAACAACAGAAAGCAGATGGCTTTGATTTCCCCAGTGATGCCAGCCATCTGCTGTGTAACTATCACGAAATGTAAGAACTGATGGTGGAAAACGAGGGTAATATCAAAAACTAAGGACAATGAGAATAGATAGGCAGACAGATTCTAGTTAATCGGTGGTTGTTTCAGAGTTGATGTGAATAGCATCACCTAATGGGGAATCGCCAGCCACATGGGTGAACATTTAACTTCAATCTCATATGTTCAATGAAATCAGATGTCTGTCTGTCGGTCGGTCGGTCGGTCGGTCGGTCGGTCGGTCGGTCGGTCGGTCGGTCGGTCGGTCGGTCGGTCGGTCGGTCGGTCGGTCGGTCGGTCGGTCGGTCGGTCGGTCGGTCGGTCGGTCGGTCGGTCGGTCGGTCGGTCGGTCGGTCGGTCGGTCGGTCGGTCGGTCGGTCGGTCGGTCGGTCGGTCGGTCGGTCGGTCGGTCGGTCGGTCGGTCGGTCGGTCGGTCGGTCGGTCGGTCGGTCGGTCGGTCGGTCGGTCGGTCGGTCGGTCGGTCGGTCGGTCGGTCGGTCGGTCGGTCGGTCGGTCGGTCGGTCGGTCGGTCGGTCGGTCGGTCGGTCGGTCGGTCGGTCGGTCGGTCGGTCGGTCGGTCGGTCGGTCGGTCGGTCGGTCGGTCGGTCGGTCGGTCGGTCGGTCGGTCGGTCGGTCGGTCGGTCGGTCGGTCGGTCGGTCGGTCGGTCGGTCGGTCGGTCGGTCGGTCGGTCGGTCGGTCGGTCGGTCGGTCGGTCGGTCGGTCGGTCGGTCGGTCGGTCGGTCGGTCGGTCGGTCGGTCGGTCGGTCGGTCGGTCGGTCGGTCGGTCGGTCGGTCGGTCGGTCGGTCGGTCGGTCGGTCGGTCGGTCGGTCGGTCGGTCGGTCGGTCGGTCGGTCGGTCGGTCGGTCGGTCGGTCGGTCGGTCGGTCGGTCGGTCGGTCGGTCGGTCGGTCGGTCGGTCGGTCGGTCGGTCGGTCGGTCGGTCGGTCGGTCGGTCGGTCGGTCGGTCGGTCGGTCGGTCGGTCGGTCGGTCGGTCGGTCGGTCGGTCGGTCGGTCGGTCGGTCGGTCGGTCGGTCGGTCGGTCGGTCGGTCGGTCGGTCGGTCGGTCGGTCGGTCGGTCGGTCGGTCGGTCGGTCGGTCGGTCGGTCGGTCGGTCGGTCGGTCGGTCGGTCGGTCGGTCGGTCGGTCGGTCGGTCGGTCGGTCGGTCGGTCGGTCGGTCGGTCGGTCGGTCGGTCGGTCGGTCGGTCGGTCGGTCGGTCGGTCGGTCGGTCGGTCGGTCGGTCGGTCGGTCGGTCGGTCGGTCGGTCGGTCGGTCGGTCGGTCGGTCGGTCGGTCGGTCGGTCGGTCGGTCGGTCGGTCGGTCGGTCGGTCGGTCGGTCGGTCGGTCGGTCGGTCGGTCGGTCGGTCGGTCGGTCGGTCGGTCGGTCGGTCGGTCGGTCGGTCGGTCGGTCGGTCGGTCGGTCGGTCGGTCGGTCGGTCGGTCGGTCGGTCGGTCGGTCGGTCGGTCGGTCGGTCGGTCGGTCGGTCGGTCGGTCGGTCGGTCGGTCGGTCGGTCGGTCGGTCGGTCGGTCGGTCGGTCGGTCGGTCGGTCGGTCGGTCGGTCGGTCGGTCGGTCGGTCGGTCGGTCGGTCGGTCGGTCGGTCGGTCGGTCGGTCGGTCGGTCGGTCGGTCGGTCGGTCGGTCGGTCGGTCGGTCGGTCGGTCGGTCGGTCGGTCGGTCGGTCGGTCGGTCGGTCGGTCGGTCGGTCGGTCGGTCGGTCGGTCGGTCGGTCGGTCGGTCGGTCGGTCGGTCGGTCGGTCGGTCGGTCGGTCGGTCGGTCGGTCGGTCGGTCGGTCGGTCGGTCGGTCGGTCGGTCGGTCGGTCGGTCGGTCGGTCGGTCGGTCGGTCGGTCGGTCGGTCGGTCGGTCGGTCGGTCGGTCGGTCGGTCGGTCGGTCGGTCGGTCGGTCGGTCGGTCGGTCGGTCGGTCGGTCGGTCGGTCGGTCGGTCGGTCGGTCGGTCGGTCGGTCGGTCGGTCGGTCGGTCGGTCGGTCGGTCGGTCGGTCGGTCGGTCGGTCGGTCGGTCGGTCGGTCGGTCGGTCGGTCGGTCGGTCGGTCGGTCGGTCGGTCGGTCGGTCGGTCGGTCGGTCGGTCGGTCGGTCGGTCGGTCGGTCGGTCGGTCGGTCGGTCGGTCGGTCGGTCGGTCGGTCGGTCGGTCGGTCGGTCGGTCGGTCGGTCGGTCGGTCGGTCGGTCGGTCGGTCGGTCGGTCGGTCGGTCGGTCGGTCGGTCGGTCGGTCGGTCGGTCGGTCGGTCGGTCGGTCGGTCGGTCGGTCGGTCGGTCGGTCGGTCGGTCGGTCGGTCGGTCGGTCGGTCGGTCGGTCGGTCGGTCGGTCGGTCGGTCGGTCGGTCGGTCGGTCGGTCGGTCGGTCGGTCGGTCGGTCGGTCGGTCGGTCGGTCGGTCGGTCGGTCGGTCGGTCGGTCGGTCGGTCGGTCGGTCGGTCGGTCGGTCGGTCGGTCGGTCGGTCGGTCGGTCGGTCGGTCGGTCGGTCGGTCGGTCGGTCGGTCGGTCGGTCGGTCGGTCGGTCGGTCGGTCGGTCGGTCGGTCGGTCGGTCGGTCGGTCGGTCGGTCGGTCGGTCGGTCGGTCGGTCGGTCGGTCGGTCGGTCGGTCGGTCGGTCGGTCGGTCGGTCGGTCGGTCGGTCGGTCGGTCGGTCGGTCGGTCGGTCGGTCGGTCGGTCGGTCGGTCGGTCGGTCGGTCGGTCGGTCGGTCGGTCGGTCGGTCGGTCGGTCGGTCGGTCGGTCGGTCGGTCGGTCGGTCGGTCGGTCGGTCGGTCGGTCGGTCGGTCGGTCGGTCGGTCGGTCGGTCGGTCGGTCGGTCGGTCGGTCGGTCGGTCGGTCGGTCGGTCGGTCGGTCGGTCGGTCGGTCGGTCGGTCGGTCGGTCGGTCGGTCGGTCGGTCGGTCGGTCGGTCGGTCGGTCGGTCGGTCGGTCGGTCGGTCGGTCGGTCGGTCGGTCGGTCGGTCGGTCGGTCGGTCGGTCGGTCGGTCGGTCGGTCGGTCGGTCGGTCGGTCGGTCGGTCGGTCGGTCGGTCGGTCGGTCGGTCGGTCGGTCGGTCGGTCGGTCGGTCGGTCGGTCGGTCGGTCGGTCGGTCGGTCGGTCGGTCGGTCGGTCGGTCGGTCGGTCGGTCGGTCGGTCGGTCGGTCGGTCGGTCGGTCGGTCGGTCG
>OY992877.1:127699720-127729720 GCA_963921405.1 Cepaea hortensis | reverse complement strand
TAATTTATTAATTTTTTTCTAGAATTACATAATCACTGTCGTGGATGGAGTAAATTGAGTCTCGGGTGTCAAACGATCCGCGGATTATAACTCGACGTCTCCTAATGAGATAAATCATTGCTTGTGGTCTAGTCACCTTTTGAAAGCTGATTTATCTCTTAGATTAGATAAATAAATCCATAATCAATTACTAGCTGTGATAGAAGACAAGAGTGCTTAGCTGGTCACGCGTAGAAGTACACTTGTCGCTTCAGCTAGATCACAGTGCCGTTGGAAGGTGACGGGTTCAAATCTGGTGATGCCACCCTTTTCTTTTCTTTTTTTTTATTTGCGTCTGTTGTATGCTATCTAGTGAGTCGCTTGAACCTGTTTTGCTGTCTTTGTCTTCTATGAATCCTATCAATACCTATAGATTTATTATTGTTATATCAATTAGGGAAGGTGTGATAGCGTTGTGGCTATAAGCCTCTCTGCCAGCATGGTCGCAGTCGTTTTGAATCCGGGTCGAATATTGTCAAATTAACCAGGGCTTCAAGGTGGAAGACAGCCTTGCGTTGGATGTTTTATCAAATGGTATGGGTGCCGGTCGTTCAGAAAGCAATGGCAAACTATTAAACGTAAACTTGCCAATAGATCATAAAAAGGGAAAAAATTGTTGGGGTTGACTGCGACGTCCTGCAAAGGATATGCAACTAACTTTTTTATTTCAAGGTGGACCCAGCCTAAAATGGGTGCCTGTCAAATTCTTAGGAAGTAAACAGAGCCGGCGTGAATGTGACCACTTCTCCCCTGGAGTGCTGATTGCTTCTAGCTCCACATGCCCAGTATGTCTTAAGGCGCGTGAAAGTGTACGTTGTTTCTTTCTTATTATATATACATGGCAGGATGACTTGCCCGCTCCCTATCTAGTTTCGTTTAACTTTCGTATTTCTTGTGTGTGTGATTATAACAGTACTATGTGAAATAGCTTCTTTTTTTTTTTTTAACATCGAGTAGCAGTTCCTGAGGAAAACATGGTTCTCATTACGGCAGGTCGGGAAGATTCTCAATCTGTTGCCAGTTCTCCTGCCTCGCTCATGTTCATGCCCAAGATCTCTTCAGTGTCCTGTTTCCTCCTGGGTGTTGGCAGATTCCTGCCTCTTCTTCCAGACACTACGCATTTCATTACTATTCTTTCTCAGCCACGGTTGCCTGTTATATGACCAAAGTATTTACATTTCCAAGCCATGCTGTTGTATGAACCACCTTCGTGAATGATTACAAAATGGTCATTAAATGTCATATCATGTTTCAAATGTGCCAAGACAGCGAAATAAAGAAATATATTTTTTTACGATCTCTGACGCATGTTCTCCTGGGATCCCCTCTTTTTGAGTTTTAAATGCCAGACTTTGCCCATGGACACCGCTGATGCTACATTCCCGCTGGAATCTCGGTAATAGGGAAAATGCCTAATCTTCTTGGGCAAGGGCAGAAAGCTTGCGCCTGCTTCTCGTTTTTTTTTTTTTTTTTTTTTTTTTTTGGTGATTTATTCATTGTATTTGTAAAGCTTTACTGCAGTTCCACTAGTTCCAGTTGTAACCAACGGGGACGTGCGCCATGTCTAAGCCAGTCTCACGCCCATCGGGAGACGTCTGCCATGTCTATGCCGCTCTCGCATACACGTAAACAACTCTCACTCCCACTAGGAATACTTCTTAGGCTTTCAAAGAAAATGAACAAACATAATTTTACAGACAACCTTCATTGTGGAGATGGCACCTGATTGATTAATACATTAATTTTACAGAAAAGGTTTGCACAAGACTAAAGACAGAAAAACACAGGATAATCTGTCAATTAATTACCACTATTCCATGTATTTTAGTGGGACTATCGACTTTTTTTTCTGATTCTGTATTATTTTCACAGTTCACTTCCCCGGCGACAGTCACTGGTGAAAACGATCTTCCAACCGACCTGCGATTTCCACACACAGACCACATCCCTAGAATGAGCAGATGGTATATCGGAGCTACGTGAGGAGACGCCATTTTGCCACTCAGAATGTACTGACTTCTTCCAAATCCTAATGAACTGCCACAGATAACTGAAGGCTACAGTCGGTAGTAAACAATACGGTAATATTAAGAAACAGTCACTTATACATTCATTCATTCATTCATTCATTCATTCATGGCATTGTTGGTGTGAATATGCTGTTTATTATCTGTCGTTTTGCGGACATGGGTATGTTTGGATGTTTCAGTAAGGGTGATAGTTGATATGTAAGTGCACTAGCTTTTTGACATCTGATTTCAATTTCTCTGTCCAATCTGCTATCTTCTGTGATCATACTTCCAAGGTATTTGAATTCTTTACCTTGTTTCAGAGGTGTGTTATTTATCTGTATATTTAGTGGGCCTGGCGATCTGCTAACTTGCATTACTTCGGTTTTGGCTGTGTTTATACTCATATTGTATCTGCTGCAGGTTGAACTCAGCTTAGTAATATGATTTTGTAGTCTGCCCTCATCGCTGTAAAACAGGCACTGATCGTCTGCAAATAGAAGTTCATTTATTCCCTGTGGGTCAGTTGTTTCATCTGGAGTAAAGAGTTCTAAATTTTCTGAATCTGTTCTGTCGAGACTTGCATCTTTGGAAATCTGTCCAAGTAGATATTGAATAGCAGGGGAGAGAGCACACATCCCTGCCTCACTCCTGTATTGACTGTGAACATATATGATATGCCTTCTTGTGTTCTTACTGCACTTTGGCTCGAGTGGTACATGGCTATGATGTTTTCTAGCAGTTGCCCTTCTAACCCATAGTCTTCAAGGATGGTCCATAATTTGTATCTGTCTACTCTATCGAAAGCCTTTTCCTGATCTACAAACACAATATTCTGCTGGTCACTATATTCGATAGTTTTTTCACAAATTTGTCTAAGTGTAAATAATGCATCAGTGCAACTTTTACCTTTCCGAAAACCGAATTGTGCTTTGCTTAACTGTTGTTCAACTATTGGTCTAGCTCTTTGTTCCAAATGTGTTGCATACATTTTCCCTATATGGCTCAGGAGTGATATACCTCTGTATGTTTCGCACTCTCTCATACTGCCTTTCTTTTTCCATATTGGTACTATTTGTAACAAGCTATGTGGAGGGTCCCAAATAACTATGTCTCAATTTTCTCATGTATATTTCATAGCCCTGGCTTTAAATAGGTCTTTCCCTGCCAACCCTCCTCCGTTTCCCCCGGACTCACTGTCACTCTCTCTTCGACCTCAGGACCTATTTCCTGCAGGGTCGTTCTGGCTGACACGCATACAACATGACGTTCTTCAACATATTTGTAATTGTAAATTTAATAACTCAATACATAACAGCACAGAAAAAATATCTGACAATTAACTCATAAACATCTACACACAATCTAGAGAGAAAACTAGTCCATACAATATCAACACAAATATAAATATCCTAGATCATCGTTTTCCATATTGTCCCATGAATTCACAACCCTCTTTCACAACCCTCTCACAGCAAGTTCTCTGGTCTTTATTTCCCGCGTAGGTTGTTCGAACAACAGGGTTCCATAGATCCAGGATTCCAAGTTTCCGTGGCCTGCACGAATGTAGTGTGTCCAATGGTTAGGGAAAGTGCCCTGGGATCACGTGGCACAATTTTGGTGGGGAAATACTCAAGGAGAATAAATAGGACATATGTACGGGTGTGTCAGTGACTTAGGCGGGATCTAGCCCAAAATGCAAACATACTCGATCCCAGCTCAACGAAAAGCCTGCCGAGGTGTCTGAAAGTATTCGTTCGGGCCCGCCGTGGTTCTATCTGGTAAAGCCCAACAGCAGCAGGGACTTCATAGTAAACATAATGTTCTATGTCGATGCTCTGTCGAAACTTCCGGCTATATTCGCCGTCAAAAGAAGGATCCTGTAAAGTTAAAACAATTTTGAGAGCCTCTGATGTAAACTTCAGATACAGCCGGCATGGAGATTCCAATGGTCTCAGCATGTCGGTTGCCATACATAAAATACATACAATTACCTAGTATTCAATTGTCTTCATACCACACTCCTCTCCACACTCATACCATGCCTTTATTAATATTGGGCACATACCTTCTCAGGCTTCCCTCTCACTTTCAAACCTTGCCTTTCTCACGACAAAGCTATTGTGGAGTAGTGTGCGTAATTATGTATGTTTCCTACTCTTAACTAATATCATAATAGTGGGTCTGTATGGACCGTAGTGCATCTCCCTCCCCCATCCCTAGCAAGAACAGGAAAGAGGAAACTACCCTGTCCGGCCGCCGCTCTTGTCTGAGCTGTCACCGCAATGTATCGGCCGTGTCTCACATAACCCATATATTCAGATGAGTTCAGGTTCTCTCAGGGAGACAGGGAAGTCCATTTATACTCCCAACATCCTCCTATCGACCAGGAACCACCCGGTCCACCTCCCCCCCCCCCCCCCATCAGCCGAAAGACGAAAGAGATAGCACAGTGGATCGCCTCTTTTGGCTCAAGAAGATATAACTCAGATGGGTGGAACCGGTCCCCACGGAGCCCTTCCCTCCCCTCGACATGCCATAGCTATATAATGTTTATATTCAAATGAAAGATGACACTAAACAGAGGTAAAGCCATAAGAAGAAAGATAACCCCCCAACCCCCCCCCCCCCCCCCGGTCTATCCGCCGCCAAGAATAAGCGACATCATCTGGGAAAAGATATTGCCCCGATTTGTTCCCCCGCCATGCCCAGATCTAGACGCTTAGCCAAATTGGCAAGACTGCCGTTTCACCAAATCGTCTCATTATTTGAGACGACCAAGCTTAATATGCCCAGGTCTGGCAGGACCTATTAATCTAAAATTACCTTTCATATCCCAGCAGTAGGATGCGGCACTTTATCTGTAAAATTCTTTAAAACTTCAATACATTGTGCCGACCACAACCGACAAGGTTGACAACGGACATTTCACGCCCAAACCATTACCCTAGGTCATATTTGGTGCAAGGCGCGCCATTGGGTTTTCCCGAAGAACAGATAGATTTCAAAGTATCCGTGTCAAATGCTCGGGTTATGAAAGTACCCCAGAGAATCCCACTCCGAAGGAATTGAGCGGATAGGTATGAGGACATGGGCCACTGGGGTTTCGCTACATAGGCCCCCTCTTAAGAAAGTCGAACCCTACGAACTTTCAACTGCCAGAGGTTCTGTTCGAACTACCTCCCCCTCACCTTCGACCATAGGATGCCGTGACATAAAATCCGCTCCCACATTCTCCCTTCCGGGGATGTATTCGACCGTGAACTGATACGGTTGTAAGAGCAATGACCATCTCATTAACCTTGCGTTCAGTTTCTTAGAAGTTGCCAAAAACGTCAGAGGTTGATGGTCGGACTGCACTTTGAACGGTACTCCATACAGATAAGGTTGAAATTTCTGTACCGCCCACACTAGAGCCAGACATTCCCGTTCGACGGTGGAGTAATTCCGTTCCGCGGGTAACAGTTTTCTACTGGCATATGCCACCGGACATAGCACAGTAGGATCACCTCGCCCTTCCTGCAACAGAGTTGCTCCAATCCCTATGTTACTCGCGTCGGTTCTTAGAACAAACGTTTTCTCCAAATTTGGGAGTTGCAGGACTGGCCTATCCACCAAAGCCTGTTTCAGCTTCCCATAAGCCTCTTCACAGCTCGGAGTCCAGACTATAGGATCTGGCGATCCTTTCTTCAGGGTTTCGGTTAACGGTACCCCAATTTCGTTGAACTTCGGAATAAATTTCTGGTAAAACCCACACAGGGACAAGAAAGACCTAACATCCTTTTTGGATTTAGGACGGGGCGCGAGTCTGACCTTCTCTACATTCTTTTCTTCCGGTACCAAATCCCCCGGGGTAATAGTATGTCCCAGAAATTCGAAGGAGTGATAGCCAATCATGCATTTGGCTGGACGGGCAGTTAACCCCTCCTCTTTCAATCTTATGAAGATCTGTTCCAAGGATTTCAGGTGATCTTTCAGATTGCCAGACGCGATGAGAATATCATCCATAAACGAGACGACAGAGGGATCCCTTAAAGGGTCTAATAACTTTCTCATCATGCGTGTGAACACACTGGGCGCATTGCTCAGCCCAAAAGGCATCACCTTAAATTCGTAATGCCGCTTGGAGTACTGAAAGCGAGCAAGGGCCGAACCTCAGGCTTCACAGGGATCTGATAATATCCCCGGCTTAAATCGATTTTTGAAAAGTACTTTGCCCTATTTAATCTGGCAAACAGTTGATTTGTGTTTGGTAACGGCTCAACTTGGAATGTCGTACAACTGTTTAAATGCCTGTAATCAATACATAAGCGGTGCTCCCCGCTTGACTTCCTCAACAAGACAACCCCGGCATTATAAGGAGAAGTCGAAGGAGTTATGATGTCATCATCCAGAAGCTTCTGGATTTCGGCTTCCAGGGCCTTCTCTTTCGCAAAGGGCACTGGATATATTTTTTGGCGAATGGGGTCTTGGGTAGTCAGAGTCATATCAAACTCGACCAAACCTGTCCGCCCTGGACGATCGGTAAGAATCTGTTGATGGGACTCCAACAAACGGATGACTAGTTCTGTTTCTTCAGCCGACAGACCAGGATTTATATGTACATCCTTATAGGTTTCCCCAGGGTTTAAAGGATACTCCCTATCCGCGTCTTCGCCCGATTCAGTTTCCATCGCGACCGCCATAGTCATGAGTGGGAGAGAAGTACCATCGGATCATTCCTCATATTTTTTGAGGAGGTTAATGTGGAATAGTTTAGATTTCCCCCTGATCCGGATAGCATAATTGGTACGGGACACAACCCTTTCCACCGGGAAAGGCCCCTGCAAACCAATCTCGAGTTTATTGGAACCTACTGGAAGTAACAACAGAACCCGATCCCCCACCTTAAGAGACCTATCTTTCGTCCTTCTATTGTAGTAGGCCGCGTGTCTCTTTCTCGCCGCTCTCAGATTCTGAGCCGCCAAAGCCCAACCTGTCTGGAGTTTCTTCTTTAAATCCTCGACGTATTTGTAGGAAGATACCACCTCTTCGGAAGTCTTCTCCTCTGTCCAACATCTCAATAAGGCTTCTAAGGGACCCTTGATTGGCCTCTCGAATAATAGAGTGGCTGGTGGCAACCCGGTTGACCCATGGGGAACCTCCCGATAGGCGAACAAGGCGGCTGGGATATATTCATCCCATCTGTCTGGTTTCTCTTGAGCCAGCTTCCTAAGCATGGTCATCAAGGTACCATTAAACCTCTCTACTTGCCCATTAGACTGAGGGTGGTATGGGCTTGTGTGAATGTGGTTAGTCTGGAAGATACGAAAGACTTCCTCCATCAGCTTACCACAAAACTGAGACCCATTGTCCGTTAGGATCTGGTTTGGAAATCCCAACCGAGTAAAAGTCTCCATCAGTGCATCAGCCACTCGCTTAGAGTCGATGGTGGCCAACGGTATCGCCTCGCCCCACATGGAACAGCAATCCACCATCGTCAGAATATACATATTCCTCTTCCTAGTCCGAGGAAGAGGACCAACCAGATCGATGGCAACTCTCTCGAAAGGAGAGTTCATAATGGGCATATCACCCAAGACTACCGGAGCCGTCCAGTGTTTTGGTGCCACACGCTGGCACTCTGGGCACGACTTGACGTACCTACGCACATCTCCAGTCATCCCTGGCCAGTAGTAATGGCAGGAAATGCGCTGAAGTGTTGCCCCGACACCCATATGTCCACTGAAAGAAATGGTGTGTCCCATATGAAGAAGCTGTTCCCGATAAGCCTTAGGAACTACCAGCTGTCCATGCTGGCGTTCCTCCACTCCGGCTCTCCGGTACAGTAACCGATTCTTCATATAATACTGACCCCGTCTTGGTGGGTCAGCACTTTTTGGCAACTGGTTGAAGCAAGGTTGCAAAGTAGCATCCTGGCTTTGAGCAGCTCGTAACTCCCCAGGCAAGGGATTCACGATCAAGGCCGGCGTCTGCTCCTCCTCCGATTGAGATCTGGTTTGCATCGCCCCTACGTACATGGGTTCGTTTGGGATCCCTAGGAAGACGTAGCGGCAACCCAAGATCATCGGGAAGATAGGATCGATCAGAACGGCTGTCTGAATAGTGCCGGTAACATATTTTGATTTGATGTCCACCTTCGCAATTGGAAGAGACATCGCTAACGCACTCTTTGTCGCCGTTTGAATCTCAATAGATTCCCCGGTTAGCTGCTCTGGGCTCACTAAGTGTGATGAAATTACGGCCTCAAACTGAAGACCTGTGTCATAGAGACACTCGACTGGTTGTCCGTTCACAAGAACCGTCTCTACTACTGGTGGTTTTTCTGAATCTTTGTTCCCAGGATCCCTCCCTTCTACCTCCTTGTTAGACCCCTCCCCGGTTTCTACAAGACAGGCAGCATAGTGAGAGTCTTTCTGTTTGCGCCTGCAATCGGCCGTATTGTGTGTGGGAGATTTGCAGAAGGCGCACCACTTTTCGCTCCACTTTCTTTTGGGAGATCCAGGTGGACTCTTTCCAGAGGGTTTCTTAATGGGAACTTTATCGAAAGGATCCTCCTTTTTGGTGTGAGTTGGTTTGGGGTTCTTCTTCTTCCCAGACCCAGTGTCTGGTGATCGGAGATTGGGTTGTGCCAGTTCCCCATTATCCCCATGAGCTAGCACATACCTTTCCGCCAATGTGTTGACTACGTCTAACCTTTCTGTCCCATTTTCAACCAAGAAGGTTTGCAATGGCTTAGGCATCATCCTCTTCATTTGGTCCACGACCACTAATTCTTCTAAACTTTCATAGTCGTTGGCAAATCCTGCTAATGACATCCATTTCAAAAGGTAAGACTTAAGTCTAACACTGTATGCTGAGAACATCTCTCCTGGCTCTCTCCTCGACTTTCTGAACTGTTGTCGGTAAGTATGGGCTGTCATCTGGAACCTTTTCAATAATGCCTTTTCCAGGGCCTCATAGTCATTCTCCATACCAGGTGGCAACCTTGAATAGACCTCGTACGCGGTCCCCCTCAGGCCCTGTGAGAGTTTCAAGTTCCATTTCCCACGTTCCAATCCCATAGCCAAAGCCATCGACTGAGATCTGTGAAGATACTGGTCGATCTTATCTTTGTGTTCATCGAACGGGAGCAATGGGAACTTCATTGCCTGGTATGGACAGCCACTAGAAATTGTTGAGTCAGGGAGAACTGCGCCTCCAACTGCACCCTCGCTTTCCTTTGCAGTTTGAGCTTTCAGCTCCAACTCCCTCATACGGAACTCATGGTCTCTGGCTGCCTGCTCGGCCTCCAACTTCCTAGCTTCTGCCTGGATTTTCTTTGCTTCGCGCTCTGCCTCGATTTTCTTAGCCTCGCGCTCTGCCTCGATTTTCTTAGCTTCGCGCTCTGCCTCGAATTTCTTAGCATCGCGCTCTGCCTCAATTTTCTTAGCTTCGCGCTCAGCTTGTCTAAAATCTCTCTCCACTTCTTGAACATATTTCTGTAACTCAGCCCCTTCATAGCCTATCTCACGCCCTGTAGCCTGCACTTCAGCCACATTAAATTTCGCGGATGCCATCTTAACTCAGAGGGTAAGTGAATAGGTAATTGACAAATGGATATAATACACGACCACAACACTTCGTATGTCGTCAGTCTGTGTCAGGAAGAGTATAGACAATAGCCAGGTACGGTAAGCAGAACCTATTGATATTAGACCAGAATATCTGTCTCCTATCCCTATATCAGCCAGAGCTCCACCAGGATTTAAAATATCCCGCGACGTGCCCCCAGAAATTGTAACAAGCTATGTGGAGGGTCCCAAATAACTATGTCTCAATTTTCTCATGTATATTTCATAGCCCTGGCTTTAAATAGGTCTTTCCCTGCCAACCCTCCTCCGTTTCCCCCGGACTCACTGTCACTCTCTCTCTTCGACCTCAGGACCTATTTCCTGCAGGGTCGTTCTGGCTGACACGCATACAACATGACGTTCTTCAACATATTTGTAATTGTAAATTTAATAACTCAATACATAACAGCACAGAAAAAATATCTGACAATTAACTCATAAACATCTACACACAATCTAGAGAGAAAACTAGTCCATACAATATCAACACAAATATAAATATCCTAGATCATCGTTTTCCATATTGTCCCATGAATTCACAACCCTCTCACAGCAAGTTCTCTGGTCTTTATTTCCCGCGTAGGTTGTTCGAACAACAGGGTTCCATAGATCCAGGATTCCAAGTTTCCGTGGCCTGCACGAATGTAGTGTGTCCAATGGTTAGGGAAAGTGCCCTGGGATCACGTGGCACAATTTTGGTGGGGAAATACTCAAGGAGAATAAATAGGACATATGTACGGGTGTGTCAGTGACTTAGGCGGGATCTAGCCCAAAATGCAAACATACTCGATCCCAGCTCAACGAAAAGCCTGCCGAGGTGTCTGAAAGTATTCGTTCGGGCCCGCCGTGGTTCTATCTGGTATAGCCCAACAGCAGCAGGGACTTCATAGTAAACATAATGTTCTATGTCGATGCTCTGTCAAAACTTCCGGCTATATTCGCCGTCAAAAGAAGGATCCTGTAAAGTTAAAACAATTTTGAGAGCCTCTGATGTAAACTTCAGATACAGCCGGCATGGAGATTCCAATGGTCTCAGCATGTCGGTTACCATACATAAAATACATACAATTACCTAGTATTCAATTGTCTTCATACCACACTCCTCTCCACACTCATACCATGCCTTTATTAATATTGGGCACATACCTTCTCAGGCTTCCCTCTCACTTGCAAACCTTGCCTTTCTCACGACAAAGCTATTGTGGAGTAGTGTGCGTAATTATGTATGTTTCCTACTCTTAACTAATATCATAATAGTGGGTCTGTATGGACCGCAGTGCATCTCCCTCCCCCATCCCTAGCAAGAACAGGAAAGAGGAAACTACCCTGTCCGGCCGCCGCTCTTGTTTGAGCTGTCACCGCAATGTATCGGCCGTGTCTCACATAACCCATATATTCAGATGAGTTCAGGTTCTCTCAGGGAGACAGGGAAGTCCATTTATACTCCCAACGTCCTCCTATCGACCAGGAACCACCCGGTCCACCTGCCCCCCCCCCCCATCAGCCGAAAGACGAAAGAGATAGCACAGTGGATCGCCTCTTCTGGCTCAAGAAGATATAACTCAGATGGGTGGAACCGGTCCCCACGGAGCCCTTCCCTCCCCTCAACATGCCATAGCTATATAATGTTTATATTCAAATGAAAGATGACACTAAACAGAGGTAAAGCCATAAGAAGAAAGATACACCCCCCCCCCCCCCCCCCCCCCCCGTCTATCCGCCGCCAAGAATAAGCGACATCATCTGGGAAAAGATATTGCCCCGATTTGTTCCCCCGCCATGCCCAGATCTAGACGCTTAGCCAAATTGGCAAGACTGCCGTTTCACCAAATCGTCTCATTATTTGAGACGACCAAGCTTAATATGCCCAGGTCTGGCAGGACCTATTAATCTAAAATTACCTTTCATATCCCAGCAGTAGGATGCGGCACTTTATCTGTAAAATTCTTTAAAACTTCAATACGTTGTGCCGACCACAACCGACAAGGTTGACAACGGACATTTCACGCCCAAACCATTACCCTAGGTCATATTTGGTGCAAGGCGCGCCATTGGGTTTTCCCGAAGAACAGATAGATTTCAAAGTATTCGTGTCAAATGCTCGGGTTATGAAAGTACCCCAGAGAATCCCACTCCGAAGGAATTGAGCGGATAGGTATGAGGACATGGGCCACTGGGGTTTCGCTACACTATTATTGCCTGTTGCCAATCATCTGGGACTTTTCTTTCTTCCCATGCTATATTAAAAAGTCTTGTTAGCCATTTAACGCGTTTCCCCACAGGCCTGAATAGCTTCTGTGGTTATTCCATCTGGACCTGCTGATTTGTTTTTAGGACTTTTCTGTATAACTGCTTTGACTTCTGCAGGTATGAAATTTGGTTCTTGCTGTCCTGGCATTTAGGCACAAAAGTGAGGTTTTCTATGTTATGTGTGGGGTTAAGTAGTTCTTGAAAGTATTTTGCCCACCTTGCTAGTCTTTGTTGTGGATTAAATATCGGTATACCTCTTTTGCTGTTTATGATGGTGGTTGGGTTGTAGCATGCATCTCTGTTTCTCATTGTGGTGACACGTTTATAAAATTCTCTTGGGCAATCTTTGCTAAGGGTCGCCATCTGTTCACCGTATATTCTCCAGGATTCATCTCTAGATGCTCTAATTGTTCATTTGGCATTACGTCGTGCTATTCTATAAGTAATATAGTCCTGTTAAGATTTAGTTGTGATCCACTTTTTGAATGCTACCTTCTTTTTGAATATGCTATCTTTAACTTCGTTGTTCCACCAGATTGTTCTTAATCTTTTGTCCTGCCCTACTTTCTTTGTTCCACATTTATTTTTCAGTGTGTCTAGCGTGGCAGCCTTGAAACATGTCCATTCCTTATCTACGCTTGAGTGATCATCAGGGATGTTCTTATGTAGGTTCTTGATTTCTTGATTGAATTCGTCTTTAACCGTATTTTCCTGCAGCCTCCTATAATTGATGACATGTGTTGTTACCTTTTTGTTTCTTATTTTCCTGTGTGGTGAAATCTTTTTTATTATGACTGGTTTGTGATCAGTATCAACATCTGTATCTGGGAGTGCTCTTGAATCTAATAGTAGCCTTATGTCTGATTTCCTAATTAGAATAAAGTCAATTTGAGATGCTTGGTCTATGTCATTCCATTTATACCAGGTTTTGGTGTGGCTACGACGATGTTGAAAAAAAGCTATTTGCTATTATTAGTCCATGTTCCGAACATATGTTGAGTAGATGTTGACCATTGCTGTTACAATCAGTCTCTGTGTCGCTGAATGGCCCCATGCAATCCTCCCACGGTGTTCTTCTTGTGCCTATTCGTCCGTTAAAATCACCCATCACAACTAGGTCATCTGTCTCCTTGACATTATTTAACGTGTCTGCAAGTTTATCAAGATATTCGTCTTTGTCTTCGTCGCTGTAAGTGTCATTACATGGGGAGTATGTTTGTATAAAAGTTGTTGTTCTATTTCCTTCTTTGATCTGTACTAGTATTATCCTTTCTTATATAAATTTAGTGTTGATAATGGCTTTCGCTTTGTCTGGATGCAACAAAAAACCCACTCCATGTTTAGCTGTAGCTCGCTGATCGACGCCACTCCATATAAGGACGTAACCTGCATGTGTTTGTTTCGTGTTCTGCCCCTTCTTCCTAGTATCTGCGAGTCCTAATAATTGAATATTTGATTTTTTCATAAATTCTACAAGAGCTGGTTCCTTATATCCTAGACCTGTAACATTCCAAGTTGCAAAAATCTCCTTTCTATTCGAAGTATGTCGAAATTTAGCAGTTGTCGTCGTTAGTCACTTGTCGTGTCGCTTCAGTGTGTCTTTTCCGGCGTGAACGCTGATAGAGCTGCGTTTTTTTCTCAATTTCCTCCATAATTCTCGAGCAATAGTTCTTGAACAAATAAATTCCCTACCGGTTTGCTGGACCTGTCGTAGGTTCATCCTTATTTGAACAAATTGATGTTAAGAAACACGCACAGAACACATAATTAATCTCTGAATCGAGCGACGCGGTTTACACCACCATCTTGAATCTAACCCTTTATATAGACTAATCATTATTCAAACAACATAAAACAAAATGGCATCATGTGTACATTTGATAAATAAAAATACTTTTTTGTTCAATTTAGTTTTATTAAAGTTACAAATGTGTCAGATCATTTTGCCCCACCCTGTATATGCGTGTATGTGTGCGTGTGTATGTGTGCGCGCGCGTGTGTGTCATGGCCAACCGATCGAAACGGACAGACGGACGGACAGACAGACAAACAGACAGACAGATAAACAGACAAACAGACAGACAGACAAACAGACAGACAGACAGACAGACGGACGGACGGACGGACGGACGGACAGACGGACAGACGGACGGACGGACGGACGGACGGACGGACGGACAGACGGGCGGACGGACGGACGGACGGACGGACAGACGGACAGACGGACGGACGGACAGACGGACAGACGGACAGACGGACGGACGGACTGACGGACAGACGGACAGACGGACGGACGGACGGACGGACGGACGAACGGACGGACGGACGGACGGACGGACGGACGGACGGACAGACAGACAGACAGACAGACAGACAGACAGACAGACAGACAGACAGACAGACAGATAGACAAATAGACAGATAGACAGATAGATAGATAGATAGATAGATAGATAGATAGATAGATAGAAGCACTTATCCTCCCTCACACACCTGCATGGAGCCAGGTACATCAATGTTTCCTATCACCCAAGCACACACACGAACACACACACAAACACAGATCGAAGGATATATACAAGCAAGCAACAGCAACTCCAGCATTCAAACCAAATCAGCAAGCATGCGGGTCCGCAATTACCGACTGCAGATAAACAACATAGGTGACAAGACACGTGTTATTATTGTAAAACAGCGGCAATAAATTAAAATTAACCATCATGGATGTCATCAGTTTCTCCTGGTTAGTGCAAACATTAAACTTACAAATATTGTCTGATGGGTGATGAGCGTGATGTGTGCCAGTCTGCCCGTATTGTTGTCTGGCCCTCATTCGCTGGTAACATTTGTGGCAGAACTGTTTTTATAGCAGTGCAGGGGAGGCAAGGTTAGTCGTGCGTGACGTATAGAGGCGAACTTGAATACAAGCAACTAAATTCTGTAGTTTTCTTGTTCCATTGTTTATTGGTGGTCATGTCTAAAATGACATAGTAGTATTCGAATCAGTTGACAAAATAAGGACCAACTCTTCAAAACCGAGGCTTGCTCAACATCAAACATTCCAGATGGAACCCCAGATATGCGACCGGTCTGGCGGATGGTACGACGGTTTCTACCTTCTAACTCGCCTGTCGCCACACCACGACACCCCCATACCTACCTCCAACCATGGTGCTCACCCGTGCAATGCTCAATAATAAAATCTTTACGTTGCGCACCAGCTAGCCCCTCAATGCCACCCAACTCCTATAACAGGCTACTCTGTTATATTTTCCCACTACTGCGGTTTTAGGGTCCATCCAGCCTTGCTAAATGGATATCACGTGATTCTCTGCGAAATTATAAGTAATTCGTGTGTATTTCAGTCGTACATATGGGAAATCTGTAGTACAAATGTGTTTTAACTCTTAATCGTGGGCATTGTTATTTTAATTAATTCCCCAATGAGCTGTATTTTATAGTAATACATGGTAACTCTGGAGGAAGTTTAAATGATAAAAATAAAATGCAGAAAGAGTTAAGTAACGATACAAACTGGATAAGTTCATTAAAAACCATTAGCTTAGTAAGAGTAATATATAAAGACATGGCATGCAGTGTTGTTCATGAAGAGGAGGCAAACTATCGGATAAAATAAGAAATGGAGTAGGGTAGGGATGCTTTTCCACGACGCTATTCATATTGACTATAGACTGGATTGTGAAAACAACAATAACCATAGCCTGAAATCGAATTCATGGACTGATATAACAGCTTCATGGTCTGACCTTCACTGACGACATGACCCTCTTGTTCCACACACGAAATCGGATAATAAAACACTCTTACTAGCAAACCACACCAATTAGGTCTAAATATTCATAGGGGAAGGACAAAGATAATGATAATAATCAAGCAAATGATAACCCGACCTTACCTGATCTTACACCTATTTAGGTAGCATTGTAGACAAAAATGAGGGCGCATACATAGATATTAAGATAAGTATACAAAGGGCAAGGGGGGCTTTCATAGCACTAGGCAATTTGCTGAAGATCAACATTAAAGCAACAGAAGCTATGAATATAAGTAAAGACAATTATGAAATTATTATACAGATACACGACCAAAAGCTAAACAAGGTAAATGAATTAAAATATCTTGGGGGGATCTTTACATCAGATGGCAAATTAGATAGAGAGATGGAGACAAGCCAATAATGTTACATATCAAATTACACCCATCCTGAAACATCCAGCTAACCGCAAGGAAATTTAGAAGAACATTATAAATGCAATATGTATATCAACGTTGTGCTATAAATGCCAAACATGGGCACTAACCAAAGAACAAGAAAGAAAACACTACTTGTGAAATGCTTGAGAATAGCATGAGATGACTTGGAAAAGCAACAAACAGTTCAAGAAAGGACCATATTAGAAAAGAGGAGATCTATAATTCAATGATAGACAAAGACTTAAACATTATGAGAATGAACTCAATGTCGCCAGCAGCAAGTGCTTGCAACATGAAAATCGAAACAATCAAGAGGCAGGGAAGACCAAGAAAAAAAAGACGGATCGACGGAATAGATCGATAGATCGACCTTAAAAAGCCACAACATCTCAGCACACCAAGCGACCCAATGAGCCTTAGTTCGGAAACCAATCATCAAACAAGCCTGCGACGCCTAACAGCGTAGAGAGGTAAAAGACAAATGAAAGAAAGAAAGAATAAAAGAAATCAAAATTATTACCAAACTTAACTCTAGGATTAACTATGGATGGATGTTCGTCCATCAAGAATGATGATGACCATTCATTACATCCAGTTTGTCCATTAGGAATGATGAAGACAATAGGATGAAGAATGACTTGCGCGATGAATTTGTTTATAGTGAGGAAGAGCTGCGCAACTTCATAGCCTCACTATCTCTCCTGCATCCATCTGATTCCAGTGGCAGGAAATGTCAGGACGACTTGAGACGAACGAAGGTGCAGTGGACGTTAGGCTGTCACAGGCCAGTTATCCCTGTATATATTGGCTCTCAAAAACAGATGGTAGCCTAGAGCCTCGTGCAAACGGCCCTTCCGTCAATTCCTTTAATTTTCAGCTTTCAGACAATCGTAGAGACAAGCGTATGACTACTGATAGGATCAACCAGGTATCCATCGGATAGACGAACTGACCGCCAGAACAGACCACGCACACATGCGGCCAGCGAGATTCTACCCACAGAAGATATTGCTTGTCTAAGTTGCGAACAAATCTCCTGATCTAAGGCTGAGCCTCATCAGTTCTCAATGCATATGACCACTGGCAGAATCAACCTATCGGACAGACGGACTATTCACGTACACGCAGGCCAAGAGTAGCATCGCTAAAGCGCGCCCACCCGGTACAAGGTGATACATGCAAAACCACTGAACGCCTACCGACGAACGTTCAAGCTACGCCGGTTGGACTGACCGAAAAGCTATACCAGCTTACTGACTGCAGGCCCACTACTCATCGAGAGAGAGAGAGAGAGAGAGAGAGAGAGAGAGAGAGAGAGAGAGAGAGAGAGAGAGAGAGAGAGAGAGAGAGAGAGAGAGAGTTGGCGCTTATCGAGACTTTGTCGAACGGTCGTACAAATTTGCTTAACTAGATACCAGTGTATGGTGCAAAGTTGTGGAGGACGACTAAAACAATTACTAATAAACAAGTATCCCGTAAGTGGTACCTGCGTGGAATAGAAGGACTAAAATGTCATGACAGAATCATTGATGCGGAACATAGAGAGAAAACTAGACGGATTTCACCCGATCTAGACGTTAATATTAGATGAGGGCGCTGGATAGGACGCGCGGTGAGAAAACATGATGATAGGATAACCAGGAAGTCTATTCTCTGGATAGGACGCGCGGTGAGAAAACATGATGATAGGATAACCAGGAAGTCTATTCTCTGGATAGGACGCGCGGTGAGAAAACATGATGATAGGATAACCAGGAAGTCTATTCTCTGAATAGGACGCGCGGTGAAAAAACATGATTAAAGGATAACCAGGAAGTCTATTCTATGGATAGGATGCGCGGTGAGAAAACATGATGATAGGATAACCAGGAAGTCTATTCTCTGGAACTCGCGGCCTTGACCAACACGGTGAGAGACACAAGAAGGGAGGAGGGGATTAAAGCCACCATGTCTTAACCCAAAGGGCCTGGGTTGGGACAGTACCTACCTTTTCTCGGAAGCCGATACTACCCGACCTGCTGCCAGAGAGTTAATATCGTTAAGATAAACAGAAGCAAACTGAAATCTCTCGGGCCCAGACATTGATTCATTTAATAATCCTTTCCATCAGGATATCAGCATATGCTGGGTTATGTAGAGTGAGTAAAGTGGTATCAAGAGGGTTCGCGTACAAATGTTTGAATTGAAGACATGAAGACAATGATATCCATGGAGTACACTGGTAACAGTGAAATATAATCCGCTACTAGAAGTAGCAGCACGCTTATGGACCACGATATAGTTCAAAACGAGTGAACGCAACAACATCCCCCAATAAGCCAGCAAGTAACCAATTCACTCATGGCGATTTGCTTGATACAGAAACAGTCAACTGGACCCAAACAGACTCACAGACACGGCTGCAGACAACAAGACCGTTTAGGTCTTGACCGGAGACCACTCCAGATTGTCTTGTAAACATATAAACTAACGATGAAAGCTATAATAGGGTCAACGGCAGAAAGAATACGAACAGCTTGACTGACATGTTTCTTTGTGTAGACTTGCTACTGGATATCACCTCATACATAGACCTGACTCCCACATCGTTGAGTACACGGTTTTCTGATCATCCACTTGTTCACTGATCCCATTAATGAAATATTTGGACATAAAATAGGCTACATCAATTAACTAACGATGGTGTTTCCGTATATTAGTTATCATTGTGAAGTAATAATAATCCCATGAACACAGATATACTCCATCCATCATGTGCCATGCCGGTAAGCGTGGGCGGTCATGTTCTGCCATCTCACTCGATCACCAGAGTCGTGGATCAGCTCCGTGTTTCTGTCTCGACCATGCCACAAGGCCAAGCCATCCAGGTACTTGCTTCTAGGTCTTCCCCTTGGTCTGTTTCCCTCGATCTTACCAGTTGTCACCAAGTTCTCCAAATCATTTCTTCTCATAACATGCCCAACAAATGTTGACTGCCTACGTCTGACTCTCATTAGTTTACGATCTTCATTTGTTTCTTGAAGGACGTCTTAATTGGTATTTCTGTCTGTCCATGGTATTCTTTGCATTTTCCTGAGAAACCACATTTCTACAGCCATCAGATGTTTTTCAGCCTGACTGATCATTGTCCAAGCTTCACATCCATATAAAAGTACATGTTCTATGTAGCATCTCAACACTTTTTTTCTCGTTTCAATTGACATTTTTTTTTATTGGTCAGTATGTTTTTCATCTTGCTAAAGGCTACTTTTGCCATGGCGATTCTTGTTCTAATCTCTTCAAGGCATCTTCCATCAAATGTTATTACTGTTCCGAGATAAATTGTACCTATTCACTTGTTGAAGAATATTCCCATTTACTTGTATATTACATTGTGGTATTTCGCTCTTCCTAGTGACGACCATAATCTGTGTCTTTTTACAATTTAATTCTAACCCTAGTTGTTCACTGACAATCAAGAATGTATCATCTGCACATCTATTGTTATTGATGCATCGTCCCCCAATGTTGATTCCTTCCATATCTTTAATATTTCTGAAAATACTTTCACTGTACAGGGAAAACAGATCTGGAGACATTATACATCCCTGTCTCACACCTCTCTTAATAGGCTGATATTGGCCTACTTCATTATCAACTCTTATGGCAGCTTGTTGTTTCCAATATATGTTTTTTACAAGTCTAAGGTCTTTTCCATCAATTTGTAGATCTTCAAGCATCCTTATCATGTTGACATGTCTCACTTTATCGAAAGCCTTTGTGTAGTCAATAAAGCAAAGGTATAGATCTTTGTTTACTTCTATAGAACGTTCGATTACGGTTCTCAGTATATACACAGTATTTAATGTACCCTTGCCTTCTACCCTTGCCTTCTATACTGCAGAAAGATCATGTTAGAAATAATCCTGCGAGATGTGTGGTACACGAGAAACTTGCGCCCATGTATGTCCACAGCATATAAGTTTTCGTGTTTTTGCCAACATTCACTCGCAGGTCATTAGTAACTAGGTCAATGTGTTGGACTTAAAACGGTTCACAACCTGTCAATGTTAAAGGTAAGTCACCGCCAAGTATCGGGGAAATCGTCTGCGTGCCATGGATCACTGTAGGGGTCAGGTTGAACCCGTAAACTCTCACTCTATAAATACGTTGTTTTCATTAAACGCAATATCAACAGCATCATGTAGGACAGTGGTTCTCAACAGGTGGGGAATTCCCCCCAGGGAGGAATTTTAGGGTTTCCAGGGGGTGGGGGGGGGGGGGGGGAATTAAGATTATTTCAAGATCGGATTAATACAAGAAACGGTTACTTGGTATTGTTTTTCCCTCTAAATTTTACGGTTCCGTACTTCTCGCCCTAATGAAATTCGTTTTATAACGTAAGTAGACTCGCAAATCACGTTTTATGTAGATGTCTAGACTTGTTCTAGTATGTGTTATTAAATTTAGCTTCCATTTTTATGTATACTGTGTAAGGGTGGGGGGGGGGGATTTATAGGGAGGAAATTCGAAAGGAGGGGGGGGGGGTGACGTTCCGAACATATGATAAAGGGGTCATGGGCCAAAAAAAGTTGAGAACCACTGATGATGCTTTGCAGGACGTCGCTCCCATCACATCTCTCTGGACAGGTTCTCGTCCCTTGCCGGCTCCCCTACTCGCGTGTTTTCGTGCCCAATGTGTCTTGAATGTCCTGGGTCCACCTGGGTGCTGGTCTTGGCCCTGCCACCTCCTCCAGGAAGCACGCCTTCCGTGATTGTTCTCTCTACACTGTGACGTTCAGAGTGGCCTCAGTGTTTCAGTGTACTAGACGCGAAGATATTTATGGGCCAGTTCTCTTCCATTTTCGGATCTTGTAGACTGACAGTATTTTCTTCGTTTTGATCCACCGAATTCTATGAATCCTTTGACGTTTATGAGGGGTTCCAGCGTAGACAGGAAACGATGACGGTAGCGCTTGATCTCGAGGATGCGTACAATAGAGTTCGATATCAGTTATCAGTTATCAGTTGGGGTATCTTCATTGCACTCCGGACAGATCCATAGGTGCATAGCCGCCTCCTCCCCCCCCCCCCCCCCCCAGCATATGCATCAGCGTCCGGTGGCTAATAGTGCCAGTTCTGTGTTGGTTGACGAGGCGCCTTGTTTTCCCGATGTATCTCTCGCGTCTGGCCGTGCCGATTCTTACTCCCAAGTCTTTCAACCTGGACAGCAATGTGGATTCACTGACGTCAAAGTCCTCTGTTCTCGCCATATCTTTGAGGGCGTTAATAACATCGGCACGATCGATGGGCTGGCCATCTACAGAGGGTGCAGAGCCAGCCAGTTTATCAGCTCGTTCATTTCTATCGACTCCCGCATGTCCCGGGACGAAGGTGAAGGTGACAACAGACTTCCGCAGCGACTCAGTCCACTGTCTACGTACAGATCCAGCTTCGACCTTCTGAATCATGCTTATTGAGTCACTTAGTACACACACGTTGGTATAATGCTGTGATTCCAGCCATATGAAAGCCTGTGTAACTGCCATCACCTCCATCGTCATGCTGCTCGTGGTCATATAGTGGGCACCACTGGATTCTTGAAAGGTGCGGCCCGCTGAACGGGCGGTAAACGCCCACGCACTTCTCTGCTGCTTTTTTGATGACAGCACTGATGGAGAAGGGGGTAAATTCCTGGTTGGTGAACTGGATAGCGGCCGTCCTGCACTCTCATTGGGTTGCTCTCCGTCTGGGTGCATGGACCTCAGAGCCACATATTTTAACCCCGGGACTGCCACAGGGATCCGCAATCTCACCGGTGCTCTTTAACGCGTATACGAGCAAGATTGCAAACCTAGAAGCACCAGGGGTTTGAAGGATACTAACATGTGCAGATGATATTCTTGCGTATAGGCAAGGGAGAGATAGGGAGCAAACAGCCCAGGAGCTTCAGGCGACAGTAGACAAAGTGATTGACTGTTGCACTGAAATGAGTGCTGTCATCCACCCGGAAAAGGCAGCTGTTTTGTTGTGCTGTCTGGACAACAGGATTGTGAGAACTGATGTCCCAAGCCTCACGATAGATGGTAGAAGCATCAACAGAGAGAACATACTGAAGTATCTGGGAATACATTTGACAGGAGCCTGTCCTTCAAGGACCATGTGGAGACGGTTGTGACAAGATCTCAAAAGGGACTCAATGCACTTAAAACTATGGCTGCAATGGACACAGAGCAGGGAATGCTTTTCACACTATACCAGCACTTGATCCTCTCAGTGATTGATTATGGACTAGGACTGCTCACTATCTCAAAGAGTCAGCTAGTGAAATTAGACCGCATACAGAACGAAGCTATGCGGGTCATTCTGGGATGCACTAGAGACACCCCAGTAGTGTGTATGCGTTACATCCTTGGTTTGCCGACTGTTGCTGGCAGGCTCAAGGTGATGCAGGCGAAGGCATACCTCAGAGTAGTTGCTGACACAGATCACCCGTTGCATGAGGCGCTGGACGTAGTTAAGGGTCAGCGATTGATAAGAGGGAAATCATGGATGGCTCAGGCGGAGAATACGATCAGACAGGTGTGCATCTTGGAGAACATTAGGTGAGGAGAGGAGTGGGTCAGAGTGCCAGCGGGGCAGTCAGACTTGTGCAGAGTTATAATCACATTGAGCCGGGAGTGCAGGGAGTGGCCAGCAGGGGCCAGGGAAGTGGCAATCCGGCAACTAATTCAGGATAATGCTCGCCCGGGTGATGTGATTATATACACAGATGGTTCGGTGTTGAGAGGCAGGAGAAGTGCCTGGGGATTCTTAGCAAAAGCTAATGGTCGACGTTTGGTGCAGGAGAGCCTGGCATATGATACAACAACATCTAGCTTAAGAATGGAAGTGGAGGCGGTCAGTGCAGCTTTCCGCTGGATTGAGAATACGATACACATAAACATAATGATTGTAACTGACTCAGAAAGCATGCTGACGAGGGTGAGGACGGGTAGGCTTCGTGCGGAGTGGCTTGCTTCGCTTAGGAAGTCACGGGTGACAAACATCGTCAGGATCTTTTCTCCGGGGCATTCTGGTGTGGTGAGGAATGAACAGGCGGACAGACTGGCTGGCTCTGCAAAACTTGGTGGAGTATTGATGCATGACAAGGCAGACGTGGTTTCGGCCTTGTGGGAGCACGTGTACACCTCGGAGGAGCAAATGGATCACCATGGTCTGGCAAGAATGCGGCAGCGAGGTGTGACGAGGGGATCTGGCCGACGATCGACGCTCAGAGGAAAGGTGAGACGGACATATAATCAGATTGCTACTGATACTATTAGTGTTGGAACTCTTTACTGGCTGCTGAGGATGGGGACGGAGCGCTTATGGGAATGCCCCGAATGCTGTGATGTCGGCTCCTAAATCAATCAATCAATCAATCAATTCTATGAATTTGCTCTCTAACTGTCATCTACTAACTTTAGTACCGCAGTGTAGGACAGAGGGAATTCTTGAGCCTGGAGGAATTAAGGCCACATGGCTAGTGCAGTCGCCGCGATCTGTGCAGGTGAGGGTTTTCATTGTTGCTGTTCTCTAACATATGACTTTAAAAGCCCCAATCACACTGTTAGTCCACTTACAAGAAGTTGTTAGTCGATACACACGAAGTCTGTAGTCGATATACACGAAGTCTGTAGTCGATATACACGAAGTCTGTAGTCGATACACACGAAGTCTGTAGTCGATACACACGAAGTCTGTAGTCGATACACACGAAGTCTGTAGTCGATACACACGAAGTCTGTAGTCGATATACACGAAGTCTGTAGTCGATATACACGAAGTCTGTAGTCGATATACACGAAGTCTGTAGTCGATATACACGAAGTCTGTAGTCGATATACACGAAGTCTGTAGTCGATATACACGAAGTCTGTAGTCGATATACACGAAGCTGTTAGTCTGAAATGCTTGCGAAATATTCATGACTGACATGCGTATACTGTCACAGAAACGATGCATGCTCTCATAATCTTTACTTTCTTAGCTGGTGGTGTGCCACTGACTTAATAAAAATGTGGTAAGGAGAGGTCCCGGGTTCAAATCCCGGACGAGCCCCCAGTTGTCACCGACCGTTAGGGTATTTCTATTGAAATAGACAGAAATCCCTATCCAAGAGTTTGCCGACAGTCTCTAGAAATTATGGCTCGTTACAAGAATGTCTAAAGGGATGGTCCCGATAGAAGAGACTGGGATTCACTTGGTAGACAAAGGCAGAAGGTGAAGAACACTCGTGTATGTAGGAAGCCCTAACACGAATGCCTAGTTTATCTGTCGGTGATCCTTCGTCAATTGATGGAGCCCCCTGTTTTAAATACTTTCACGCACTCACGCGCACACCTTGCGTTCAAAATGATCACGAGTGGAGTACGTTGGTGAAAGTATAAAACAATAATACTCTTTAATAATAAAAGAGAAAATGAAAATTGTGGTTCAACTGGTGAACTATGATAGTTACATTTATGTTACAGGTACAAAAATAAAATAGTTTTCTGATGCTTAGACAGATAGCATGTCATCATTCACACCATCCAGACAGTGATACACTCAGAACACATGTAGACACAGAGTCACCTGAGATAATCTGATCTCTGTTAGGAATAGTGCTGGCTTTCGGTTGTATTATGTCTTGGAGTCGACCCTGGCATTCGACAGGTGTACGATGCTCCTCCGGATTCCAGGTTCCGTCTCCACTAGTTGGTGGCTGTAAGTTTCGGTAACCGGACCAGTTAGGCTTCAGCAGTATCAGCAGCGAGGCTCCTTAAATCACACAAACAGTTGCAGACTCCTTAGTGTCTTGACAATAACAATGTGTCTGAGTGTTGGTGTTGTGTGTCTGTTGTGTATGTGTCAGATGCAGAACAGGAATAAAACAATTCCTCTCTGCTATTCTGTATCAAAAGCAAAGGCCAATAGTTCTTATCAGCTTGGCTATACCTTGTATGACATGATGATACAAGGTGAAAAAGGGTCCAGAAGTGGACACATTCTAAGACCACATGGTCCATTGGAGTAGAACATGTAGACAAATCTTTGTTTGAAAAAGGCATTACAAAATGTACATGGTTGTAAAACTTGCAGTGACTCATATGCAATAATTACTGGGGTATTCCTTAACACCATGGTGAGGAAGTCCTGGGCAGCCAGGATGTTTCCCTAGATAGCTAATGAAAGGCCAACAATAATTCAACCTAATCCCACATCAGTTATTAGGCATAAAGCAATCAAGTGTCGCCATGAAGTCGTGAGGTATACCCCACAGAATATACGAGCTAAAAGATAAGAAGGCCAGCAGGCAAGCAAGGGGCTGAGATATTCCAGGCATTGGGCTTTAGGATGTCTCAGTTATCCCTTGTTGAGTTATTTACTCCCCAAATTCTGATTCCTCACCACATGGTATTTGCTTTGAACTTATGACCGTCAGTGTCGGGTAGTTCGGCATGGCGGTGAATCAGGGGTAAGCCCATTTATGTTTGAATATAAATCGCCTAGTAATATTGCTGGCATGTGAGAATCATGATCCACATGCCTCTTCTACTTCTGCCCACATGGCAAAATCATGTTATCATATTTTCAACAAAATATACACGTAAATACATTCACAAAATGCATATGAAAATAATCAGTAAGGCTTATACATTATATCTATATATTTTTATCTATAAATATATCTAGGCCTCACATGTTTTCTCTCAATGTCTCCCCTTTCAAATACCACGTTTCATAAATATCCATGGTCAGGAAAGTTTTGGGTTTTCCCAATATCAGAATATAAATGTGTACACACTTCTTATTATAATCATAATTATTATGTTACTACACTCACCCCCAGTCTTATTGCAGCACTTAAGATAGGTTTTGGTATAATCTACCAAGGATGCAATTGGATATGGCAGCTCACTTCATATAAGGTCTGCTTAGCACAGCAGCTATGGTCGTTGTGTACCGGACGGAAGTTGTTAGTCACAATTTCCGGTGCAGCCGTACTAATAGCATATCGCCGCATTCCTGTTGCTAGGGAGTGACGGACCTATATCCCCAGTCATTAGACTTGATATTAATAAGGGTTGAAGACAGGGGATTTCCCTTGTGACATCATTTGAATAGATGACGTGAAAATACACGCTGTCCCCAATGCACTGTGTAGTTTTAGTGCAGAAAATGTCTGTGTAGTCATTCTGACGTCATTATTAGTAATTTAGCTGCGTACTGAATCCAGAATGTAAATAGTAATTCCACTAGCGCAGTAGTGGTGGGGTTTGCATAGTGATCTAGACTCATCCCGTCACATAAGGCCATGTGAAAATTATAAATCAAATCATTTAAATTGATACTGACGTTAGGTTATTATATTATAGAATCCGAGGAAGGCTAACCTCATTAAAAAAAATGCCCGCCGGAAGCCGGAAGTGTCGTCCTACGGGTGGCAAACTAAAAATTGACACTACGCAATTACGTCCGAGTGAAATGTCTCGTCCGAATGTCTCTCGTGCTAGGAACAGCTCTGACTACCTAGTTTCCGAATGCCGCTCTTGTTAGGAACAGCTCTGACTAGGTAGTTTTCCGAATGTCTGTCGTGCCTGGAACAGCTCTGACGGGCGCAACGACAAGCACATGTCCGAAAACTCGCTGAGTGGATGCCGTCTGCAAACCTGTCTGGTTTGTGCGGGAATGGCCCGGGGCAAACGAAATGAACAATATATTGAAGTGAGGATTTAAAGCAGCCATGAGCAGGACGTGACGATTTCCCTCGGTGAGCCCAGATCCAGGGCGTTATGTGTCGGCCCTGCAACTATGGAAGCAACCTTGGATGGCGGAAAATGCTATGGACTGTCCCTGTCTTCCTTTGAGGGATGACCGTTGTCCTCGACCGTTCCAACTTGGCCAGCATGGTTGTAGATGGCACCACAAAAGTGAGAGTCTCCCAGGAATGCTACCTGGTCAAAAAAGCACGCTATTGTCGGATGTGTTGACCTACGGGTTTCGGCCCAAGGGCGCATAACAGACACACTGCAATCACATCTGAAAAAACACTCCGGATGAACGAAAAGAAGAAGATATTATAGAATTGTATTTATAATATGTCACAACATTGTAAGATGCAGTGACCAGTGTTCTTCTCCGGGGTTAGAGATAAATAAATTGTTGATAACAATTTCACTAGACTACGTTGTACCCACAACCTCCATTGATCTGATAAAACTCCTCAAATATGACGTGAGTCTTGGCCAAGTTGCGTGCATTGCACATTACATTAGTTCTTCTTCTTCTTCTTCTTCTTCTTCTTCTTCTTCTTCTTCTTCTTCTTCTTCTTCTTCTTCTTCTTCTTCTTCTTCCTTCTCCTCCTCCTCCTCCTCCTCCTCTTCCTCCTCTGCCTTTTATCATCCCTGTGGAAGAGAAAACCCTTAATCACTAAAGGAAAGCCCACCTCTGCAGACTTACTCATGCTTGGATTGAGTTTACGGCTGATGTTTTCTACGGGTCGAGGTAGCCAGCCTGGCTCCAACCCTCCTGCGTCGGCTCTGATTGCATGCATGGTGAGTTGGTTAGTGTCACAGTTCTTTACTTCCCTTGTGGGCCTCGGTAATACCATAGTTCGTTAACTCATATTCTCAACACATACAGACAGACCACATTTTTGATGCTCAAATAGACAGGCTTATTAACCCCATCTAATAATCCATCCATCATGTGCCATGCCGGAAAGCGTGAGCGGTCATCTTTCGCCATTTCACTTGATCACCTGAGTCGTTATCAGCTCTGTGTTCCTATCTCGACCATGCCATGTGGCCAAGCCATCCAGGAATTTACTTCTAGGTCTTCCCCTTAGTCTGTTCCCTTCGATCTTGCCAGTTGTCACCAAATTCTCCAATTCATATCTTCTCATAACATGTCCAAAACATTTTGACTGTCTACGTCTAATTTCTCGAATCAGTTTACGATTTTCATTTGTTTCCTGTCCGCCCATGGTATTCTTTGCATTCTCCTTAGAAACCACATTTCTACAGCCATCAGATGTTTTTCAGCTTGACTGCTCATTGTCCAAGCTTCACATCCATACAAAAGTACAGGCTCTATGTAGCACCCCAACACTTTTTTTCTCGTTTCAGTTGACATCTTTTTATTGGTCAGTATGTTTTTCATCTTGCTAAAGGCTACTTTCGCCATGGCGATTCTTGTTCTAATCTCTTCAAGGCATCTCCCAGCAGATGTTATGACTGTTCCGAGATAATTGTACCGATTCACTTGCTTAAGAATATTCCCACTTACTTGTATATTACATTATGGCATTCTTTCTTCCTAGTGACGACCCTAATCTGTGTCTTTTTACAATTTAATTCTAATCCCAGTTGTTCACTGTGTGCAATAACCGCATCTACTAATTGTTCCAGATCCTGCTCATTGTCTGCAGTCAATACCGTATCACCTGCATATCTAATGTTATTGATGTTTCGTCCTCTAATGGTCATTCCATTTATATCTTCTACATTTCTGAAAATATTTTCACTGTATAGGGAAAAAGGATCTGGAGACATTACACATCCCTGCCTAACACCTCTCTTAATAGACTGATATTGTCCCACTTTATTATCAATGCTTATGGCAGCTTGTTGTTTCCAATATATGTTTTTTTTTAATAAGTCTAATGTCTTTCCCATCAATTTGTAGATCTGCAAGCATATCTACCATGTTGACATGTCTTACTCTATCGAAAGCCTTTGTGTTGTCAATACAGCAAAGATGAATATCCTTGTTTACTTCTATAGCACTTTCAATAACTGATCGCAGCATATACACAGCATTTACTGTACCCTTTCCTTCTACAACCCCACATTGTTCTTCCCCTATTTAAGGTTATATTTTCTTCCTCACTCTTTGCATGACAATTCGTAGCACAATCTTCGTGATATGACTCATTATACTAAATGTTCTATGTTGATCACATTCCAAGGCTCCTGATTTCTTTGGGATTGCAATAAATACAGAGTTACATAATTCAGAAGGTATATCTCCGGTATCATATAACGTGTTCTATTATAATAATGCTCACAATTAATCGCCCAATAATTTACTAACATCAGCTTACAGTGGCTGCAGTAGTTGAGCGTCTAAGTTAAGTAACATATCTTGCCCATATTCTATTTCAGTATTTCTACTAACGACGCTGGTAATTTTTACGTTGACATATCATGGGATTTTCGAAGACAAGTCGATCTGACGCACTCAGCTTCCAGTTACTATTAGCACATATGATGCCAAATGTATTCCTGAAACGAGCGTGTAGGAGACAGTTTTTAGCGCGTTCACAAAGCTGCCTGGTGTTAAACTAGGCGTAGCTCACAAATAGGAGCCAGCGATTCCATTTCCCTTACTGATATTATTTCTGTTCACGTGTCCGTCAATCCAGTTTTCGAAAATCTGGTACCAGAGATATTTGTTTCTGAAGGAGAAGTATCAAGACTTAGTTATTGTAAAGGCCATACACTTCACTACGACAGTATATGCTGTTAGACAACCCTTGACCTGTGTATACGAGTACAAGACATTGCGTACGGAGCATGATCACAAGTAAGTAATTTTCTGGAATAATGGCATGCCAAACAAGTCGTCCTGTGTTGATTGGTTCCTCCATGTATTAAACACTTGTCATTTACACTTTTTCCTTTTCCACTGTCAGGTGTTGAGGTATTTGTCTTATTGAGGATTTTCTCTTCTACACTGGGGTTGCTTAGTTACCTAATGGTCTTATTTAGTCTGTCCTCGTTTACCCTAGGTGTGGAGTTAGTTACATAATAGTCTTATTTAGTCTCTTCTCGTTTACCCTAGGTGTGGAGTTAGTTACATAATAG
>OY992877.1:127669720-127697220 GCA_963921405.1 Cepaea hortensis | reverse complement strand
AGATGTGTGTGTGGGTTGGGGATATGTCTGGCTGTGTGGGGGTGTGTGTGGCTGAATGAAGGATGTATGTGTGGGTAGTGAGGGTGATTGCAGTTGGGGGATGTGTGGATGGGTAGGAGATGTGTGGATAGATGTATGTGTGGGTGAGGGATGTGTCTTTGGGATGTGTGTGGGTGTGGTATTGTGTGGGAGGGGAGCTGGGTGTAGTTAAATGATGTTTAAGTGGGTGGTTGAAGGTGTGGTTGGGTTTGTGGGTGGGTGAAGAATGTGTGTGAGGGTGGGGATGTGTGCTTAGATGGGTGGTTGGGATGTGTGAGTGTGGGTGGGTAGATAGGAGATGTATGTGTTGATGAGTGGGTAAGGGATGTGTGGGTGTTAGTGGTTGAGGGATAAGTACGTGTGTCTAGGGATGTGTGAGGGGATGAATGTATGGGTTGTGTGTGCGTGGATGGGAGATGTGTGTTTGTGAATGGGGAATGTGTTGGTGGGTGGGGATGTGTGTGAGGGATGTTTGTATGGGTGGGGAGATTGTGCGTGGGTGGGGATTTGTGTGTATATGGGTAGGGGTGTGTGGTTAAGGGATGTGTGGCTGGGGGAATGGGTGGATGGAGGATGTGTGGTTGGGTGGATGATGTGTGGTTGGGTAGAGGATGTGTGGGTGGGTGATTGTATATGAGTAAGGGTGTGTGGTTAAGGGATGTTTGGTTGGGGGATGGGTGGGTAGAGGATGTGTGGGTGGGTAGAGGATATGTGGGTGGGTGAGTGTGTGCAGGTTAGGATATGGTGGGGGATGTTTGTAGGTGCGGGCTCGGGATCTGTGAGTGGGCTGGGGGAGATGGGAGATTATGTGGGTGAGTGCGGAATCTGTGTGTGGGTAGGTGCGGAATATGTGAGTTGACGGGGAGACATGTGTGTGGCTGAGGAATGTGTGTTTGGTTGGGTTGTTGGAGGTGTGTGGGTGGAGGAGGATATTGGGTGAGTGATTGTTGGTGGGAAATGGGACGGGTAGAGGATATGTGAGTGGGTGGGGAGATGTGTGTAGGTGGGGGATGTGTGGGTTATTGAATGTATGTGTGCTTGGGGTGTGGGTGGATGGGATGTGTGGTGGGTGAGAGGTGTGTGTGGGTGGGGAGATGTGTAGGTGTAGGGATGTGGTGGATGGGTGGGGGAATGTATTGTATGTGTGTGTGGTTGGGTGGGGAAGTTGGAGTGAATGGGGGATGTGTGGGTGGGTGGTGGATCGTCTCATAACATAGTAATATGCATTGTTTATGTTTACAAAATTCATGTGACAATGTTTTTTTCCTATGCACTGTTGATGAAAGAAAGATGAATGATTGGAAGGGCCGAATGTAAGACGGGTCTGCGTGCCCAATTTGTTACCCTTTGAAAATAAAGTATGTTCGTTCGTTCGTTCGTTCGTTCGTTCTCTCTCTCTCTCTCCCTTACTCTCTCGCTCTCTCTCTCTCTCTCTCTCTCTCTCTCTCTCTCTTTCTTTGTCTGTCTGTCTGTCTGTCTGTCTGCCTGTCTTGTCTGTCTGTCTGGCTGGCTGGCTGGCTGACTGGTTGGCTGGCTGGCTGGAAGGATGGATGGAAGGATGGATGGATGGATGGATGGATGGATGGGTGGATGGATGGATAAATGGATGCTAGTCTGTGTGTTTTTCCCTCATTATGACGTTCACTTTCTGCGTCTATCCCATTTTATTTAAATTTTCCTCCTTTTTTCACTCTGTATATTTCACTCATTTCATCTCTCTCTCTCTCTCTATCTCTCTCTCTCTCTCTCTCTCTCTCTCTCTCTCTCTCTGTATGTGTTTGAGAGTGTATATATATCACCTCTAGATGGATCAACCTTCCAACTGGCTTCGATTCATCCAGCCAAGATCCCTTGCAATGATCGCTATCTTCTGCTGTTCTCGTTGCTGCCACACATGTGTACCCACTAGTCTTTGCAGCCATGGGCAATAACTGTGCCACGTCCCCTGTCACACATCGCTTTCCCTCTTGTCTTGGACTCTGCTCTTAGCGACGCGTTCATGTGTTTCATAAATCATTGTGACCAATCCACCACATCCCAGAAATCCGTTATTTCTTGGATAATGTTGTATTATACCATGTCTTTTATAATAATATCATGTTAATTTAGGGCGCAGCTAATCTTCCAACATTCGACAATAGTATCCCCGGTCTAAATCACCCAAGCTGGTCCCATCAGGCTCCACGTTTTATTGCGCTGTCAGAAGTTAATACTATTTCAGACACTAACTCCCATATTCCCTGGTATTGTTTACGACTGGATCGTGTTTACGTGTTCTGCCCACTCAAACAAAACAACTCTAAATACGCGTGCATTCAATCATCTCTGGGCAGATTGCGTTAGCGGGTCGCGTTAACCAGATATCTTTATTAATTATAGCAACTGTGTGTAGCTGGTATCTGTGGTGGAGAAATAGTGAAGGAAGGGTAGGTAAACTTACCTAGTAAATCATAAACAGCCGAAAAATGCCGGGTTGATTGCGACGTCCTGTAAATGACACATAACTAACATTAACATGTATGTGCTTCATAAACACGCAGATTTATGTACAGTTTACTTGAAGCAGTGGTTCATAAAGTGGGCCGTACTCTCCTCTTCCGGGATTGAAAGAATCCAGGGAGTATAAGACGTGGGGAGAGACGTGGGGTTTTGAATGTGCAGCAGGATGAAGTCTAAGACAGCTGTGTGTATCTGAATGTGTCTGTGTATGGGTGGTTGAAAGTGCGGTCTAAGTCAGATATGACTGAGCTACCGTAGGACAGTAGACGGTACTATCTGCTTTCTGTTATCGCCGATTGTTGGACTGCGCTTACCAAACTCGATATCCCCTCATTGTGCCAACGACTTCGGGCGGAGGATCACAAATCGGAGAGTACAAGTCAACCTGCAACTTAATGCCAAGGCAGGGCAGACAAGGCCCTAAGCCTTCATTGACAGCTGGTCTAGGATCGAAGCCCCAACGGGCGGAAAATTAGACCAATATTTTGCTGATTCGGCAGCTTCTGCAGCTAATTTTGTTCCGGATATATTGATAGTAAATTCCTCTAGAGTAAATTAGGCAGGCCGAGAGAGAGAGAGAGAGAGATCATGCTGTATGGGCAATACATAGTCTCTAAATTCAACCAAGGTTTGTGCTATGGAGAGGTATAACTCCATTTTACAAACGATTGCCTGTCAAGATGGCAGTCATGTATGGGTGGGGAGGAAAGGTAGGGTCGAGGCTTGGTCGGGTGCTAGCCTGGATACATCTGGGAACTACTAGCTTTAACTCGTAAGTGCCATTGGATGATTAATTGTCTTAACTGAATATATCGCCGAAATTTTGTCATTGTCAATTGTTGTCTCAATTAAAATATAAATACAGCAGTATTCCCTAAGTAACCCGATTTAATTTCATATATAATGCAACGCATCTGCTACCATATTAACAATTGTTAGGTCATAACTGTGACACATCTCTACTTCACATTTTCAGCCTTCCATTTGTGTTTGGACCAGACCTAGTTTTCTTTGGCACTGACTCTGTTCAGCAACTGAAAATGTCTCAGTTCACGTCGGTGTTTGCTTCTCGCGGGACAGTTCGATATGGCTTACCAAATGGCTGGCTCTTTGTGGCATGTGGCTATAACTGTCTACCTATCAATCACCATTGTAATTCACATATGCAAGTTCATAGTGAGATAATTGAAGTAGACAGCAGAACCTGAGACATTCTTGCATATCAAATTTTTTACAATTTTCAAAAGTAAAGTTTGTTTGTTATCGGCTCCTTGGCCGAGGGGTTAGCAGCTTTCTCCGCTAACTCCGAATAATCTCGTCACGTGACGCGACGAGAATTAGCAGTGGTTCGAATCGCAAAAGTGACTTATGAGAGTATGGAGCCGGTCGCTCAGAAAGTCGTGGCGTGCTGATGAGCGTAATCTAGCCTAGGAATCAACATACAGCTGAAAGATGCTGGTGTTGACCACAATATCCTGAAACAGGATGGAAACGCGAAAAAAAAAAAAAAAGTTTGTTTGTTCCCATTACCTACGTTAATTCTCACTTACTCACCTGTCTAGCCACGTCATCATCTGTCTGCGTACCTACCTATTGTTCTCTATCTAAATATGCACAATATTTTGTCTCACAATAAAGTGTGTTGGAGTCTGTTTGAATCAAAAATAGAGTACTGAAATTAGCGTGTGTCAGTGGTGCCTAAACAAACACGGATAGGATGCAACAAAGGCAATACATCCGGCCTTGGAACGTTGGACCCTACAGCCTAACGTTTAACTGCAAGCTTAGGTTAGAAAAAAGAACATCACACATCAGGGGCAGGACAACATACAGTAGACTAGATTATGTTCTCGAAAGAATGAAAGCATTAAAATAAACCAGATGAATGGCATTATGGATAGAGATTGTGTAATGACGCTTGCGATTGAATACTAAAAATACCTATGGATTTATCCTGTTAATGGGGGTGCTGGTATGAATCTATAGATTTATCCTGTTAATGGGGGTGCTGGTATGAATCTATAGATTTATCCTGTTAATGGGGGTGCTGGTATGAATCTATAGATTTATATCCTGTTAAAGGAGGTGCTGGTATGAATCTATAGATTTATCCTGTTAATGGGGTTGCTGGTATGAATCTATATATATAAAGGTCTCGACCTGAAGTGGCCAAGCCGCCTCCCTCCCGTTCTGAAAGCTGTGGATTAATTTTTGGACTGCTATTATTAAGAAAACCGCTGGGGGTCGTTGCTGGAGCTATGAAATGTGTGCTTTTTGCGATTCTTTCGGCAGGTGGCTCGCCATCCTGCGGAGAGAGAGTAAGCCATGTGGGTTAAAGCCAGGTGCAATGAAGACGATCCTTTCGCCTTTAACATGTAACATACATTTAATGTACTACATCCTGGAAGTGCTGAGGAGTTGATGTACCTGAATCGAGTTTGATGCTGACCCAGACTTCTCTTCACCTCCTTGCTTGACATTGTTAGATACGGACAAGGGTGGACTAACGAAGTGACAACTGGTCACGATCTCCCCGCTCTTGAAGTCTGTCGATCGGCACCCACATCTTGCAGGCACTGTGCGGAGACCGCAATGGATGGATGTTCAGAATGAGTATTGTGCTTGCTTCCCAGGATGGAGATAAATCCTCAATTCTTCAAGTTCTTCAAACTGTATATGAATGAACGACTCGAATCGACGGGGTTCTACCAACGATAACAACAACAATAACATACCAGCCCACCTGCTAACATAATATATGGCTAGCTAACTATCCGTTTGCCCGAACACCAAACATTACCTACTTAGATAATTACTTGCCTACAAGTATACAGACATACATGATGTATTACGTCCTGAGTAAAATCATATAAATTTTTTCACAGACACATTCTCTCTCTTTTTTCTCGCTAATATTCAGTAGCTCTGCGGCTCTGTGGTGAAGGGATTACGAATGCAATTCGTACACCCGCGTACCGCGTCCGAAACACAGCTGTGGGTCATTTGGAAGCAGACCACCTTGCATTGCTTTTCGTACAATGATATTAGGGTCGGCCGTTCAGAAAACAATGGCAAACTACTGAACATAAACTTGCCCAGGAATTACAAACAGCCACACAAATGTTGGAGTTGACTGCTACGTCCTGTATAGGATATGCAACTAACATTTACTAACTACGGATCCATTTTCTTTCTTTGCACGTTTTGTTAACAACATAACGTTAACATTACTTAATTTGTGTCTCTATTGAGGTACGCTTTAATTAATATTTCAGTAGAGTCAGAGATGCCTGTGTGTTACCGGTGAGCATAAGGGAAGAATAGAATAGTAACAAAGCCTAACATATATCCTAACAGGAGACTAAGGAGAGGTGGCATGGGGATGGCTACCACTGTGATAGAACATTTTAACTGCAAATTCCAATCAGCCTTGACAAGTCTACAGGAAAAGAAAGAAAAATAACAGCCAACCATTTTTTTTTTTTGCCTCGCTCGTGTTGAACTCACTCGTCGTACTTACACCTGCAAATACTTCAAGTACATTGGACTGGTTTTTGCGTGTGGATTAGCTTCCCAATTACCAGTTTCCCTCGTCATCGAGCAAACCCTCTCCGACTTCTGAGGTACTTATAATTTACGTCTCCAAATCAAGAATGAGAAGCCAACTGACCAGTGTAAGGGTTGAAACCCCTACCTCTTTATCAGCACACGGGAAGGTTAAAATTGAGCGTTCTTATCCATTAGTTCATGCAGACCTCCATGAGGCTCCACTAATTGGAGAAATCCGACGGGATGCGATGAAAGCAGCAAGCAGTCTGGACAGTTAACTTACCTCCTTTCACCTAGGGACATGTCCAGAAATGTTAGAACTATGTGTAAGTTGAACAAGAGAGCACATGTCATAAGGATAAATGAATTATTATAAGAGTAACATTTGTGGATTCTGCCAAATAGTTTATAGAGCACGTTAAGATGATGATGATGATGATGATGATGATGATGATGATGATGATGATGATGATGATGATGATGATGATGATGATGATGATGATGATGATGATGATGATCTAAACATACATAGTGTCTCAAAGGCCGAGAATACCACTATTGAATGTGCTAAGCTTATACGTATGAGTTGTTTCTCTGCAAGATCTCAACCTACCCTATCTCTTACGAGTTATTTACATTATTGTGGTAATGATCATGTTTTATTTTATTTGTGTTTTATTAATGCAGACATTGACTAATGGCACTAATAACATAATTTTTCAACACTTTCAGATAAGACCATGAACAACTCCACCATAGATGTCTTCGCTAGATACCGAAACATACCGGAACTACTGCAGGAGTTCGCACCAGCAGGGCCTATGGCTGAGCGGCTCGTTCCCCCAATCTGGTACGCCATTGGTTTTATCGGAAATCCCATTTCAGCATTCATTTGGCTGGGACAGCGCATGCGCCGGAATAACTCGTCAGCCATTTACCTAGGCGCTCTATCAATCTCAGACTTGTTGTTCATCTTCCTTCACCTTCTGCATATCTTGCATGTTGCCTGGGGTTTCCATGTCTACAACGATTACGTCAGCTGTGAGATTTTCCACTTCCTCTTCTATGTACCGCAGTATTTGTCCACGTTTCTAGTCCTGGGATTCACGGCGGAACGCTATGTGGCTGTCTGTCATCCGTTCTTCAAAGAAAAACTGTGTACAGTACAACGAGCTGTCATAATCGTGCTTTGCCTCACATTGTTATCCAGCCTGTTATCATCGGCTCAGATATATTTTTGGACATACAGTGAATTAGCAGGCACATGCAACATACGACCCGAAGTAGAAGAAAACAGTGACACAAGTTTCTTTCATATGTGGAATTGGGTGACAGACCTCCTAGCGTTTGTACTAGTTCCCCTTACAGTTCTTATCATCAACATACTGGTACTGAGAGAAATATTCAGAATATCAAAAAATGATATCGTGAGACGACAGAACAATCGAAGCGGCAACAACACGGCTTCAACAGTGACACTTCTGGTAGTGTCATTCTATCTAATCGTCACCCAGGTCAGCGCCACTGTCGTAAACTGTTTACTGCAAGCTTTCCCAACTGGTCACCATCTCATGACAGATGAAGAAATTAGAAATGACAAAACCTGGTCCACCTTCTTCGCTTATATAGAAGCTCGTAAAATAATCGAAACCATCTGCTTGTCTCACTACACCTGCTATTTTCTCATTTACTGCTTAACTGGGAAACACTTCCGAAAAGAGGTTATTTATCTGATCACATTTCGCGGAAGGATCTCGTTTCTCTCCAACCTGGTGTCGAAGAAACACGGGAAGGAACAATACTCCATGGTGTCCACAAACGGCGGACATAACTCGGAGACTTGCGTGACCTCATTCTCCACCACAATGTGATGGTTATTATGCTTATATCTATATGTTCAGATGCCTGGGTTTCCAAGACTATTTTTCAGGATAGTGTTAAGACGTTAGCACAATTCTTTAACGATACGATACGATATATATATATATATATATATATATATATATATATATATATATATATATATATATATATATATATATATATATATATATAAACGGAACTCTGTGTACAAAATTACGGCTGATACATGTCAGAACAGTCAGAAACTACAAGACAAAAATCGTTTTATCAACGTCGTATACGTGTGCGAAGAGATGAAGAACCTCTAACAGATTACCATGAGCCGATGTGTTTATCATGTGTGTTATTCTATGACAATTCCGGTGGCAATCATCATTTGACTTGTAACTACGCTATAATTATAGTGTGTATCATATGTAATGATGTGTGCAGCTTGCTGTTGACCCATGTGATGTTTACGACAGTACGACACACTTTTACCTTGTCCTACGTAGGGACGGTATCTGATGTACAGTCTATTTTTTCTAGTTGGAATTCTGCCTTCCTTAACTCTTCAACTATTACCATCCCTAATAGAATCAGACTTTATGTAATTTGGTAGAGAAATCAATGAATGCATTAACTCATCTAAACGGTGCTGGTTGTCGTATAACATACGGCCCTAGGGTTGTGAAGTGCTAAGCTTTCACATCTTCTAGGCTATGATGTATGATAGTAATACTGGTAGCCACATTGCCGAAAGACTACATGAAGACTCGGAATAAGTGAAAAGGAATTGTAATACAAGGAACATGCATGAAGAGTTTTAAAAAAATGACCCAAAGGACATGAAAGTCCATTAAGGAGAATGAATAAAAGATTCAAGGAGCTCACATGGGAAGTATAAACTATAAAAAAAAAACCTCCTATGCATATTGTAAGGGTGATATATGTTTGATTTGAGGCCGGCTACCTCATCCCCCAGAAAATGTTAGCTCCAAGAAATCAACAACAGAGGTAAAATGCTGGTGTTGACAGCAATGTCCTGTAATAGGATATGCGTGAAAAAGAAAGATAAAATCACAGGCTTATACAATGATATATACAGTCCAGGTTTCATACCATAAGACATGACAACATCAAAACTGCATAATAACTATTACCCATGGCGGTAGCGTATGTGACCTATAAGGCCAATTCGCGCTGTAAATGTGGGTGCATGTGAACATGTGGTCATTTCCACCATTATGCGCCATCTTACGTCTCACACGCTCAGTGTGTGACTTATCTGCAGTCATTTTCTCCTTTGTCTTTATTCCATTTCTGATGTTTGCCCTCCATGCAACACGTTCAGCGGCGACTTGCTCCCAATGTGCATTATCAGTGTCTGATTCAATCATGTCCTGCTTACATACATCTTTGTATCGTAGTAGAGGCCGACCCTGAGATCTCTTACCCATCTGTAATTCACCAAAATCGACGTCCTCTGGTATTCTACCATCATCCGATATGTCCTATCCATCTATATCTACGAAGACTGAGCATGGAATGAACCGTCACACAACCTGGTCTTTCCAATACTTCAGTATTTGTGATTTTGTCTTATCCACTTAATACCAAGAATTATTCGCAGACATCGCATATGAAAGCTGTTTCTCTTTGTGTGAGTAAGTTGTCCAGGCTTCACTGCCATAAAGAAGAGTGCTAAGGACACAGGCTTGATAGACAAGAACTTTTGTTTTTGCAGTAAGCTTCCTGTTCTCCTAGACTCTTTTTCTTAACCTGTTCATTGTTGTTGCTGCCTTACCAATCCGGATGTTGATTTCCTGATCTAGGGATAATTTGCTGTTTACCACTGATCATAGTTATGTAAAATGGTCTACCATCTCTAGTTAGACGTCGTCAATAAAGATTGATGGTACCCCATGTGCACCTTGTGACATAATCTGTGTCTTCTTTTTGTTAATTGTTAAACCAAATTCAGAACAAGCATTGGAGAGCAGATAGTAGACATTGAAATTCTTCCTCAGAGTGGGTCGTAACCACAGCATCATCTGCAAGAAGCAACTCTCTGATCAGTATCCTCCTAATTTTGATCTTGGCCTTCAATCTCTGAGCATTGTAGAGGCCGCCATCTGAGCGTGACTGAATATATATACCACAATCCTGATCACGAACGGCATATTTCAGTAGAAGTGAAAATTATATTCCAAAGATGGTGGGAGCTAGTACACAACCTGGCTTAACTCCACTCTAGATTTCAAACTCTTCAGAAGTTGCACCATCAAACTTGCTTATACCATTCATGCCTATGTGGAACGATTCCACAATGGACAGCAGAGTTGGTGGGGAGACAATCTTCTTTAGCGCCTTGACCAGACCCTCACGACTGACCAAATCAAATGCCTTTGTGGGGTCGATGAAGGCAATAAACAGTGGTTGATTCTGTTCACGGCATTTTTCTTGCATTTGTCGCAATGAGAATATCATATCAATGGTAGAACGGTTATGTCGAAATCCACACTGTGATTCGGGGCTGACTTGATCTCCTAAGATTTGGAGTCTGCGCAGAACAATTCTTGGCAAATACTTTTCAAACAATACACAGAAGTGAGAGACCCCTATAGTTGTTGCAGTCGCTCCAATCGCCCTTGTTCTTGTACAGTGTTATGATGTTAAATCTTTGAAATCCTGTGGGGCTTGTCCTTCTCGCCAGCATAGTTCTACTAGCTGGTGGATCTGTAGAGTGAGTGTATGGCAGTGAAACCTGGACAACTTACTCACGCCAAGAGAAACGTTTAAACAGCTTTCATATGCGGTGTCTGCGAAGAATACTTGGTATTAAGTGGCAAGACAAAATCACAAATACTGAAGTATTGGAAAGATCAGGTTGTGTGACGGTGTATTCCATGCTCAGTCTTCGTAGACTTAGATGGATAGGACATGATAGGAGGACGGATGATGGTAGAATACCAAAGGACATCTTTTTTGGTGAATTACAGACGGGTAGGAGATCTCAGGGTCTGCCTTTACTACGATACAAAGATGTGTGTAAGCGGGACATGATTTATACAGGCATTGATAATGCACACTGGGAGCAAGTCGCCACTGAACGTGTTGCATGGAGGGCAACTATCAGAAATGGAATAAAGACAAAGGAGAAAATGATTGCAGATAAAGCGCACACAGAGCTTGAAAGACGTAAGATGGTGCAAAATGGTGGAAATGACCATGTATTCTCATGCATCTACTGTGGGCAAACATTTTGAGCAAGAATTGGCCTTACCAGCCACACTCTCCACCGCCATGGGTCGTAGTTATTAAGCCTTTTTGAAGCCCAATGTACCAAACTATCGTCTGTCAACACGGAAAGGTGCCAATGTAATGTAAAGTTGCATGTACTTTGCAGGACGTCGCAACCAACTCAAGCATTTTGTCATTTTGTGGCGGTTTGTGATGTACTAGACAAATTGTTTCGTTCAGTAGTTTGCAATTGCTTTGTGAATGATCGACGTCTCATACCAGCGAAATCAACGAAAAACGGTCTGCGTCCAATTGGCCTGCGGTTGACTTCGAACCCTCGTCTCAGTACGACGGGGAATTGTGAACCGCGTTCACTGACCTCAGCCACAAGACAAATTATACTGGGTGTTTGCAAAGTCTCACTACTCTTTTTATGTAGAAGAAATTTGAAAACTGAAGTACAAGATATCATAAAAAATGTACTCCACCGTCCATAGTAAAACAATACACAGCGAATGGCTCGTCTGCTGGGGTAATTCTTTGTACTCAGAATGGTGTTATCAGCGGAAGAAAGAATTTGCTTTGTTGAAGAAGTGTTTCGAAGTAGCACTCAATACTCACGGATGGTTTTTCAAAGATGTATAAAAGATTTCCTGATAAACAACCTCCTCCTAGCAATACGGATAGAAATTTATTAAATTAGCTTCTTGCTACGGAAAATGTTTATAAAAATAATGTACACACAATTGGGGAACTGAAAGAAGTAATCAGAATTGCCATTCAATAAATAACAACCGACACGTTGCAGAAGGTATTTGACAATATGAAGAGACGTGTACAGTCATGTCCTGAAGCCTGTGGTGGACATTTCCAACACCTGTTATAATGAATACTTCATGGGTACTTTCCAGCTTCTCCAAAACAGCGTTAGACCATAGCAGTGACTACTGTAACTAATTTAATGAATTCTTTAGCACAATTTTTGATGACGTCATGTCCTTCATTTTTCAAATGTGTTCAACATACAAAGTGTATTGAGACTTTACATACACCTTGTATATCATCATCATAATCAAGTGCCCTGCCAGCTGGCGTAGGCGTTCATGGCTCGCCACAGATCTCGGTCTTTGGTTTTCTGGATCAACTCTGCTGCTGATATTCCTCCGTGCCACCGTCTCAATCCATCCAGCATCATTTCTCTTGGTCTGCCTCTGCCTCTCTTCCCCTCGATCTTTCCAGTTGTCACAATGTTCTCCAATGCTTCTCTTCTCATTACATGACCAAAGAAAGCTGTTTGTCTTTTTCTTATTGTTGTATATAGTGTTCTAGTTTCATTAGCCTGTTTCGGGCAGTCGTTGTTAGTTAACCCTGGCAGTCCAAGGAATTCGCAACACTTGTCTCAGGAGCCACATCTCTGTTGCTTCTAATTTCTTCTTAATTTGTTCATTTATATTCCAAGATTCGCTGCCATAAAGCAAAACTAGTTCTACATAGCATTTCAGTACTCTCTTTCTTACATTCAGTGACAGTGATTTATTGCATAAGATACTCTTCATTTTCTAAAATGCGGCCTTTGCTTGCCCTATTCTGCTCTTAATCTCTGTTGCACATCTTCCATCTGATGTTATAAATGTCCCTAGGTATCTAAAATTATCCACTTGGTTACGAATTTTTCCTTCTATTTCTATGTCACATTTTGGTGTCACCATTTTCTTTGATATCACCATTGTTACCGTTTTTTTTATATTCAAGGAGAGGCCTTTCCTTGCACTCTCTGTTACTACAGTGTCCAACAATTGTTGTAAGTCTGTTGATTTATCTGCCACCAATACTGTGTCATCTGCAGAGCGTATATTATTTATATTATAACCTCCAACTAGTATTCCTGGCATCTCTTTGATCTCTCTCATTATTACTTCGCTATATAGGGATGTTATGAAATCCACTGTCCTTAACATCAGATGATTAAAATTACAGAAAACAGTCTGTGTTCGCGGCTGCAAGTGTTGACTTCTAGTCGGTGGTGAGGGGAGGACCCGGAGAATTTCCCGACATCAAACGAAATGGTGGCTTTGATTGTCACCACACGACAGAAAGTTGTAGGCTTGTTATCGTGAACATTGGGACGATTGCAGGAACTCGCTACCTTGTTTTGGGTTGTCAAGACAAGGGGAGATCACTGGCGACATTGATTAAACACAAGGGAGATAAGATTCTGGAATTCGTTAGTTCCCTTGAAAGACACCTGCATGACATCAAAGACTTCACTGGAACACTCCCAGCACGTGACAAAAACAAGACTGGTGCACGTTAGTGTAACCAAAAAATGGATTAGGATTGACGTGTTTTGTTGGAGAGCTCTACAGTGTTAGATTAATTAAAAATTAACTATGTTATGGCAAAGTGTAGCTGCCATCCAGGAATGAGGCGGGTTTGCATAAGGTACCAAATATAGTCTATTTAGGCCTAATTAATATAGGCAGTAGCCTTGTTAAAACTAGAGTGTGATGATTAGCACTGTTAGTTGAAAACTAGTTAGAGTAGTGAAGTGATTATTGGCTCTGCTAGGATGAATAGGATAGCGGGGTGATATTTGGAGAGATTTAAGATGGGTTGGGAGATGGGGAAAGTGTCCAATGGGGGGGGGGGGAATCTTTCAGTGGTTTGCCCACTGAAGTTTTGCACTCTGTTTATGGGTCTTTCCTTGTCATAGCCTGACTCGGACGTAGGTGAGGAGCTAATAGGCTCTATGACAGAGTTTAGTTAGCTGGAAAAAATAACAGAGCAAGGCAATAGGCTTACACACAGCCAGTAGGATCAGTGACTAGTGCTATCACCAGATGTGTTGTTTCTCTAACAGGTTCCCTGCCAGCTACGAGGAAGCTCAACACTGGTTTTGAAAAAAGTTCAACTCCAATTAGAAAGAACACCAGTTGAACAGTCAAAGGTTTCTTACGGAAAATGAATAACGTCCGAGAAGAAAGATGGTATTATGTTTACGCTGGACTCATAATCAGGAGGGTCCACCATAACATGGCTCAGAAGAGCCAACCAATATAACGATTCCTGTGTGTTAAGATTCACCTAGGATGGGTGATGATTGTTGATATGTCACACATCATACAAACATTGTTAAGGGAACGAGAACATTAAAATGTAAGTCACATGGTGTGATAGATTGCAGTGAAATTTTACAAAAGACATTATACTTGAGACTATATAGACACTAGTTAGGATCAAGTATATCAACAATAACAGTGATACCTAAGTACACACCACAAAGGATTTGTACATTTTTTTAGGAACGATTTTTTTTTTTTTTTTTTTGCGTATCCCTTACGGGACGTTGCAGTCACCACCAGCATTTTCAGCTGCTGTTGATGTACTAGGCAAGTGTTACGTTCAGTAGTTTGCCATTGCTTTCTGAACGACCGGCCTCTATACCTTTTTCGAAAAAACCAGCACCGCTGTGTTTCGAAACCGGGTATACGGGCTCACAAACCGCGTTCGCAAGCCCTTCAGCCACAGAGACCGTGGGAACGATAGGAACTTATAATGTGTAGTGTGCAAGCGTTCCATGATCAGCTGTAAATTACAAACAGTATCTATTTCGGATGATCAGGAAGATGGATTACTAGGTAGCTACAGATGAAAGTCAGTGTCCGGCAGGAGAGATACAGCACTGGGTGAGGTGAACTTGTTCTGACTTAACGTGCTGTGGTGTGTCCTTGCAAGGATGAACTGACTATGCTATTATCTGAGGGTCCGATCCTACACACATTATAGAACACATCACACATTTTCTTCGCATACACGTCTCACGTACATTACACTTTTCTTTTAATAAATTAATCTTTATTAATTTTTAGAAGCAAGAGTTGTTGAATATGTTGCGTTGGGGAAGATTGAGAGGGGGCATAGTACGACAGTGATAGAGAGAGGAAAAGGTGTCCATGAACTGATGGAGTGTGTTGGACGGAAGCTATTGGATTCTCCAGAATATTATATATATATATTTTTTTTTAAAGGGTAAAATATAATGTGGGTGTTGACTCCCCTCACTCCAGGGACGACACGTTAAAGTAAGACACGACAAGAGAGAAGAGATCTGGTGACAAGACAATCCCTGTCGTACTCCTAGCTTTATGTGTTCGTAACTACCCTCTTTATTTCCAATTTTAATTGCTGCTACTTGGTTCCAGTAAATATTCTTTATTATTCTTAAATCTCTCCCATCAATGTTGATATATTCCAACATTTTAATCAGTTCATCATGTTTTACTTTATCAAATGCCTTAGTGTAATCTTTGAAGCATAAATATATGTCTCTCTGTTTCTCTATTGACCTTTCTATTAGTGTCCGTAATGTATATATTGCATTGTTTGTGCCCTTTCCCTCCACAAATCCATACTGTTTTTCACTAATTTCCATTTTTATTTTCTTTCTGGTTCTTCTCATTATGATTCTGAGCAGAAGCTTAGTGATATTGTTTATGAGGTTAATTGTACGAAAATCTTCACATTCAATTGCTCCTGGTCTTTTTGATATAGCTATAAATACAGATTTCAGCATATCACTGGGTATCCACTGCTATAAATATCATTTACCTTGTATATATTTTAACATAAGTGAAACATCGGTCGGTACATATATAAACACACCACAGAGCGTAAAACACTGTACACATTGGAAAGAACGTATGCAATGCTACAGGGATGCTGTTTAATGTAGAAATAACCTTGGTTTATAGAAATATAATTTATGTTTGTGTGTATATTCGTGTGTGGGTATATGTGTGCGTGTATGTATGTGAATATTGTGTGTGAGAGAGAGGGAGAGAGAGAAATAAAAGAGAGAGAGAGAGAGAGTGAGAGAGAGAGAGAGAGAGAGAGAGAGAGAGAGAGAGAGAGAGAGAGAGAGAGAGAGAGAGAGAGAGATCCGCAAGGGAACATCATTTCAGCTGATCGTCTTTCACGTGGCGAATGCTATGAACTTCAGTCTTTATCTGCAACGGTTTGTGTGGCTATTTATATTATATAATAAAGTTGTGATCGTGAAAATTGTATCTTTTATTATTACAAGTTTGTCTGTATGTGTCTAGGTTGAATACCAAACATGAATCAATTTTCTTTTATTTATTTATGTTTTAATCCTTTAGTTTCTCATACTAGAACAGAACTAGTCCTGCAGTGGATGCCACCTCACTGTGGTGTTGCTGGAAATGAAAAAAGTACACAAGCTGGCAAAGCCTGGAGGAAACCTCCAGCTGTCCTCACCATCTCAGAGCTATAAGGAGGCATGAGCGCTACTTAAATAATCTATGAGAACAATTTGGAGGGAGGAAAGCAAAAACTGCGGACACACGGAGAGAAGAAATTTAATATTGGCATGGTGAAATTGTAATTCTCCTAATTCTTCTTCTTCTTCTTCTTCTTCTTCTTCTTCTTCTTCTTCTTCTTCTTCTTCTTCTTCTTCTTCTTCTTCTTCTTCTTTTTTTTTTCCTTTTCTTATTCTTCTTCGTCATCTTCTTCTTCTTCTTTATCGCCTGTTAGAGCATAGGACCCGAGTTAACTCGAGTCAAGCCGTTTATTTCTGCTATTACACATTCCAGAAGACACCAACCTTCAACTCAAAATCATGACAAACAACCGCCACATCTGATGTGGCCTTTCGCTCGTGGATTTAGAATGGATAAGTACGCGTATAGTTGGAAAACAATTGGAGAGGAGAGGGGTGCGTTGCGTTCCTAAAGCATATATCTAACTGTAGAAAATGATTTCGTGAAGGAAAGATGGCGATACCAAAATGGCAAACTGGAATCTGTTTAAGTGGCGTACTAGAATATGGCTCAGTAAAACATCCATTGAAAGTAGAGGTTGATATACGAGTTCAACAGATGGCTACTCCAAGAAGACCAAAAATCTATATCCAGACGGGCAGGCAGAAACTATGCACCATCCGGCAATAATGACCTAGAGGAGTTGCAGGGTCAAATGGAGGTGGCCTGCCTGCAAGATCAGAATAGTCCCCATTTGAAAAGCACAACAGTCTCAGTCAATATCAATGCAAAGTTGCAAAGACACACGTAGCAAAAAACATTTGGCAAAGAACCAAACTGTAAACATGCTGGAAGCGCTGGGAATAAAAATAAACAGCTTGTGAATTTTGAAATAGATAGAACCAAACTATGAAAATTAATTAAACCCATAATTTATAAAGGAACAATAAGAAATAGTACAATTACATAAATAAACACACATAGTATTATTTGGCGCTCACAGAAGGAGAAGAAGGAAACAGAGACTAGAAGACCCACTAGACAACATAAAATTTGAAAGCTATAGTTACAAGATATCATAAAAAATGTACTCCACAGTCCATCGGAGTGAGTGTCTAGTTGGTCGTGCGTCGAAGTACACTTGTTCCTGCAGCGAGGCGCTGTCGTCATTTGGAGGTGACAGGTTCGATCCGGGTCGGTAACTATAGCTTTCAAATTTTATGTTGTCTAGTGCGTCTTCTAGTCTCTATTTCCTTCTTCTCATTCTTTGAGCGCTAAATAATACTATGTGTGTGTATTTATGTAAATGTCTTAGTTGCCTCAACGATTCTCCCCATAAATAAGAAATAGTAGAATTACAAAACTGAAGGACGGAATTTGCATTGCATGAAAGCAAGCTGCAGACCACTTGTAACGAAAAGTTGCTCAAAATTGTAAAATTTAAGATAGCTGAGGGGGGAACAAGTAAATTACACAGATCTCAAAAAGAGAAACAGGACAAAAATCCAGTCACAGTAATTATAATGGATATCCCACTCACACGCAAAGAATTACAACTTGCAATAGCCGAGCTATAGCAAACGAAATCTCCGGGCGTAATTGAATATCTAATGTGATTTTTACAATACCTAGAAAAAGGATAAAATCCAAAATAAAAGTAAATGTAATAAGTCTGTAATGAAAGCTGAAATACTGATGCTGGTCCACAGATTTATATATAGAGGCTTATGGCACCAATATTAAAGCCTGGGAAAGAATACAATAGCCTCTAGCTAAAGGCACACAAGCTGTCCCTCTAAGACAGTGGTTCTCAACCGGTGGGGAATTCCCCCCCCCAGAGGGGAATTTTAGGGTTTCCAGGGGGGGGGGGGGGGGGAATTAAGATTATTTCTAGATGCGTTAATGCAAGAACCGATTACTTGATATTGTTTTTCCCTTCATACTTTACGGTTCTGTACGTACCACCCTTCTGAAATTCATTTTATAACGTAAGTAGATCCGCAAATCACGTTTTATGTAGATGTCTAGACTTGTTTTAGTATGTGTTATGAAATTTAGCTTCAATTATTACGTATATCGTGTAGGGGCAGGGAGGAATTTTTAGGGAGGAAATACGAAAGGGGGAGGGGAATGACGTTCTAAAAATATGGTGAAAGGGGGGGGGGATGACGTCATAAAAATATGGTGAAGGGGGGCACGGGCCAAAAAAGGTTGAGAACCACTGCTCTAAGACTATGAGATATGCCATTAACCTCAGGTTAAAATGGTACGTGGGAAGTAAGGAACCTTCAGTGTCACCGCAAGCAGGCTTTAGGCAATGTCACTGCACATAAAATCAGGTACTTACTTTTCCAATGATATAGAGGGCGCATGTCAAGGAAAAGACTCAATTTTAACATTGCACAGACTTACAAAAAGCACAGAAGTACAGAAAAGAGGGCTTCCGTTTAAGCTAAATAATAACAATTTCAGTGGCATCATTTACAAGTGAAAACAATTCTACCTATAAAAAGGACAGCCAGAGTCCAACAAGATGAACACAACGTTAAAATAAACAGATGCCACAACATTCATGGTATGCCTCAAAGAGTCCTTCCGTCCACATTACTTCCTATACACATCGGTGACCTTATCAAAGAAGTGCCCTGTGACCCAAAGAGATCAATGTATACAGATGGTATAGTTGCAGGGTACTCTGACGAATATGCAAAACACAAAGTAAAGGATACAAAAACCTGCAGATACCCTAGCAAATTGGACAGGTACAAAGTGTATTAAGATCAACATCGAAAAGCCAGCGTCTACGCTCTTATTCTCTCCACGAAACACAAAGCTGGCAAAATGATCATTAGTGGTACACCTTAAAGTGAAGATATGGAACAAAGTTATCTTGCGTAATATTTTTAACACGAGAATGACTTGGAAATACCATATCAACAGCTCAAGAATATATACGAAAACTAGTCCTAATGAGGAAACTTAAGTTTCACCTTTCGGAAAGCACATGAAAGAATAAATGTACACTAGCAAGCCATACGGTTACACCAGGAATATGTCTCTACAGAATGGTGTGCAGCTATACCTGTACAATATTACACAGCTTAAACAAGGTGCACAATCGGGCTCGAGCAATTAAGTGCCTATTATCTACAAAAAGCTAAGAAACTGGGAAAATGCAAACAATAAATGCCTAAGAAATCATCATTACCATCCAGTGCCTTGCCGGCTGGCGTGGGCGATCTTGCCTCTCCTCAAATTACAATCTCCGACGTCATGGATCAATTCCTCCCGTGCCATGACACAAGACTGTCAAGAATCATTTCACGCTGTCTTCCTCTATCTCGCTTTCCACAAATCTTTCCGGTTGTCACAACATGTTCCAGTTTTAGTCTACTTATAAAGTGGTCATAAAAACGAAGACTGCCTCTTTCTGATGTTTGTGATAAGTTGTCTTTGGGACTCAGCTTCCCTTAATACATCCTGATTGCTCATTTTGGCTCTCCAACTAATTTTCAGTATTCTTCTATAAAACTGCATCTCCGAGGCTTCCAGGGATTTTTCCGCCTGTGTACTAATTGTCCAGGACTCGAAGCCGTATGCTAAAACTGGTTATATCTAACATGCAAGAACTCTTTTCCTGACTTTCATGGACACTGACTTATTGCACAAAATCTTCTTCATTTGATAGAATGCAGTTTTTGCTTATCCTATTCTGCTCTTTATCTCAGTGATGCATCTTCCATCCAATATTATCCATGTGCCTAGATATCTGAATTTCTGTACTTGCCCAAAAATCATTGGCACCTTGCCGTCTTGACAGACGATAGTTTGTGCTTTAAAAAGGCATAATAACTTTTACCTATGGCGGTAGCGCATGTGACTAATAAGGCCAATTTGCGCTGTAAATGTCCGTTCACATTGGGTGCATGTGAACACGTGGTCATTTCCACCATCATGCACCATCTTACGTCTCAAACGCTCGGTGTGTGACTTATCTGCAATAATTTTCTCCTTTGTCTTTATTCCATTTCTGATGTTTGCCCTCCATGCAACACGTTCAGCGGCGACTTGTTCCCAATGTGCATTATCAATGCCTGTATCAATCATGTCCCGCTTACACATATCTTTGTATCATAGTAGAGGCCGACCCTGAGATCTCTTACCCATCTGTAATTCACCAAAAAAGATGTCCTTTGGTATTCTACCATCATCCATCCTCCTAAGATGTCCTATCCATCTAAGTCTACGAAGACTGAGCATGGAATAAACTGTCACACAACCTGATCTTTCCAATACTTCAGTATTTGTGATTTTCTCTTGCCACTTAATACCAAGAATTCTTCGCAGACACCGCATATGAAAGCTGTTTAAATGTTTCTCTTTGTGTGAGTAAGTTGTCCAGGTTTCACTGCCATAAAGAAGAGTACTAAGGACACAGGCTTGATAGACAAGGACTTTTATTTTTGCAGTAAGCTTCCTGTTCTCCCAGACTCTTTTTGTTAACCTGTTCATTGTTGTTGCTGCCTTACCAATCCGGATGTTGATTTCCAGATCTAGGGATAATTTGCTATTTACCACTGATCCTAGATATGTAAAATGGTCTACCATCTCTAGTTCGGCGTCGTCAATAAAGATTGATGGTACCCCATGTGCACCTTGTGACATAATCTGTGTCTTCTTTTTGCTAATTGTTAAACCAAATTCAGAACAAGCATTGGAGAATGCAGATAGTAGACATTGCAATTCTTCCTCAGAGTGGGTCGTAACTGCAGCATCATCTTCAAAAAGCAACTCTCTGATCAGTACCCTCCTAATTTTGGTCTTGGCCTTCAATCTTTGAGCATTGTAAAGGCCGCCATCTGAGCGTGAGTGAATGTATATACCACCATCCTGATCACGAAAGGCATATTTCAGTAGAAGTGAAAAGTATATTCCAAAGAGGGTGGGAGCTAGTACACAACCTGCCTTAACTCCACTCTTGATTTCAAATTCTTCAGAAGTTGCACCATCAAACTTGATTATACCCTTCATGCCTGTGTGGAACGATTCCACAATGAACAGAAGAGTTGGTGGGCAGCCAATCTTCTTTAGTGCCTTGAATAGACACTCACGACTGACAAATCAAATGCCTTTGTGAGGTCGATGAAGGCAATAAACAGTGGTTGATTCTGTTCACGGCATTTTTCTTGCATTTGTCGCAATGAGAATATCATATCAATGGTAGACCGGTTCTGTCGAAAGCCACACTGTGATTCAGGGTAGACTTGATCTCCTAGGACTTGAAGTCTGCGCAGAACAATTCTGGCAAATACTTTTCCAACAATACACAGAAGTGAGATACCCCTATAGTTGTTGCAGTCGCTCTGATCGCCCTTGTTCTTGTACAGTGTTATGATGCTTGAATCTTTGAAATCCTGTGGGACTTGTCCTTCTCGCCAGCATAGCTCTATTAGCTGGTGGATCTGTAGAGTGAGTGTGTCTTGCCCACACCGTATAACCTCTACTGGAATTCCATCCTTACCTGGAGCCTTGCCAGAATCAAGTTCATTTATAGCACACTTAACTTCTGTTATGGTGGGAAGTGTGTCCAGGTCGTCAAGAGTTGGTAGAGCCTCTATGGCGTTGAGGACATCATCCTCTAGTTTGGTCTCACTTGAGTAAAGCTCCAAATAGTGCTCTACCCATCTATCCATCTGCTGTTTCTTGTCAGTGATGATTTCTCCAGTCAAGGTTTTCAATGGTGCACTTCTTTTGATCACTGGACCACAGGCTTTCTTTGTTCCTTCATACATGCTTCTTATGTTTCCCTTATCACTTGCGATTTGAATGGACTCACATAACTTGATCCAATAATCATTTGCACACTGCCTGGCAGCCTTTTGCACATCCTTCCTAGCTTGCCTTAGTTCACTCAGAGTGTTACGCTTTGGTCTTTCCTTGTTTCTTAAGAGAGCTTTCTTCGTCTTATTAATCAAGGGCTGCATAGTCTCGCTGTTTGCCGCAAACCAGTCCTGCCTCTTATGATCCACAGTGCCGTAAACCCCTACAGCAGTTTTATAAAGAGTTTCCTTAATTTGACCCCACTTTTCATTTACTGTACAATTTTCTGGTGTATCAGTGAAAGCGTCTTCAAGTTGCTGTTGAAACTGAAAGCACTTTTCAGGATCGTGAGTGTTAATAATATTAATCCTGGGGATAGTTTTGTGTTTAGCTGTGTAGATTCTCTTTGGTCTCAGTATGACCCTTGCAACAACCAAAGAATGATCCGTATCACAGTCAGCACTGTGGTAACTTCGAGTCAATGATATATGGTTCAGATGTTGTCTCCGTGTGATGATGAAGTCCAGCTGGTGCCAATGGCCGGATCTTGGATGTTTCCATGTGACCTTATGCATCTCTTTTGTTTTAAAAAAGGAGTTTGTAATACATAGGTCATTACTGGTGCAATGCTCCAGCAGCCTTTGCCCATTTTCATTCATGCGACCGATATTGTATTTTCCAAGGCACACTGGCCATGAACTCGAGTCCTTGCCCACACGAGCATTGAAATCTCCGAGCATATAAATGTAGTAAGATTTTGGAACTGCCTTGATCACGGAGTCTAACTCCTCAGAGAACGAATCCTTCACATCAACAGAGGAATCGAGTGTCGGTGCATATGCAGTAATAATGGTGGCAAACCCACAAGAGGTTGCCAAGCGCAGGGATAATAGTCTTTCATTTCCTCCTGCTGGAATTTCAATCATTCCCAGTAGCGAATTCTTCACTGCAAAGCCCACACCGTCTTGCCTTTTTTCTGCCTGCCATCTACCCTTCCAAAAAAAGGTGTAATTGTTTTCCCTGAGTGACCCTTCCTCAGCGAGGCGAGTCTCCTGCAGGCCAGCAATATCAATGTTAAGACGATTGAGTTTGGCATCAATCACAGTCGTTTTTCTCACATCGTCAATATTGGTCAAGTCAGTGGAAAATCCTGGACACATTTTTCTCACGTTCCAGGTTGCAAGCCGTAGCTTGAGGTTTATATTTTTAGTTTTGTTTGTACCTGGTGCATTGGTTTTACAGCCTGCGATTCAGATTTTGTCCTAGCTCCAAGGACCCATTGAAGCAGGCAGGCTGTGGCGGATCAGAACCCAATTGGCCGGGGGCTGCCCAGCTTGAGGCGGGCTGTAGCTGATCAGTGACACCTGTAGGTGTCTCCCACTGTCAGAGGCAACGCGTGGCGCCCCATGTCTACGCCAGTTGACAGGGACTTATAACCCGCAACAGTTGCCTCTCGCTTTAATTCCGAGACCAGTTAAGACCATAGCACAAAGCCTGGGCTAAAATATAGAGATCATGTGTTGCCCATGCAGCATGATCCCTCTCTCGGCCTGCCTAGTTCACTGCAGAGGAAAGGTAACACCCCTAAATCTGGAACAAGACAAGCTGCAGAAGCTGCCGGATCAGCAAAGCAATGCTCTAACTGTCCGCCTGTCGGAGCTTCGATCCTAGACCAGCTGCCAACCAAGGCTTAGGGTCTGGTCTGCCCTGCCATGACATTTTGTCTTTAGGTTGCATTTCCTCGCACCAGGATAAGGCTTGTACCCTCCCAATTGCGCTCTTCCGCCCGAAGCCGTTGGCACAATGTGGGGTGTCGGGTTTGGTAATCGCCGCCCAACGTTCGGCGCTAACAGAAAACAGGTAGTACCGTCTAATGTTATACGGTAGCTCAGTCATATCTGACTAAGACCTGACCTTACCCAAAAATAATCTTAGAATATTCAAACTAAGGTCCATTCTTTCACATTCTACAGCCACTGTATCTATGATTTCCTGTATATTGTTCTGACTTGTTGCTATCAAGACGGTGTGGTCAGCATAACGTAAGTTATTTATATTATGTCCACCAACCAGGATCCATGGCATATTTTCTGTAGATCTCATTATATACTCACTGTACAATGAGAACAAATCAGGAGACAATCCACAACCTTGTCTGACGTCCTTCTTAGGAAATTTTCCTACAAAGTTGTTGATTCTTATAGCTGCTGTTTGCTGCCAGTATATGTTCTTTATCATTAGCAAATCTTTTCCGTCGATGTCCAGTTGCTCTAGTAATTGCATTATTTCTTCTGTAGTCTATGAAGCATAAGTGCAGATCTGTTTTTACTTCTATAGCTCTTTTTCTCTTATGTGTCAGGTCTTAGTCAGATATGACTGAGCTACCGTATGACAGTAGACGGTACTACCTGCTTTCTGTTAGCGCCGAATGTTAGGCGGCGCTTACCAAACCCGACACTCCACATTGTGCCAACGGCTTCGGGCGGAAGAGCGCAATTGGGAGGGTACAAGCCTTATCCTGGTGCGAGGAAATGCAACCTAAAGACAAAATGTCATGGCAGGGCAGACCAGACCCTAAGCCTTGGTTGGCAGCTGGTCTAGGATCGAAGCTCCGACAGGCGGACAGTTGGAGCATTGCTTTGCTGATCCGGCAGCTTCTGCATCTTGTCTTGTTCCAGATGTAGAGGTGTTACCTTTCCTCTGGAGTGAACTAGGCAGGCCGATAAAGGGATCGTGCTACATGGGCGACACATGGTCTCTATATTTTAGCTCAGGCTTTGTTCTATGGAGAAGTATAACGCCATCTCTGGTCTTAACCGGTCTCGGAATCAAAGCGAGAGGTAACATTTACGGGTTATAAGTCCTTGTCAATTGGCGTAGATATGGGGCGCCACGGGTTGCCTCTGATTGTGGCAGACACCTACAGGTATCACTGTTCAGCTACCGCCATTCTCAAGCTGGACATCCCCCGGCCAATTGGGTGCTGATCCGCCACAACCTGCCTACTTCAATGAGTGCTTGGGGCTAGGACAAATTCTGAATCGCAGGCTGTAAAACCAATGCACCAGGTACTAATAAAAAGAAAAATAGAAACCTCAAGCTACGGCTTGCAACCTGGAACGTAAGAAAAATGTGTCCAGGATTTTCCACTGACTTTACCAATATTGACGATGTGAGAAAAACGACTGTGATTGATGCCGAACTCAATCGCCTTAACATTGATATTGCTGGCCTGCAGGAGACTCGCCTCGCTGAGGAAGGGTCACTCAGCGAAAATAAGTGCACCCTTTTTTGGAAAGGTAGAGGGCAGGCAGAAAAAAAAGGCAACATGGTGTGGGCTTTGAAGTGAAGAATTTGCTACTGGGTATGACTAAAATTCAAGCTGGAGGCAATGAAAGACTATTACCCTGCGCTTGGCAACATCTTGTGGTTTTGCCACCATTATTACTGCATATGCACTGACATTCGCTTCCTCTGATGATGTGAAGGATTCGTTCTATGAGGAGTTTGACTCTGTGATCAAGGCAGTTCCAAAATCTGACTACATTTATATGCTCGGTGATTTCAATGGTCGTGTGGGCAAGGACTCTAGTTCATGGCCAGTGTGCCTTGGAAAATACCATCGGTCGCATGAATGAAATTGGGCAAAAGCTGCTGGAGCATTGCACCAGAAATGACCTATGTATTACAAACTCCTTTTTAAAACAAAAAAGCTGCATAAGGTCACATGGAAACATCCAAGATCCGGCCACTGGCGTCAGCTGGACTTCATTATCACACGGAGACAAAATCTGAACCATACATCATTAACTCGAAGTTACCACAGTGCTGACTGTGATACAGATCATTCTTTGGTTGTTGCAAGGGTTAGACTGAGACCAAAGAGAATCTAATCAGCTAAACGTAAATCTAGCCCCAGGATTAATGTTAGTAACACCCACAATCCTGATAAGTGCTTTGAGTTTCAACAGCAACTTAAAAACGCTTTCACATTACATCAGAAAATTGTACAGTAAGTAAAAAGTTGGGTAAACTTAAGGAAACCCTTTATAAAATTGCGGTAGGGGTTTACTGCACTGTGGATCACAAGAGGCAAGACTGGTTTGCGGCAAACAGCCAGACACTGCAGCCCTTGATTGAAAAATAAAGTAGATAGCTCTCTTACGAAATATGGACAGAACAACGCGTAACACTCTCAGTGAGCTAAAGGAAGCTAGGAAGGATGTGCAATAGGCTGCCAGGCAGTGTGCAAATGATTATTGGATCAAGTTACGTTATTCAATTTAAAACGCAAGTGATAAATGAAACATCAGAAGCATGTATGAAGGAATAAAGAAAGCCTATGGTCCAATGATCAAAAGAAGTGCACCACTGAAAACCTTGACTGGAGAAATCACCACTGATAATAAGCAGTTGGTGGATAAAAGGGTAGAGCACTATCTAGAGCTTTACTCAAGTGAGACCAACCTAGCGGATAATGCCCTAAATGCCATAGAGGCCCTGCCAACTCTTGACCACCTGGACACATTTCGTACCATAACAGAAGTTTAGTGTGCTATAAATGAACTTGCATCTGGCAAGGCTTCAGGTAAGGATTGGATTCCAGTAGAGGTTATAAGGAGTGGGCAAGACACACTCGCTCTACAGATCCACCAGCTAATAGAGCTATACTGGCGAGAAGGACAAGTTCCACAGGATTTCAAAGATTCAAGCATCAAAACACTGTACAAGAACAAGGGCGATCGAAGCGACTGTAACAACTATAGGGGTATTTCACTTCGGTGTACTGTTGGGAAAGTATTTGTCAGAATTGTTCTGCGCAGACTTCAAGTCCTAGGAGATCAAGTCTATCCCGAATCACAGTGCGGCTTCCAATAGAACTGGTCTACCATTGATATTGATATTTTCATTGCGACAAATGCAAGAAAAATGCAGGGAACAATATCAACCACTGTTTATTGCCTTCATTGACCCCACAAAGGAAGTGATATGGTCAGTCGTGAGGGTCTGTTCAAGGCACTAAAGAAGTTTGCCTGCCCACCAACTATTCTGTCAATTGTGAAATCGTTCCACACAGGCATGAATGGGAATAATCATGTTTGATGGTGCAACTTCAGAAGAGTCTGAAATCAAGAGTGGAGGTAAGCAAGGTTGTGTACTATCCCCAATCCTCTTTGGAATATATAAGTGTCGTTCCTTAGAAACCCTTTCCAATGGCTGTATTACAAA
>OY992877.1:127362220-127664720 GCA_963921405.1 Cepaea hortensis | reverse complement strand
TAATATAGCAGAGGGATATATATATAAATATATATATATATATATATATATATATATATATATATATATATATATATATATATATATATATATATATAACATAATGTATGTATGTATGTGGGTAGGGATGTATTGCATGCGTTCGATAACGGTCCATCCGACTGAGATGAAATTTTCTACATGTTTTCTTTTCATTCCCGTGCAGCCAACTGTCATAGTTTGGTAGTGTACAATCAGCTATTTACTTACTAAAATTTAATTTTGTAATTACATGACTTAACATAAGAAAAGTTATATAAAGGGACATAACTTTTAGTAGCATTGCTATATCTTAAGTTAAGTCCCCTGGCTATAGACAGACAGACAGACAGACAGACAGACAGACAGACAGACAGACAGACAGACAGACAGACAGATAGAAGATAGATAGATAGATAGATAGATAGATAGATAGATAGATAGATAGATAGATAGATAGATAGATAGATAGATAGATAGATAGATAGATAGATAGATAGATAGATAGATAGATAGATAGATAGTCGGGAACGGGAACGGGAGCTTATATGACTACTTATATGAATTAAATGAGATGCTCCCCACCAGGGACTGGGTGAAGCCGGGCCAGGTCAGACAGACAGACAGACAGACAGACAGACAGACAGACAGACAGACAGACAGACAGACGGGAACGGGAGCTTATATGACTACTTATATGAATTAAATGAGATGCTCCCCACCAGGAGCTGGGCGAAGCCGGGCCGGGTCAGACAGACAGACAGACAGACAGACAGACAGACAGACAGACAGTATATATATATATATATATGTACGAAGGCGGGTCAATAAGTAAGTAACACAGTTCCGTGGGATGGCAGGTAAATGTAGTTGGTGTTTTCGACAGGTGTCATTCATTAGGTGTCCGCGACATCAAACTTTATATTCCCGTTCGTCAGGTGGCGCTAAGTGCCTCATGCGCATGCGCAGTGCAAATAAAAGTGGTGACTGTACTTACGGAGTGTACAACCAAAGAGCAACGTGCTGTTGTGCATTTTTTGTGGGCAAAAGGACTGCCTGCAAAGGACATTCATAAGGAAATGCTTCCTGTTTATGCCTTATGTTGATTACCAGCCCGAATCACAGCGTGCTTCAATGCAATGGAAACATCCTTCTTCGCCTTGTGGCCAAAAAATCAAGTTTACGCCATCAGCATGGAAGGTTATTCTGACAGTGTTCTGGGATTGTCAAGGAGTGCTTTTAACCAATTTCAAGAAGAAAGGTAACAATGTGAATTCTGAATCGCACTGTGACGTTCTATCGATGCTTCATGATGCACTTCGATGAAAACGTCCGGGACTACTGACTAGAGGAGTGTTGTTTCTTCATGACAATGCTCGATTAACTCCGGAGAAAATTAACCAACTAAGGCGGGAAGTTCTGGAACATCCATCTTAGCCCCTAGCGATTTCCACCTTTTTGGGCCACTGAAATCCCACCTTGGCGGGAGACATTTTGCGAATGACGCCGAAGTTGAAAGTGAAATGAAAACGTGATTTAGAAAACAGAGCACGCAGTTCTATGCAGCCGGTTTGGGAGTACTTATAAAACGATGGGATAAATGCATCAATGTTGGAGAAAATTAAGTTGAGAAATAAAGGGACAATGTACGTATAAAAATAAACTGGTTTCAAGTTGTTATCATATTTAGTTATTTTTCTACAGCCATTTGTGATTTACTTATTGACTTACCCTCGAAAAAAAAAAATATATATATATATATATATATATATATATATATATATATATATATATATATATATATATATATATATATATATATATATATATATATGAGACAGTATGGGAAACGCTTTGCGCAAAAATCGCTCAAACTTGCCGGGAGAATATAAAATGGAATATTTTTGAAACCAAAAGGTCAAGGGCCAGGATTGTTTTTAAAATAGTCATAGGTTGAGCGGGAGTGCCGAATAGTGGCAAGGCCATCCTCTATTGTTGACTAGCAGTTACTCAGGGAGAGGAGTGCCAAATGTATTGTACCTTTGGGTTCAAGCTGTCAGAGGGACAACGGCAAACTTTAGAGGCGGCATAATTTATTAGTACAGGCGGCATTGGAAGCGACCTTGGCTGTCAGAATAACGCCATACTCCCAAAATTTATGGGAGCGGGAAAAAGTACATGAAATCAGGACTGGACTTGGCCGTGAACTCCAGCTAGCAATGTTGATTTGGGTTAATGCAGAGTGAGTATGCAAATTAATCAGGGTATGCGAGGTACTGATTGGATGACCTTAGTGAAATGGGAGATGGCATGGTCACGTGATTCAAGAAAGACGCCAAATCGAGTTGGATATATACGCGGTACAGCAAACAGTTGGAGAGATAAGCAGATGTGGAACGGCCGAGTGCAGATACTCAAAGGCTGTTGAGACCAATAAGACTGTGGAAACTCTGGTCGGGCAGATAAACCCGAGGACCAAAGAAAGCACGGACTTAAGTGTTGGAAAAGCAACCGCCCTAAAGAAACTATTGATTGCTACTGTCAATTGCAATCATTAAGGAAAGTCACACAAGACTAGAGTGGGCTAAGAGGACACACGTTTGATGGGATCATCCAGAGGACTGCGTCGAACAAAGTTGGAAGGAGCCTGACTTTATTGGAAAGTGGCGAAATCACTCTGAGGCGGGCGGTGATCAGACAAAAGCACCCGTAGGCAGGCGAGCAATTATCCACTGGACAGGAATCTTACGTAAGTTGGTTAAGGTTAATTTGTATACCTGTTAGTCTATAGTCGGTCGCGGTAATGGTACTTAGGTTTAGAAAGCAATGGCAAGCTACCGTGGATAAAGTTACCGAGGAATCGTGAGCGGTCAGTGAAAGCTAGGATTGACTGCGACATTCTGTAACGGACCCCGGACCCGTATCTAACTACCTAGCTATAATAACAGGCTAAACCAGGGAGCATTGACAAACTACTGAACATTAACCCGCTAAAAAGGAACCACGACCCGGCAAAGAGCAGGGCTGGATGCGACGTCCTGTAAATGACCTATATTTAAATGGCTGATCTATAGTGTTGGGAGTCATATTAATCGATTAGATTAGCTGAGTGTCGATAAACTATGTATGCATATGTAACCAAGCAATTAGACGTACACAATTAGTGAGAACTAGGCGAGTGCAACATGTAAATATGGAATGAAAGGCTACAGCAATAAAATAAACACGCCGAGATCGAGTCTAGCAGGCGACTGAGAAGCGACCACTAGGTCAAGCCAAACAATGGGACCAGCTGGCTACTGCAATTAAACGGACCCTGAACAGGCCTGTGAGGAAAATAATGCAGTGTTGTGTAGCAGAGGGGAAATCGGGGTCAGGCTCTGTTATGATTAGCGCGAAAGACAGTATCGCCCTGCGAATTTAAAGTCGCGGGTTCGGATCTTCACGGAAAATCGGGAATAAGGCAAGATGGGGAATAGATAGAATAAAGATAGATGGGGAATGGTGGTATACAACTGGAGGCGTGGACGCGCACTAAGTGAGCTGAAGGGAACAGGAATGCCTTTGGATAGAAACGTTACAGACTGGTTGTGAGGATATCTGGGGTAAGGAGAAGGACAGTTGAGTCCATACTTCAAGGACTGAATATTGAAGAAGGTTGGCTAGTAAAGACGATGGACTATACTGCGGGAATGGATGAAGATGCACGTTGATCAATTTTCATGGTTAGGATGTTGTTAGGTGTGATATTAGTCTATGTCGCCAACATGGGTTTGTGTTAATAACTGTGTGGGTTTAGGTAGTCGATGTTGACGGCCCATAATGATGGTTAATCATGAGTGGACTTATGTACTGCAAAAGACTATAATGATTGTAGGAGTTTTAGTGTAAAAGGGCATTTCATATATGTGATTTTTGGGCAGTATATGTGTCCCACCTTGTTGAGTTATGATTATTGTTGGGGTGCCAAGCTGCAATGATATTGTTGATGATGTAGATTTATGTTGTTATTAATAATGGCTATGATATACACAGTGGCGATGAGGCGTAGGGGTTCATGGCTTAGGTTACCTATAGACGACGCATGAGGGGAGCTGAAGTCATTATTGATCAATAGCTATGTTTATTATGTGTTGATTGTTTTGTGATTAAGGACAGGGGGAATTTATGTTGTTGAGAATGCATATATATAAGTATGTATAATATTAATACATGCTGTTGAGGACGATGATGGCGCCAATGATAAGGAGACATGGCGCCAGTACATGTCACTGGGGTGTTGTGTTGTCAGCCTCGGGGGCAGAAATGTTGTGGTTGGGGGTTACCTGGTATAGCTGTTAAAATGTGGTGTCCAGTTATCAGCTGTTGTGTTATGTGTTCGGTGCGAGGAAACCCGGCCGGTGTGGGCAAGCGGATCAGGAGTTGTTGTCTAGGGTTGTCTAACTGCCGAATTGTATGTGTCTGTCCGCTGTGGAAAGACTGTCAGTGTCGGCGTGGGTATTGTATTAATGTCGCAATGATTATTAAACTTGGTAAAGTGTTTGGGGGATTATGGGTTGATGTTGGCATCGGGGAACACTGGTTGATGGTGTACGACCGCCCAGGCAGTGATGGAATATCGCTGACCCGATGTCAATACACGTAGCAGAAGACGAGGGTGAGTAGCAGGTTAATGACACCCGATGATGCTGTTCACATAGTCAAGGGTGTCTTTTTGTTTGATTTTCAGGTTGTCGCTTGATCGATTGCCTGGGTAAACTAGTGGGTGGTCATTTGACGGTGGTAGTCCGTGTGTGTGCATCCTTATTAGATTCATGTACTTTCTTGTCATGTACTTCCTTATTATATTCTCCTGATTGATATGTGACTAGTTGGTGGCTTAGTTGCCATTCCTTAGATTTTATGTTCGGTCAATGGTATTCTCAAGTAGTTAGTTATTTGACAGCATTTTTCCCATATTAATTGGGATTGTTTTCACACGATACTTTGTATACTTTGTAATTTCTTTTGAGAAGCAAATAAACTTGATTCAGTGTTAGCTTATTCTTCTTAGTGCCTGTACTGTGCTTGTCGGTTAGGATAGTGTTGTATTCGTGACCTGCGTACCTATATACTTGTGAGGTTGGTAGATAAAACCAAGGGTAATCAGATTTAGTGGTTATCTCTACGACCGGAAGACGGACAATCTTTATCTATCAATCCTTTATTCTTTACACCTCTCTTCCTTCCTCTCTCTGACTTTTATTCTGCTTCTTCTCTCTCTCATCTCTCATCTTCGTGCTATCACAAAATTGGCGCTGCGGAACAGGATTCTTCCAAAGTAGCTTTTTTCTGCCTGCCTCAAAGTTAGGGTTGGAGACAGACTCACATACAAGTTGTCTTATTTAGTTGGTAGTTTATTGTTGATCGTTTGGCAGTTTTGTCTTAGTGAGTTCTTATTCTATTGGGCCTACTCATCCTATAGTTTGTCGGTAAGCTGTCAAAACTGTCAGTAGGAGTTTCTAGTAAGTCTACTCGGTTAGGGACTCTTGTTTTAAGCACACTCGGCAAACCCACTTGACCGCAAGAAAAAAAAAAAAACCAGAAGAAGCCGAACCAGCAGAGTCAGTCCTGTCCGGGAGCGAGTCCAGTAAGTTTTCCTAGTAGTTTCAACGAAAATATAAAACATGACTACCAGAAGTACACGCTCTGCAGCATTAGTCGAAAACAGCGAAGGGGCGTCGGCCTCTGTGCAGGGCAATGTTGATTCTCACCCCACAGCATCGCCATGTAAACAAGTGAGATATGTAATGATACCCACTCGGAAGAACATCAATACTTTCGTGGGCCCACACGGCCCCACTGTTAATGAGTATCTACGGAAAATCCGTTCAGCATTCAGAGCGGGCATGATGGGGACAGCTGACAAAGTCGACCTTATCATCGACACCATTTCACCGCATGTGCACAGAGAGTTAAAGCTGCACACCTCTGAGAAGGACCCAGAAAAGATGTTGGAGGTTTTAGCGACCATCTACGGCGACAAACTAACCCTCCAAGAACTAACGGCGACATTTTTCTCCACCAGACAAGGTAGCCGGGAGTCGATTGTCGACTTCTCCCATAAACTGCACCGGGAATTCGAGGAGGTGGTCTGCGCACAAGAGAGACAGAACGTCTCACCTTTTCACGAGTCAATGCTCAGAGACCAGTTTGTCGCGCAGTTGAGAGACGATTTACCTCGGCAGATGATAAAAGAAAGACTCATTGACGAGCCTTCCATGTCTTTTCTAGCTGCTCGTGATTGTGCAGTGCGATGGGCCAGCGCTAAACACACTCCGCAGACGGAGGTGTACAACGTTGAAGCCACAGTGGGGAACCGTAACAGTGACCACAGGCAGCAGAGCACTGGGCATGGCCGAAACAACGAACAGAAGGGCATTCCAGCAGAAAATGACAGTAGGGGGCCACATGAACAGTCGGGCGAGGTAGATGAACTTAAGCGAGAGATGGCGCAGTTAAAAATGCAATTGTCGCATCTTGTGAACGGCCGGGGACAGCCCCAGCCAAGGTCCCAGAGACAGCAAAAACAGATTCGTTGTGATCTTTGTGGCCGGGTAGGACATATTGCCAGATTTTGTACGGCACATTTAAATTAGAATCCCGTACAGCTACGAGTCAGGCCGCGGCGGGAAGGTTCAAGGACTCACCAATAAAAATGCTAGGCGAACGCCCAGAGACAATGATAAGCATTGACGGTAGAAACGTAAGATGTGTTCTGGACACTGGCTCACAAGTTTCCACGATTTCAGAGGGGTGTTTCAATAGACTTTTCAGACATTATAGGTTAGATGTAGATAAGTACATTAGGTTAACATCAGCAAATGGCGTTTCAATACCATATTTAGGGTACATCAGTACCAGTGTGCAAATAGGAACTGATAGTGTAGATAGGTGCGGAATTTTTGTTTTAAAAGATGTCAGGGGCACCGAGAACAAAACGCCCTGTATATTGGGGATGAATGTGCTGGCAGAGTTGCCAAATGTTAGCAGGTTTTTTCAGTTCTACAGGCCAGCAGACAACAATACAAGTGTTGACCTAGATAGGAAGAAGGTGTGGGTGACAGGGGAAGTCAGGACCCACATACCTGCCCGCTCGCTGGCTGTCCTGCTAGTTAGGGGTCGCGCGGGGTTAACAGACAGGACGGTCTTGTTTGAACCAGCCAGGGACCTTGACCACAAGGGTTTAATTCTGCCTTACTGCTTTACTAGGTTAGAGGGGGGCGTGTGCCAAATACAGATAGTTAACATGGGCGACGAAGATGTGTTTTTAGCGAGAGGTACTCAGGTGGGGGAGATATCCGATGCCACAATTGACCTGACTAGACATTTTAGAGTGGTAGGAACGCAACAAATAGAGTTGTCTGCTAAACCAGACAGTGGGGAGCAGAGACCAGACAAGCCCCTTTTTGACTTGACTGAATTTGAGGGAAGCGATGAGGAAAGGATGCAACTTGAGGGACTGTTAGCAAAATACGACTGCCTATTCGCGAAAGATGACACCGACATTGGGTTTACTGACAGGGTAACCCATAACATACTTTTGACGGATGAAGTCCCCATAAAACAGCCGTACAGGAGGATTCCTCCTGCCCTGTATCAAGAAGTGAAAGATCATTTACAGGGATTGTTAGACAAGCAGATAATAAAAGAGAGCTGTAGTCCCTGGGCCTCTCCGATAGTCCTGGTCCGAAAAAAGGATGGCAAATTGAGAATGTGCGTCGACTACAGGGCCTTGAACATAAAAACTAAAAAGGACGCATATCCACTTCCAAGGGTAGACGACTATCTAGATGCGTTAGGGGGCGCGAAATTTTTTTCTTCCCTTGATTTAGCTAGCGGTTATTACCAGGTGGCGATGAATCCAGCAGACCAGGAAAAGACAGCGTTCACTACACCCTTTGGGTTATATGAATATTCACGACTTCCAATGGGACTGGCAAATTCAGCGAGTACATTCCAACGTCTAATGCAGTCGTCGCTTCATGATTATATGTTTAAGCTGCTTTTAGTTTACTTAGATGACATTCTTGTGTACTCCAGAGATTTTAGTGAACATTTAGTAAAACTAGAGGCCATATTTGATAGGATACAGGTGTTGGGATTGAAACTAAACCCAGCTAAATGCAATTTCTGCAAGAAAAAGGTGCAATTCCTAGGCCATACTGTGTCTGCAGAAGGCATAGGAGCGTTAGAAGATAAAGTGCTGGCGATCCAAAAAGCTCCCATACCTAGAACGCAGACTGAGTTACGTTCATTTCTAGGTCTGGCCAGTTACTATCGCCGGTTTGTAGCCAAATTTGTCACACTAGCTAGACCACTCCATGAATTAGTAGCTCAGCTAAACCAGCAGCACACAGATCCGAGAAAAAGGAAGAAGAGTTCCATCGGGCAGCTATGGTCTACAGAATGCGATGAGGCCTTTAACAAACTTAAAGAAGCCCTAACGTCAACACCATTACTAGGCTTTCCAGACTTCACCCTCCCTTATATTTTAGAGTGTGACGCCTCATACACTGGTCTGGGTGTTGTTTTGTCCCAAATCCAGAATGGTACAAAGAGAGTGCTAGCGTATGCTAGTCGTACTCTCCGCCCATCGGAGAGGAATGCAAAAAGTAGTTCTAAGTTAGAACTGTTGTGTTTAAAATGGGCGTTAACGGAAAAGTTCCGTGGCCTCCTATTAGGTGGACATACTGAGATTTACACTGACAATATGAATTTGACGATGTGGCATAAAGCGAAACTGGGTGCCATTGAGCAGAGGTGGATCGCCCAAATGTCTATGTTTGATTATGTCATAAAACACAGGCCTGGGCGGACTAATGGTAACGCTGATTACTTGTCTCGATTCCCGCTGGAGGAACCGGGGGAAAACGACGAAGAAGAAGGCGACATCGCCATTTGCAGTGTTGCAGCAACATGCATTCCGCCAGCCCTAGGAATAGCTGGTACTGTTGATAGCCGTCCAACGGCAGATTTTAATGTAGAAAATGCTGATGTGTTTTTAAAATGCCTTGATGTAAATGATGTTGTTGAATGTTCAAAATTATGCATTGATGTAAATATGATTGGTGGGGTTGGTGCGGTAGGAGCTGCTGCTGCTAGAACAGCTGATGTTTTTAATGTCCTTCCCACACACACCTTGCCGTCGTACTCGACGGAAGATATGGTAAGATTGCAGCAAGATGATGTAAATATTAATGCAGTGTTTGATGTTGTATCGCGTAAACTTGTGTTGTCAAATGAATCTATGAAAAGGTTGCCCCCTCAGACGAAGAAGTGGGTGAGGCAACGCAAGAAGTTATGTGTACTAGATGGGTTGCTGTATAGAAGAATCAAGGGGACAGGTAGGACAGAATTGCTGCAATTAGTGATACCAGAAATACTGCGGCTAAGGATACTGGAGTCAGTTCATAGCGTAGGGCATCAGGGGAGAGATAGGATGATAAATATTTTGAAGAGCAGATGTTTCTGGGTAGGGATTACTGCAGATGTAGATAAATACTGTAGAAGTTGCCACAGGTGCAATGTAGCGAAGCCACCGCACGTCAAGATTAAGGGACCGGCAGGTAGTTTGTTAGCTTCGAAGCCGTTTGAAGTTGTAGCAATGGACTTTACGTTACTGGAGAGGGACTCGAGAGGATTCGAGAATGTGTTGGTCATCACAGATGTCTTCTCTAAATTTACTATTGCTGTCCCAACCAGAGACCAGAAAGCAGCAACGGTGGCGAAGGTTTTAGTAGAGAAGTGGTTTTTGTATATGGGTGTGCCGAGAAGACTGCACTCTGACCAAGGTAGGAACTTCGAATCTTCGGTGATTGATGAATTATGCAAGACATATGGCATAGAAAAGAGTCGCACGAGTCCCTACAACCCCAAAGCAAATGGCCAAACAGAGCGATTTAACAAAACTATGCACGATTTACTCAGACCACTCGAGGCTAAGGAGAAGAGGAGGTGGTCTGATCACTTAGCCGAAGTGGTGCAGGTGTATAACTCAACGCCTCACGCCTCGGCAGGATTTTCACCTCACTACCTAATTTTCGGACAAGAGCCTCGGCTGCCAGTGGACTTCATTTTAAATACAGGCACCAAAGACAGGGACACTAATGCAAGTGAGTATTTGGAAGGGCATCTTTCACGTTTGCGTGACGCGCACGTCCGGGCTAGTGAACAGCTGAAGAAGCATGCCGCCATTAGGAAAGATAGGAGTGACAAAATGGCAAACTCTATTCCATTGCAAGTTGGCGAACTTGTCAGAAAAAGAATCCACTATAAGGAGAGGGCGAAAATACAAGACATGTGGTCCGAAGACATGTACGTAGTTGCTAGGGCACCCACCATGTCGGGAGGACCATATGTGATCAAAAAGGTTGGAGGAGATGGATCACTAATTAGGATAGCCGGCCACGAAATGCGGCGTTGCGAGGACGGAGCAGAAGAAGAGGACATAGGGACGACGTTGGGACTACCAGCACAACCGGATGTCCCAGCGGCTGTCGAAGTTTACCAAGACATTCCAGGCAAACCAGAATGGTACGCGTTCGAGTCTGGGGACCTGAGTAGACGGAGGTCTGAGAGGATCAGACGTCATGAAAGGGAGTGATAGAACTTAGACATGAGGGTAGGAGATATTTTAAGTGTTAGCGAGGTATGACGTGGTTGTTTCATGTGGAGTATGATTCGAATTGTCTCTGTGGCTCTCTAAAAAACGGAGTGTTCTCCGTGAATAAGGGGATAGCTTGTTATGGTTTTCAGACGTGAGCATCGTTGTGCACCTTGATTTTGCACATTGATTTTTTTTTTCCGTTACAGTGGAAAGTAGCGCTGTAAGTAATTGATATTGTTGATATTGTTCTCATTTTGGTGTCTTTATGTGCACCCTTTGATGTATGATTTTGTTGTCTGTGGGAATCCCCGCCATGCCAAGTATTGAACTGTTTTTATGGATAATATTACTTGATTACAATATTGTTAGGATGCACGTCAGAAGTTTTAACTGCCTTATGCACTGGGAGAGCAGGGGATGCAACCAGTATTTTATTTTTATTATTATTTGGGGTGGAAGTTCCCAAAAAGAGTTTTCCCCTTAGGCATCCAATATTGTTTATGAGGAATGTCAGATGCGGAGCCAGGGCTTCGATCTCAAGGAGGAATGACGCTATATTGATGGTGGGACCCATCAACTTTTGGTCGGTGGGTATGAGACAGTATGGGAAACGCTTTGCGCAAAAATCGCTCAAACTTGCCGGGAGAATATAAAATGGAATATTTTTGAAACCAAAAGGTCAAGGGCCAGGATTGTTTTTAAAATAGTCATAGGTTGAGCGGGAGTGCCGAATAGTGGCAAGGCCATCCTCTATTGTTGACTAGCAGTTACTCAGGGAGAGGAGTGCCAAATGTATTGTACCTTTGGGTTCAAGCTGTCAGAGGGACAACGGCAAACTTTAGAGGCGGCATAATTTATTAGTACAGGCGGCATTGGAAGCGACCTTGGCTGTCAGAATAACGCCATACTCCCAAAATTTATGGGAGCGGGAAAAAGTACATGAAATCAGGACTGGACTTGGCCGTGAACTCCAGCTAGCAATGTTGATTTGGGTTAATGCAGAGTGAGTATGCAAATTAATCAGGGTATGCGAGGTACTGATTGGATGACCTTAGTGAAATGGGAGATGGCATGGTCACGTGATTCAAGAAAGGCGCCAAATCGAGTTGGATATATACGCGGTACAGCAAACAGTTGGAGAGATAAGCAGATGTGGAACGGCCGAGTGCAGATACTCAAAGGCTGTTGAGACCAATAAGACTGTGGAAACTCTGGTCGGGCAGATAAACCCGAGGACCAAAGAAAGCACGGACTTAAGTGTTGGAAAAGCAACCGCCCTAAAGAAACTATTGATTGCTACTGTCAATTGCAATCATTAAGGAAAGTCACACAAGACTAGAGTGGGCTAAGAGGACACACGTTTGATGGGATCATCCAGAGGACTGCGTCGAACAAAGTTGGAAGGAGCCTGACTTTATTGGAAAGTGGCGAAATCACTCTGAGGCGGGCGGTGATCAGACAAAAGCACCCGTAGGCAGGCGAGCAATTATCCACTGGACAGGAATCTTACGTAAGTTGGTTAAGGTTAATTTGTATACCTGTTAGTCTATAGTCGGTCGCGGTAATGGTACTTAGGTTTAGAAAGCAATGGCAAGCTACCGTGGATAAAGTTACCGAGGAATCGTGAGCGGTCAGTGAAAGCTAGGATTGACTGCGACATTCTGTAACGGACCCCGGACCCGTATCTAACTACCTAGCTATAATAACAGGCTAAACCAGGGAGCATTGACAAACTACTGAACATTAACCCGCTAAAAAGGAACCACGACCCGGCAAAGAGCAGGGCTGGATGCGACGTCCTGTAAATGACCTATATTTAAATGGCTGATCTATAGTGTTGGGAGTCATATTAATCGATTAGATTAGCTGAGTGTCGATAAACTATGTATGCATATGTAACCAAGCAATTAGACGTACACAATTAGTGAGAACTAGGCGAGTGCAACATGTAAATATGGAATGAAAGGCTACAGCAATAAAATAAACACGCCGAGATCGAGTCTAGCAGGCGACTGAGAAGCGACCACTAGGTCAAGCCAAACAATGGGACCAGCTGGCTACTGCAATTAAACGGACCCGGAACAGGCCTGTGAGGAAAATAATGCAGTGTTGTGTAGCAGAGGGGAAATCGGGGTCAGGCTCTGTTATGATTAGCGCGAAAGACAGTATCGCCCTGCGAATTTAAAGTCGCGGGTTCGGATCTTCACGGAAAATCGGGAATAAGGCAAGATGGGGAATAGATAGAATAAAGATAGATGGGGAATGGTGGTATACAACTGGAGGCGTGGACGCGCACTAAGTGAGCTGAAGGGAACAGGAATGCCTTTGGATAGAAACGTTACAGACTGGTTGTGAGGATATCTGGGGTAAGGAGAAGGACAGTTGAGTCCATACTTCAAGGACTGAATATTGAAGAAGGTTGGCTAGTAAAGACGATGGACTATACTGCGGGAATGGATGAAGATGCACGTTGATCAATTTTCATGGTTAGGATGTTGTTAGGTGTGATATTAGTCTATGTCGTCAACATGGGTTTGTGTTAATAACTGTGTGGGTTTAGGTAGTCGATGTTGACGGCCCATAATGATGGTTAATCATGAGTGGACTTATGTACTGCAAAAGACTATAATGATTGTAGGAGTTTTAGTGTAAAAGGGCATTTCATATATGTGATTTTTGGGCAGTATATGTGTCCCACCTTGTTGAGTTATGATTATTGTTGGGGTGCCAAGCTGCAATGATATTGTTGATGATGTAGATTTATGTTGTTATTAATAATGGCTATGATATACACAGTGGCGATGAGGCGTAGGGGTTCAAGGCTTAGGTTACCTATAGACGACGCATGAGGGGAGCTGAAGTCATTATTGATCAATAGCTATGTTTATTATGTGTTGATTGTTTTGTGATTAAGGACAGGGGGAATTTATGTTGTTGAGAATGCATATATATAAGTATGTATAATATTAATACATGCTGTTGAGGACGATGATGGCGCCAATGATAAGGAGACATGGCGCCAGTACATGTCACTGGGGTGTTGTGTTGTCAGCCTCGGGGGCAGAAATGTTGTGGTTGGGGGTTACCTGGTATAGCTGTTAAAATGTGGTGTCCAGTTATCAGCTGTTGTGTTATGTGTTCGGTGCGGGGAAACCCGGCCGGTGTGGGCAAGCGGATCAGGAGTTGTTGTCTAGGGTTGTCTAACTGCCGAATTGTATGTGTCTGTCCGCTGTGGAAAGACTGTCAGTGTCGGCGTGGGTATTGTATTAATGTCGCAATGATTATTAAACTTGGTAAAGTGTTTGGGGGATTATGGGTTGATGTTGGCATCGGGGAACACTGGTTGATGGTGTACGACCGCCCAGGCAGTGATGGAATATCGCTGACCCGATGTCAATACACGTAGCAGAAGACGAGGGTGAGTAGCAGGTTAATGACACCCGATGATGCTGTTCACATAGTCAAGGGTGTCTTTTTGTTTGATTTTCAGGTTGTCGCTTGATCGATTGCCTGGGTAAACTAGTGGGTGGTCATTTGACGGTGGTAGTCCGTGTGTGTGCATCCTTATTAGATTCATGTACTTTCTTGTCATGTACTTCCTTATTATATTCTCCTGATTGATATGTGACTAGTTGGTGGCTTAGTTGCCATTCCTTAGATTTTATGTTCGGTCAATGGTATTCTCAAGTAGTTAGTTATTTGACAGCATTTTTCCCATATTAATTGGGATTGTTTTCACACGATACTTTGTATACTTTGTAATTTCTTTTGAGAAGCAAATAAACTTGATTCAGTGTTAGCTTATTCTTCTTAGTGCCTGTACTGTGCTTGTGGGTTAGGATAGTGTTGTATTCGTGACCTGCGTACCTATATACTTGTGAGGTTGGTAGATAAAACCAAGGGTAATCAGATTTAGTGGTTATCTCTACGACCGGAAGACGGACAATCTTTATCTATCAATCCTTTATTCTTTACACCTCTCTTCCTTCCTCTCTCTGACTTTTATTCTGCTTCTTCTCTCTCTCATCTCTCATCTTCGTGCTATCACATATATATATATATATAGGTTAGAATTAAATTGTAAAAAGACACAGATTATGGTCGTCACTAGGAAGAGCGAAATACCACAATGTAATATACAAGTAAATGGGAATATTATTCAACAAGTGAATACGTACATTTATCTCGGAACAGTAATAACATCTGACGGGAGATGCCTAGAAGAGATTAGAACAAGAATCGCCATGGCAAAAGTAGCCTTTAGCAAGATGAAAAACATACTGACCAATAAAAAGATGTCAATTGAAACGAGAAAAAGAGTGTTGAGATGTTACATAGAACCTGTACTTTTATATGGATGTTTGCTTGCTTGTGTTCGTTGGCTTGAGCTCCAACGCGAAGTCCTGTATGTCGGATGAAGGCATCCTGTTGTCCAACATCAGTGTGATGTCATACAGGAACTGAGGTTTGCGTGAGTATCCGTTGTCCCATGTCTGGCTTATTGGTGTGCAGACTGGTGGTTCCTCGCCGTACAGGCAGACACTCTCCGACTTCGGAGGAATCGGCGATCCTATTGACTTCAGCCAGGACCCCGAAGGGACCTGTTGCCCAGGACGCTCGACGAGGACGCGTCAATAGGTTTTGGCCAGTATATAACCCGGCCCTGGTGCCTTGGAAACACCTCTGCATCCCTATATGGATGTGAAGCTTGGACAATGAGCAGTCAGGCTGAAAAACATCTGATGGCTGTAGAAATGTGGTTTCTGAGGAAAATGCAAAGAATACCATGGACAGCCAGAAAGACCAATGAACAAGTCCTTCAAGAATCAAATGAAGATCGTAAACTGATTAGAGACATTAGACGTAGATAGTCACAATTTTTTGGGCATGTTATGAGAAGAAATGATTTGGAGAACTTGGTGACAACTGGTAAGATCGAGGGGAACAGACCAAGGGGAAGACCTAGAAGCAAGTACCTGGATGGCTTGGCCTTGTGGCATGGTCGAGACAGTAACACGGAGCTGATCCACGACTCTGGTGATCGAGTGAGATGGCAGAACATGACTGCCCACGCTTACCGGCATGGCACATGATGGATGGATGGTATATATATATATATATATATATATATATAGAGAGAGAGAGAGAGAGAGAGAGAGAGAGAGAGAGAGAGAGAGAGAGAGAGAGAGAGAGAGAGAGAGAGAGAGAGAGAGAGAGAGAGTACAACTTCGATTAACTATCACCGTCGGGCCAAACGGATAACCGGATAGACGGATAACATCTCTTAATACATATGTACAGTAAATTGATTTCACTGTGGGCTTGGGACCAAAATGAAAATAAAATCTTTTAAACGTGAATAATACATACATAATTTATTTAATTTTACAAAACGATCAATATAAACTTCAGTATAGTAGTAGCAATGTACAGAAATGTATTGTAATACCATAAGCCTACGTTACTTTAAAATAATACGTCATCTCTTTCTGTGACTTTGAGGCCATAGCTGTCTAGGCGGCGATGTACCGTATGTTACGCAGAAGGGGGATCTATGTTGCATTTACTACCTCTTGCATTTCAAACCAGTCGATGCACTTTGATAACATTGTTTCTGCTTCTAAGTGGCTAGTTGTAGGTATTTGGTTAAGAACTGATCCTTCATTGTTGTGGCGCGTAGTTTGAGTGGAAAAGCTTAGGCAAAAACCACCACAGTTGAAAGAAAATAACAACAAACATGTGCCCGCCATCATCAGAAAGTTGGGTACAGTATTATCTCACATTCGCCAGATATCAATCTTAAGGTTGTCATTGTGGATTTTCCCATGTGCTGCTTTCGGTCGGTTAAGGGTACAGTAGTCGCACAACAATTCCATACATCATCACCCCTTTAACCTTTTTCAGCCCCTAAGGCCAGATTTTGACACCATCTGTTCCGGTCCAGTGAGATGATGCTATGAGTATTCACACATATAGATACTGATAGATGTCGCTAACCGCTCATATCTAAGAAGACATGCACCATCATTTTCACGCAATAAGTTTCTCAAATATCCATAATATGCACATGTCGAATCGCCTAGAACACTGTAATTAGTCCAGACAATGATGGTATTCATACACAGTTCTTGTGATACCCATTAACAATGTAGATGGTGCACATAATTAGTAAAATGTTATCTCATTACCACGTGCAAGGAGATAAACAATAGACTAGACAGAAAATATAACTGTCAGTCAGTAATTGAGTACATGGTTGTGTTTTTCTTCCCGATCGCTAGTAAAAGACACTTCGACGTGGTTTGACCATAAATTTTCCTCTCCAGATAAACTTTCTACCTGAACCGACATTTCTGCTGGCAATTGTACAAAGCCGTAATTAACCTCTTACATCCCAACGCGTCATGGAATGCAGAGAAAGGTTTACCTCTATCGCCCTCTATATTATCGTAGTGGGAATTGTACTTGCTATCGACCCGACTCGAGAAAATGCATTTTGATGAAAATGCTATGTCATAATCGTCATCAATTTCTTCTTCTTCAATGGTAGTCACGCTAGAAACAATTTCATTATCCTTCAAAATGTCAAAGCCGCCATCCATTTTGTCACATTCCAATCAATATGTTACTGCTTCTGACGTAATGTTTTCACTGTTTAGTCCTACGTTGTTGTATAATTTCGTCAACACTAACAGCCTCAGTTCCTTCAGTGTCGTCCATCAGTAGGTTCAGGCAAGAGTTTATTCCACCCATTCTTTAGGTTAGACACTGTAAGGTCGACCCATGCAGTGGCGACAATGAAAATAGAGTCCTTTCGTTGGTATTCCCGCATTATTATTTTTTAGACGATGACGGATAACAAAATCTGCCGTTTCTCTGTGAGTGCTTGCGCGCGCTCGCGCGTGTGTGTGTGTGTTTGGGGGGGGGGGGGGGGGGAGCGGCACCTTGCTGTCTTAACAAATGATAGTTTGTAAACTTGAGTTATACCTCTCCATAACATATAGCCTGGGCTGAATTTAGAGAATTGGTCGTTACTGTGAAGAAGGAAATACCACAATGTGACATACGAGTAAATGGGCATATTCTTAAGGAAGTGAATCGGTACAGTTATCTCGGCAGTCATAACATCTGATGGGAGATGCCTTGAAGAGATTAGAACAAGAATTGTCATTGCGAACGTAGCCTTTTACAAGATGAAAAACATATAAACCAATAAAAAGATATCAATTGAAAAGAGAAAATGAGTGTTGAAGTGCTACATAGAACCTGTACTTCTGTATGGATGTGAAGCGTGGACAATGAGCAGGCAAGCTGCAAACAGCTGATGGCTGTGGAAATGTGGTTTCTGAGGAAAATGCAAAGAATACCATGGACAGCCAGAAGAACCAATGAACAAGTCCTTCAAAAAACAAACGAAGATCGTAAACTGATTAGAGTCATTAGACGTAGACAGTCACTTTCTGCCTCGTCTGCTTCTCTTATTATTTCCCTTGGATTTAGAGAACCCTGGGTCCTTGCTTTATTCGCTTTTCTTTTATCTGAATCAGTACAGTTGAACAATGATAATGTATCTAGGCTTACGTTGCCAATGTTGTTTAGTCAATTGAGCCTTTCTTGACTTTTACATGTAACCACTCTAAGTGTGTTGCGCTTGCCATTTCGTCGACTGGGCAAGTTATTGCTCTTGACCTGCGGATGTCCCTCAGATGATAACTTTCCCGCGTGATAGGTTTCATTGATTAAAAACATTTTCTGCATGAAAGCTTTTCATGATAACTGGAGAGACACTGAGATACTCGTGTTAGTCTCTACCTTATATCAGCCAGTCTGAAAGCTGGTTCGCAGTTCTGAACAGTATCGTTTCTTCGCTGCTACACTGAGCCGCGACAGTGAATTGGTTAGTGTAGTCGCTTACAGCTTAAATACAGTCGTCCAAGTTCGTCTACAATAATGTTCATATTTGCCCAAGCCGTTACTGTGTTTGGGCCAACCCAAAGCAATAACATTGGCACCCGATATTTTCTGTTGTAATTTAACAGCGGCCATTGTGGGGCTGGCTATCCCAACCTCGTGCTCCGTTCCGTCTGCGGAAATATCAGCCTAACATCATTTCCCTCTCGCGTCTGCCGGTATGGGGTTGTTACACCTAATTTACCGCACTAGATGAAATGTTTTATTATATAATGTTATTACAGAGGAAACTCAGAGCTTGCTAAATGAAATGTTGTAGTAAAGCCGCCAATATGACGAGAAGAAAGTTAATGAAAACTGAAATCAACCGAGGCTGTGGTCGTGCAGATGTGTTTGATAGATAGAAGTCATTCCACGCCAACACATTTCCATTGTGCCTCGATTGTTATGTTGTTATTGTTTGTGGTGTCTATGTTAAATCTGTGTATGATTATTATCTACCCTGTGTGCAAAGCCATGTTTCATTTCCGCGTTGAAACTTTAAGGGCAATAAATCTGCAATCATAATGTGATGCTGCTGAGGACGTCCTCCAGCATGATGGTCATATACATATGTATAGAAGTCGGCGTGGCCTAGAGGTTTAACGCACTTAAACTATGTGCGCCCTGACGGCGAGTTAGTGGGTTCATTCATCATACCAGTCAGTTGGACAGAAATCGGCAGACTGCTGTTCGCCCATAGTCTGAAGTTATCTTCCCTAGACCTTCCTCTCGACCCATGGCTTCGAACTTTCCCACGAGGTATAAGTCCACTAGAACAGCTGATCCTGACAAAGGGCACAGTGACAATTAAAATCTGTTTCTGACCCTACATAAACAAAAATGATGTGCTCGAATAAAACTACATGCCAACCAAAAAATCACAATCGACAATGAGTTGAGCTGAGTTAAGAACCGACATCACTCCACTCAGGACATTCTCAATTTCCCATACGTGCTCCGTCCAATCGTTTAACAGCCAGCGAAGAGTCATACTATTAATCGTTCCCACCACTATATGATTTAAAGTTTTCCTGGTCTTCCTACTCAGTTTTGAGATTCTTCCAGAACCCTTGCCGATCCCCCGCAATTTCATTGTTTCTACATACGGGTTCTCAATCTGTTCCTCCGCTTTCACCACATGGTCCTTCAAGCGCATGACCACCTCTCCAATGTCTCTCCATATACAACCAAGAGGTGCATTCCCTGCCAGTCTATCAACCTGTTCATTCCCCCCCCCCCCCCCCCCCGCATGGCCAGGGCAAAATATCCATACAATTCTCACAATCTGTGACCTCTGAAGCGACGATAGCCATTCCTCGTGAAACATTCCTTCCTCCACCTTACTAAGCATACTTTAATCGACAATGAAGAAATGGGAAACATTCCTTTCTCCACCTGACTAAGCATACTCTAATCGACAATAAAGACATGGGAAACACTCCTTTCTCCACCTGACTAAGCATACTCTAATCGACAATGAAGAAATGGAAAACATTCCTTTCTCCACCTGACAAAGCATACTCTAATCGACAATAAAGAAATGGGAAACATTTCTTTCTCCACCTGACTAAGCATACTTTATTCGACAATAAAGAAATGGAAAACATTCCTTTCTCCACCTGACAAAGCATACTCTAATCGACAATGAAAAAAATGGGAAACATTCCTTTCTCCACCTGACTAAGCATACTTTATTCGACAATAAAGAAATGGGAAACATTCCTTTCTCCACCTGACAAAGCATACTCTAATCAAAAATGAAGAAATTGGAAACATTCCTTTCTCCACCTGACTAAGCATACTCTGATCGACAATGTAGAATTGGGAAACATTCCTTTCTCCACCTGACTAAGGATACTCTGATCGACAATGAAGAAATGGGAAACATTCCTTTCTCCACCTGACTAAGCATACTCTGATCGACAATGAAGAATTGGGAAACATTCATTTCCCCACCTGACTAAGCAGATTCTGATCGACAATTAAGAAATTGGAAATGTGACAAACTAATATTATTCTGGCTTCATAATCAACAAAACAGGCGTAAATTAGCCATATCATTGCAGGGGTTTCTAGCAGAGCCGTGTGGCGTGGGTGACCGTCAAGTTTCTAGCAGAGCCGTGTGGTGTGGGTGACCGCCAAGTTTCTAGCAGAGCCGTGTGGTGTGGGTGACCTCCAAGTTTCTAGCAGAGCCGTGTGGCGTGGGTGACCGTCAAGTTTCTAGCAGAGCCGTGTGGCGTGGGTGACCGTCAAGTTTCTAGCAGAGCCGTGTGGCGTGGGTGACCGTCAAGTTTCTAGCAGATCCGTGTGGCGTGGGTGACCGTCAAGTTTCTAGCAGAGCCGTGTGGCGTGGGTGACCGTTGAGTTTAGCTTTCATGGAGTTCGGCCGTCACCAATTCATGAGTGAGTGGCAGCACTGCTGTTATGAGCGGGAACTCGATTCAATTATCTAAAACGAAAACGTGTCAAATAACGAAATATTAACTCAACGGGAAAATTCATTAAACGTAATAAATCGGACATCTCTGTGCGGTTCTTGTTCTATTTATATATTCTCCACTACATACTCCCCCAGTTAGGAAAGTAGATGAGCCGATATTGTCCAATCCGTCTCCTAGGCCTAGGGTGAAAGGGTGGCTTTCGTTATCTCAAACGCAGCTTAGTCATGTTCTAATATGTCTTTCCCTGACCTGAATTATCCGGAAGTTGTCGAATTAATGGTTGAACATATCCTGCGGGTGTTGCTTCCCAGGTAGATCCGTCATTATAACACGTCTACAAGTATGAACTAAGCTGGCAGAGACTGGGGAATTAGATATAAAACCAACCTCTTCAACCAGGGCCCACCTAAACACTGTTTTCTTGGAAATAAATCGATGACGCCTCGCCGCTTGGTGATGAGCGTTAATTATCAGGGGGCTTCAAATGAAAACCTCATTTGTTTTTCTTTTTTTTGTAAACATATTCTGAAACAGGAAAGAACAAATGGATAATTATTTTTTTCGATGCAGTCGAGACTGCGTTCACTGAAAGTCCTCCAGTGACGAAAAAGTACTTGAATTCCTGTAGAATAATCGACTATGGTGTCACTAGTCTGTGTGCATAACCCAGTCGTTAACAGTCTGTCACAGAAGTCACGCCGTTTTGAAACTTCCTACTTCACTCATACACTTTCTGGAATGACAGGCATGCATCACACAATACTGGACCTTTATTCGCCAATGAATTTCTACAGATTTCGCCCCTTCACTGATCAAAAACCGGATAACAGAACGCTGCTCTTTTTAGGTGCATGTCAAAAAAACTACCCTTATGACGTCACCATGTTTGTCTTCACTGTAATGTCATGTGCTTAACACTCTTGACATCCTTAACAACAAAATGGCAGGTTACAAGACAATGGCATGGTTATTGTAGTTTCTAAGACACTTTTAAGGTTTTCATGTGAAACCCCCTCGCCGGGCTCCATGGCATAGGTGCCATAGAGGTGTTCTGGTTATTCTCAATGATTCGAACTGATAACTTATAATAATAGAACTGTAGGCTCGCTCCAACCAACTGAACAGCAATATGGCTTTAGCGAGTGAACCCAAACAGAAAGAATAAAAGGTCGATTCCTGAACGTGAGTAAATGCAAAAATCGCTGTTTTATTTATTTACAGCGCACATCGGGTTTGCACATCAAATAATATTGTTCAATATATTACGTGGCCTGTGATACCAGGGCCGGCCGTAAATATACTATTGAAATTCCTATTAATGATTAAAATTTACAAACCGTCTCATACATTACTTCATGCGTCCTTGAAACTCCTCTCTATCCTTCAGGTACATTTCTTGCCGCTCTGCAATCAATGATTAATTTCCTCGTCTGTCAGTTCATTCGTCCGTGGCGTCATCAGACATGAGTTCGTAATATCTCTTCTCTATCTGTACTTCTATTCCAGCCACTGTTTCAATGCCGAACTATTCCTTAGCCAACTTGAATGTACTGCTAATCCGATGCACTGCTTGTCATTCTAAAGCTCCCCAAAAGTCTGCGTTTCTATAGATGTCTCCATGTGACGTTTTTCCCTGTTGCGACGTCTCTTTTCGGCAACGAGACTTCTACTTTATTTCTACTGCGTCATTCCTGGGCATTCGCTATATGGCAATAGGGGTTAACGTCTTTCTCCGTAATCCCGTATATTCTCGCGAGTAACGCAGCTGCGCGAGATTCGGTAGCGGATCCCACCGGCTTGGTTACTTACGGGGGTATGTAAGCCGGTCGCTCAGAAAGCAATGGTAAACTACTGAGCGCAATCTTGCCTAGTACATCAACAGCAGCTGAAAGATGCTGGTGTTGACTGCAACGTACTGTAAGGGATATGTAACATTTTAAAAAATCACATTTTTAAGGTTTTCATGCGAAACCCCCTCGTACTTATAGTCACCAAGTTTCATTTTTTCTATTCTAAGTCATGCCTAACTCTGTTACAGCAACTCCCCTTTTCACAATCAGAATTGTTATTGTAGTTAAAAAGAAATTCTCCTGAAGGAAAATTTAGCTTAAGTCTTCATCTTTTTCTCTCAGTGTCTTTATCAGCACACAATAGTGCCCCATGTCCGATTCAATTAAATACGATTATGTAGAGCATTTGTAAAAAGTAAACATCTGTAACTCATTATTTATATAATGAGTTACAGATGTTTATTTGTTGCGAATGTTCTACATAATTTTATTTAATTGAATACCAGACTAACAATGACAATAATTACTATCATAAAACAAATAACATCATATATTTAGTTGCATATAGTTTACAGGAGATTGCTGTTAACCCCACTTTTTTGGCTGTTTGCGATTTCTTGGAAAGTTGTCGTTCAGCAGTTTGCCATTGCTTTCTGAACGACCAACACATATACCATTGTATGAAGATCAACGGTCTGTTCTTAAATAGCCCGCAGCTGTGTTTCGAACGATATATGCGGGATTACGAACTGCATCAGTAACCCCTTAGTCACTATCATCGTATAAGATAACCTAATAAGCCGTTGAATCCTAATTATATATATACTAGACGACCATAATTTCCTCGTCTGTAAGCTTCGCCCAGCTCTGGCGGGAAGCGTCTCATTGAATTCAAATACATTTCTCTAAGCGCACAGAGTACGCGTTCAGCCCCTGTTCCCGTTCCCGTTCCTGTTGCTCGTCTGTTTCTGATGCTCCCTTTCCCGTTCCCGTTGCTCGTATTTCAGTTGATCCGCGGGAGTGAGAACATCTGTACAAAATTTCATCTCATTCGGAAGGATCGTTCGGGAACGCATAAAGGACACACACACACACAAAGAAACATTACTGTTCATAACTAATTTCTGGTTTAATCAGAGAGTTAGTTCCCTTGAAGCAAGATGGCGGGCCACAGGCGGGCCTGTTTCTGAAGCTCGTAATGCCTTTTTCTTTCGTGCTTGAGGAAAAATTATTGATATGTAGCTCACAAACTATATCAGTTGGCTCCGCGGGAGTGAGAACAACATCTGTACAAAATTTCATCTCAATCGGACAGACCGTTCGGGAACGCATAAAGGACAAACAAACAAACAAACATTGTCTTTTATATAATATACTCCGTAATCCCGTATACTCTCGTGAGTAACGTGACGTGCACAAGAATCGGTAACGGTTCTCTTCGCGGCGGTAACTTACGGGGTATGTGAGCCGGTCGTTCAGAAAGCAATGGCAAACTACTGAGCGTAATCTTGCCAAGAAATCAACAATCAACTGAAAGATGCTGATGTTGACAGCGATGTCCTCTAAAGGATAAGCGGAAAATATATATATATATAGTTTATTGTTACATAGAAAATCAGCACTCCTTAATTATGAGGTTGCTCTCCTCTTATCAAAAATATTTCAACCTACGCATTGAACATAGGCTCTCATAGTTGCTCACATGTCTAGCCGGCCCGTCTAAGTGAAAGTTTCTCTCTAATTACTTGCAACCGCACTCTTTCTTTTATCTCTAATTCACTAGAATTATTATTTCCTAAATTGATTTTAATTTATACTTCTGTCTGATTTACATCTCAAACCTTATATTATTGTGGCCTTTGTATTTGAGATTCTTTGATATATTTTGTTTTGTTTTAAATAACCCCCATTATTCCTTCCTTATCAGCAATCCCATCGTCATGTTTCTCAGTCCATTAACGTTTTCCCTGGTTTCTAATATTCTTATTCTACCCCCCCCCCCCCAAATCCCCAATATGTGTATGTCATTGGGAAGAATTGTTTTTCTTTTACTTCGAGGTTCATCATCTTTGTTACCCAGATTTGTTATCCAGACAACTGTAGTTCATGTGGTTGCACTCCTATCTAATTCTATTGACTCCTGCTACCTATAAACTTTCCTTGTAAGATTTACACTGGACTCAGCTGAGTTTGTGTTATTAATATTTCTTTACAATCCATGCTGTTTATCTTGAAATTACTGTTTTCTCTCTAGAATTAGCAAGCCACTGTCGTTGGAAGAAGGACCGTTATCTCTTTCCAATCTGTTTCTCTCCTTCATCTCTCTCGAATGTTGTTTTTTCTCTTCGTCGCCGTCCTGGTAACTATACAAGACATAACCCTTCTTCCCCATGTAGATTCGATTCATCGAACGACGATGAATCATCTCGTCTTTATATTTCACTATTAGTTCTCTACCCTGATGTGCTTCCTGGAAATTGATATCCCTGTTCTAGATAATTTCGACGGCGCTTCACCCAACACGTTTGCGTGTTCGCTTTTTCGTGTTCGCTTTTTCGGACATTTTCATGGTGGAAACATGTATGTAGGTCTTCTGCGAGGACTCCTCTAATTGTCCAAGTTAGTTGCAGTACATGCGCACGAGCTTGATGTAAGGACAGGAAAACTCTGGCCCTAGACTATACTCACCCATCCATTTACGGATTACCTGCAAAACTTTCTAGGGAAGTTCAACAATATCCAAGCTCACCTTCTGCAGTGTGATATTTTGCTGAACCTCAGTTTCCTGTCACATGAACTCGATTACTCTCTCACTCCATAGGCATCTATATATCTGTATATTATTCTATACACATTTATAGTGTTAAATCGTATCCATTAGCATCGCAAGCCGTATTCACGTTCAATATGCATTCTTATCATGATCAATACTAGAATGTACCCTGTCTTAGACCCATGAAAACTGATATGATTCCCCTTGTAAATGCTGACTGTTGGACGCCAACCATGAACTGGTTCACACCAAATAGACAGCTCCAATGTCTCTGACTTCACGGGATACATGATACACAACACAGCAGTCTATGTATCAGCAGCAACAGGTCTTCCAGGCCTATGTTTTAGAGAACAAGTTTCATCAACTGTATAACTCCAGTCGTATGGCAACTGTTAACCTGAGTTCAGACGTAATAACCGAGTCTAATGAACCAACAACCATTACAACTAGAAGATAATGACACCGTTTCAAAACAAAGGCTCACCAATTCACACGCCATCGTACACGCGTATCGTGCTCTCGTCATGAGACCAACAATTATCACGTGTCATAAAACTAACTCCTGTTATAAAGTATTTTTTTAAGTATCAACCAATAAATCTTCGCATTCTAGAATAATTTCTTATGACATGACGCATAACACTCATATCCTGAGATAATTATTTCTCACGTACAAGCACTGACAACGTCAAGCCATTATTGTTGGTCAGATGTGGCACATTACTTATGTCCCTCAGTAATTAATTCTTACATGGTACACATGTCTCGTAACACATACTTCCAGCATAACACTTACTTCCAGCATAACACATACTTCCAGCATAACACTTACCTCCAGCATAACACTTACTTCCGCCATAACACACACACACACATCCAACATAACACACACTTCCAACATAACACTTACTTCTGCCATAACACACACTTCCAGCATAACACACACTTCCAACATAACACATACTTCCAGCATAACACTTACCTCCAGCATAACACTTACTTCCGCCATAACACACACACATCCAACATAACACACACTTCCAACATAACACTTACTTCTGCCATAACACACACTTCCAACATAACACACACTTCCAACATAACACACACTTCCAGCATAACACTTACTTCTGCCATAACACACACTTCCAACATAACACACACTTCCAGCATAACACTTACTTCTGCCATAACACACACTTCCAACATAACACACACTTCCAACATAACACTTACTTCTGCCATAACACACACTTCCAACATAACACACACTTCCAACATAACACTTACTTCTGCCATAACACACACTTCCAACATAACACACACTTCCAGCATAACACACACTTCCGCCATAACACACACACATCCAACATAACACACACTTCCAGCATAACACTTACTTCCGCCATAACACACACACATCCAACATAACACACACTTCCAACATAACACTTACTTCTGCCATAACACACACTTCCAACATAACACACACTTCCAACATAACACACACTTCCAACATAACACACACTTCTGCCATAACACACACTTCCAACATAACACACACTTCCAACATAACACACACTTCCAACATAACACACACTTCCAACATAACACACACTTCCAACATAACACTTACTTCTGCCATAACACACACTTCCAACATAACACACACTTCCAACATAACACACACTTCCAGCATAACACTTACTTCTGCCATAACACACACTTCCAACATAACACACACTTCCAGCATAACACACACTTCCAGCATAACACACACTTCCGCCATAACACACACACATCCAACATAACACACACTTCCAGCATAACACTTACTTCCGCCATAACACACACACATCCAACATAACACACACTTCCAACATAACACACACTTCCAACATAACACACACTTCCAACATAACACACACTTCCAACATAACACTTACTTCTGCCATAACACACACTTCCAACATAACACACACTTCCAACATAACACACACTTCCAGCATAACACTTACTTCTGCCATAACACACACTTCCAACATAACACACACTTCCAGCATAACACTTACTTCTGCCATAACACACACTTCCAACATAACACACACTTCCAACATAACACTTACTTCTGCCATAACACACACTTCCAACATAACACACACTTCCAGCATAACACACACTTCCAGCATAACACACACTTCCGCCATAACACACACACATCCAACATAACACACACTTCCAGCATAACACTTACTTCCGCCATAACACACACACATCCAACATAACACACACTTCCAACATAACACTTACTTCTGCCATAACACACACTTCCAACATAACACACACTTCCAGCATAACACACAATTCCAGCATAACACACACTTCCGCCATAACACACACTTCCAACATAACACAAACTTCCCCCATAACACATACTTCTAACATAACACACAATTTCAACATAACACACACTCCCAACATAACACATACATCCAACATAACACATACATCCAATATAACACATACATCCAACATAACACACACTCCCAACATAACACATACATCCAACATAACACATACTTCCAACATAACACACACTTCCAACATAACACATACATCCAACATAACACACACTTCCAACATAACACATACATCCAACATAACACACACTCCCAACATAACACATACATCCAACATAACAGACACTCCCACCATAACACATACATCCAACATAACACACACTCCCAACATAACACATACATCCAACATAACACATACTTCCAACATAACACACACTTCCAACATAACACACACTTCCATCATAACACACACTTCCAACATAACACACATCCAACATAACACATCACTCGGATATCGTAATACAAAAGTAAAGGTCCCTTTCACGCGCCTAAGGTGCACTGGACATATAGAAGCAGACCCATCATTGGGGAGACCAAACGCCACTCAGTGGCTAATGAAGTCGCTATCACACTGGCCGCCTGTACGTCCCAAGATATTTCTGGCAATAATTTTAGGCTGGGTCGACCTGGGAGCCCCGAGCAATTTTACAACTTCAAACCGCTCCGACACTGATCGAACCCAGGACCACCGGTATGGCAGACGGGCTTCTAGTCGCTACGCTACCACAGCTCCTCCTCATGGCAGATTCTATTTCTATCTCGTCACCGTTTCAGCACATGACCCACTTCGACCACTTCCTGTAACAACCGTCTCTTATGTAACTGGAGGAACTGGCCGACACTCAGTACTCCAAGCAAAGGCCAGACGGACACATTCAGACTGTTGAAGATGAGGACCAAACACGTATGGGATTATCCCGAGTTCTATGATGCCGGTTCTTGGCTAAACTCAATTGATTTCTGATGTTACTGAGTTTTCCCATATCTGACAATACAACCTTCTATACGATAATCTCTACCAACGTGTATCTCTGTGAGATAGACATTACTACATGTCGTGCAGCCGCCAGATGACTACACATTTCACTACAACGCCATTCAGCATTACAATATTCTATCTATATCACGTAACTAAAGTCGTTCCTGAATTAGCGGGTGATGTTCCTGTTTACTCCTTCTGGCAAATAGGCTTCTATATCTGGAAATCCAGTTTATGTCCATCGAACTTTCTCTCGCTGTCAGAAAGAAACATCAGTCACTCACTTAAACAGGTCTGCATCTGACTAGACTCCTCATCTAGCCAGCAAGGAACATCAGCGACTCGGTTTAACTTGCTTACTTCTGGCCACTTTCAGCATCTAGCCAGCAGGGAACATCAGCGACTCGGTTTAACTTGCTTACTTCTGGCCACTTTCAGCATCTAGCCAGCAGGGAACATCAGCGACTCGGTTTAACTTGCTTACTTCTGGCCAATGTCCGCATCTAGCCAGCTAGGAACATCAGCGACTCGGTTTAACTTGCTTTTTTTAAAGTTGCATATCTCTTACAGGACGTTGCAGTCAACACCAACATTTTTCAGCTGTTGTTGATGTTCTTGGCAAGATTACGCTCAGTAGTTTGCCATTGCTTAATGAGCGACCGGCTCGCATACCTCATTAGTAACCAACGCGACGCTATCCGCTGCCGAATTTCATGCAGCTGCGTTCCTCGCGTGGATATACGGGCTTACTGATAAAGTCGTTAATCCCTTCGCCAGGGAGACGGACTCGGTTTAACTTGCTTACTTCTAGCCAATTTCAGCACCTAGCCAGCAAAGAACATCAGCGTCAGTGTCGACCTAGAACTTCTTTCACCAATGTCTCAATAATCGAAGGTTATGTCAGAAGTGTCGGACAGCCGGCACATGTAGTTGACAGAATTGTTTTTGTGAACTGAGAGCTAAATTTGACAATATTTAAGCAGTATTCTCCTGGGCCTGCGGAATTTCGACAATCCAAAGACTTGACCTTTTCATAAACGCACGGTAAGGTCACCTTAATGATTACTCGTCAGGGAACGTGACAAGAATAGGGTATTACTGGCTAAAAATACGCAACATCCACGGGTAACCTGATTTCCAAAAGTTCAAAAGAATTCTGGTCTTGGGTATGCCAGCTTCTTAACATAAACATGGTTAAGTACTGCAGTCGATCTTCTAGAAGACAACATATTCCTATAATATAGGCTTCACATACAAATGCTATAGACAACAACTTCTAGAAGACAACATGTGCCTATGATAAAAGTTTCACATACAAATGCTACAAAATATGTCTATGATATAAGTTTCACGTACAAATGCTACAACACATACCTATTATATAAGTTCCACATACAAATGCTACAGTCGATCTTCTAGAAGACAACGTATGCTGATGATATACGTTTCACATACAAATGCTACAACATATGCCTGTGATAAAAGTTTCACATACAAATGCTACAACATATGCCTATGATATAAGTTCCACATAAAAATGCTACATACAACAACTTGAAAGCCATCATGACCGCATAGATAAAAGCGCTCAGTCTTGCATTTCCGGTGTGCTGCTGCAGATGTGACGGTTCAACCCTTACACCGGTCAGTTGCACTAAAATATTGACTTCTTGTCATTGTCTTAGAGACGTATATTACAAGTACCTCAAGCATCGGAGAAGGTTAGCCTGATGGCGAGGAACACTGGTAATATGGAAAGCTGAATCACACGTAAAAATCAGTCCAGTGCATTAGAATTAGTAGCACGTGTGTGCACTACGCTTGAGTTCAAAACGAACAAACGTTTTTTTTTTTTTGGTGTTTTGTTTTGTTTTGTTCTTTTAAAGGCAACTAGTAATTTCGTATCAAGAGCACACAACAAATGTAGTGATTAGCATTTACAGACCCAATTTCCACGTCACGAGATGTATTGGATATATGGTGTTATTCTCATGCGTTTAAAGACCAACCAGCACTCGTGGCTGATGTGGTCAATATCACGTCGATTACCTTTACCTCCCGGAACATATCCTAGTACCCATTTTAGGCTGGGTCGACCTGGGAGTCCAGGTCAATATTGTTTTTGTTTTTTTAATTCCCTGATTTGGGAATTGGAATACCACCAGGTCAGGAGTCAGGTGTGCTGGTCGCTGCGCTAGCGTTGCTCCTTTTACGTCATTAGGGAACTAAAAATATACATCCAGGTCATGACGGAGCACTTCTTGTCTATAGTGGCGAAGAAGAAGACGACAAAGAAGAAGGATGAGGAGGAGGGGGAGAAGAGATCAACAACAACAAAAACATGAATGCCATTTGAAGGAGCAAAGTGTTTCAGATCAACAATACATGAAAACATATACGCTCTGTCGCTGATAGGAGCAATGTGTTTCATATCAACAATATATGCAAACATATACGCTCTGTCGCTGATAGTGTGTTAAATTCATGGTTAAAATAATTACACATTGCTGGTCGCATTTCTATTTCCTTGCTATAAAATGTGTCATTCTGTTTCTAACCATAAGAAAGAGCTAAGATATACAGCTGTTTACATACTTGTAAGCCGGCTCAGTGGCGAAGTGGTTACGGACGCAGTTCGTAAAGCAGCATACCCGAGTTTGAAACACAGCTGCGGGCGATTTGTTAGCAGACATCCTTACGTTGGTGTTTTACGTAATGGTATGGGTGCAAATCGTTCAGAAAGAAATGGCAAACTACTGGACGTAAACTTGCCAAGAGATCACAAAAGCAGCAAATGCTGGTATTGACTGCGTCGTCCTGTAAAGGATATGCAACTAACTAACATACTTATAATCTTTTCCTCGCTTTGTGTTCTAGTGTGTACACTGTTCATCTGCTCTTAAGTGAGTGTGAATCAATACCCCACTATTTGTCTCAGGCTCACATATGTATGAAAAGGCACATAGCTCTGATACCACTATTTGTCTCAGGCTCACATATGTATGACAAGGCACATAGCTCTGATACCACTATTTGTCTCAGGCTCACATATGTATGACAAGGCACATAGCTCTGATACCACTATTTGTCTCAGGCTCACATATGTATGAAAAGGCACATAGCTCTGATACCACTATTTGTCTCAGGCTCACATATGTATGAAAAGGCACATAGCTCTGATACCACTATTTGTCTCAGGCTCACATATGTATGACAAGGCACGTAGCTCTGATACCACTATTTGTCTCAGGCTCACATATGTATGACAAGGCACGTAGCTCTGATACCACTATTTGTCTCAGGCTCACATATGTATGACAAGGCACGTAGCTCTGATACCACTATTTGTCTCAGGCTCACATATGTATGACAAGGCACGTAGCTCTGATACCACTATTTGTCTCAGGCTCACATATGTATGACAAGGCACATAGCTCTAATACCACTATTTGTCTCAGGCTCACATATGTATGAAAAGGCACATAGCTCTGATACCACTATTTGTCTCAGGCTCACATATGTATGAAAAGGCACATAGCTCTGATACCACTATTTGTCTCAGGCTCACATATGTATGAAAAGGCACATAGCTCTGATACCACTATTTGTCTCAGGCTCACATATGTATGAAAAGGCACGTAGCTCTGATACCACTATTTGTCTCAGGCTCACATATGTATGAAAAGGCACGTAGCTGTGATACCACTATTTGTCTCAGGCTCACATGTGTATGAAAAGGCACGTAGCTCTGATACCACTATTTGTCTCAGGCTCACATATGTATGAAAAGGCACGTAGCTCTGATACCACTATTTGTCTCAGGCTCACATATGTATGAAAAGGCACGTAGCTCTGATACCACTATTTGTCTCAGGCTCACATATGTATGAAAAGGCACGTAGCTCTGATACCACTATTTGTCTCAGGCTCACATATGTATGAAAAGGCACGTAGCTCTGATACCACTATTTGTCTCAGGCTCACATATGTATGAAAAGGCACGTAGCTCTGATACCACTATTTGTCTCAGGCTCACATATGTATGAAAAGGCACGTAGCTCTGATACCACTATTTGTCTCAGGCTCACATATGTATGAAAAGGCACATAGCTCTGATACCACTATTTGTCTCAGGCTCACATATGTATGAAAAGGCACATAGCTCTGATACCACTATTTGTCTCAGGCTCACATATGTATGAAAAGGCACGTAGCTCTGATACCACTATTTGTCTCAGGCTCACATATGTATGAAAAGGCACGTAGCTGTGATACCACTATTTGTCTCAGGCTCACATGTGTATGAAAAGGCACGTAGCTCTGATACCACTATTTGTCTCAGGCTCACATATGTATGAAAAGGCACGTAGCTCTGATACCACTATTTGTCTCAGGCTCACATATGTATGAAAAGGCACGTAGCTCTGATACCACTATTTGTCTCAGGCTCACATATGTATGAAAAGGCACGTAGCTCTGATACCACTATTTGTCTCAGGCTCACATATGTATGAAAAGGCACGTAGCTCTGATACCACTATTTGTCTCAGGCTCACATATGTATGAAAAGGCACGTAGCTCTGATACCACTATTTGTCTCAGGCTCACATATGTATGAAAAGGCACGTAGCTCTGATACCACTATTTGTCTCAGGCTCACATATGTATGAAAAGGCACGTAGCTCTGATACCACTATTTGTCTCAGGCTCACATATGTATGAAAAGACACGTAGCTCTGATACCACTATTTGTCTCAGGCTCACATATGTATGAAAAGGCACGTAGCTCTGATACCACTATTTGTCTCAGGCTCACATATGTATGAAAAGGCACGTAGCTCTGATACCACTATTTGTCTCAGGCTCACATATGTATGAAAAGGCACGTAGCTCTGATACCACTATTTGTCTCAGGCTCACATATGTATGAAAAGGCACGTAGCTCTGATACCACTATTTGTCTCAGGCTCACATATGTATGAAAAGGCACGTAGCTCTGATACCACTATTTGTCTCAGGCTCACATATGTATGACAAGGCACGTAGCTCTGATACCACTATTTGTCTCAGGCTCACATATGTATGAAAAGGCACGTAGCTCTGATACCACTATTTGTCTCAGGCTCACATATGTATGAAAAGGCACGTAGCTCTGAGACTTTCTCTAGAGTCAATCACAAGTCCAATACTGCACCTGCTTTCTTTACGTCATTATCGCACAGTAGCCGCAGCTTGAATGTTTACCTGCAACCTGATGATGATAACCTTTGTCAATAGTATTGATGTCTGTGACAACTACGGTCACCATGGTAATTCTGAAGAACAAGCAGTGCGGCAGAAGGTTACGTAGGAGGCAAATGTGCAGGAGATCGCAGTGAAATATAATTTACTTGTGGAGTAAGGCAGTCTTCAATGACTTGAGTACATCCGGGGACCACTACACGCTATAGTATCTAACCTTGGCTGCTCCGGTTGGGTCATCTTCTCATCCCCTTCTCCACTCTGACCGCCACGGTAACCACGGCAATAAAAAATGTAGTTCCTTTCAGGTTCCGTATAAGGTTGTAGGTGGAAATGTGATGGTTGGCACCGCATTTGTTTACGTTCATTACTGTAAGTTGGGCGGGGCTGTAGTAGGAACTGACGTCATAAGACGCCACGTAAACAGTGAGACTAAGCAATATTCGACATATGACATACAAGTACGTCTATAGTGTGTTGTTGTTTTTTTTTTTTTTGGTTGCCTCAATATAAAATTCAATATCTCAGTAATCAACTGAAGGAAAATGATGAGATTTAACATATAACCTTATCATTATGTCCACCCAACAAATTTTTTTTTGTTCTGGAGATTTTACAGCAGATTTCAATGTTTGTTTATATGCGGTATATATTTTATGGCCCCCGCATTCATTCCATCATTTTAAGAGTATTACCGCTTCATCAAGACACACCCCCGCTGTTTTTGAATTTTGTCTGCGCGGTTTTCGCTTTTGGCAGACTGAGGGAATTTATATGGGGTAGTTCAGAGGTGTCGTCAAACTGTGGATTCTTTCATGAAACGTGATTATATAAATAAACTAGCTGACTCGGCCCGGCTCCCGGCGTGGATATATCTATCTATCTATCTATCTATCTATCTATCTATCTATCTATCTATCTATCTATCTATCTATCTATCTACCTACCTGCCTGCCTGCCTGCCTGCCTGCCTGCCTGCCTGCCTGCCGGCCGGCCGACCGACCGACCGACCGACCCACCCACCGACCGACCTACCCACCCACCGACCCACCGACCCACCGACCGATCGACCGACCGACCCACCCACCCACCCAGTCAGCCAGCCAGCCAGCCATCCACCCACCCACCCACCTACCTTTCTGCTTACCTACCTACCTACCTTTCTGTCTGTCTGTCTGTCTGTCTGTCTGTCTGTCGGTCGGTCGGTCGGTCGGTCGGTCGGTCGGTCTGTCTGTCTGTCTGTCTGTCTGTCTGTCCGCACTATTAAATATTGATTAAAGTTACTGGAAAAAACGTCAGGACCATGTGTTGAAAGAGGAAGAGGACTGGATGAGAGAAAGGATGGACTGAATGTTATGCAACCGAGAGCAATCAGCAACCTACTGGAATCGTCCGACACAGATTAAGATCTGAGCAGATCGCAGACCTTAATCTACGTACACACTTACTGGGATACTCCAACTATTCAGACGAATTGAAGGCCCTAAACATTACAGCATCAGCATCAGCTGAAGAAACAAGAAGGAAATGAAAAATAAGGTAAGAAATATATTCCTTCTACTTTCCTGTTAATTTACAATTTATTTACCCCGTGCCTCTGTAAATTCTCTGTCTTTACTAATATTACACATTGCACCCCTCTCGGGATTCTCCGTGGTGAAGTGGTCAAGCCGTCTGACTCGGGCTCCGAAGGTTGTATGTTCGATTCCGGGCCGCGTCCTTCATTTCACGAGTGAATTTTTTCGGAGACTCCCGAGGGTCGTCGCTGGAGCTACGGAGTTCGTGCTTTGTGCCACGCTTTCCGCGCTGCGGAAAGAAACTGAGCCATATGGGATAAAAACCCAGTGCAATGCAGCCGACCCTGTCGATTTTAAGCTAGTTCTTTCATTGCACCCACTCCCATACGAATCCGGATACGCCTTTGTGTGTCAACAGAATTGGCAGGTCTCCCATTACCGTAAAAATAACTTTGTTAGCGAGAAATCACTAGTTGTTCAGCAAAACATCAAAGGAATGTCGCCGCTTTCAATGATTTAAGTTGTTTTTGGACATATCAAAGACATATTCCTTAGGTGGGGGTAAATATAAGACGGCTGGAAAAATTTCATAACGATGCAACAGAGAGTTTTCAAAATAATTGATCGTGAATGAAGGCAAATAAATGTGGACATACTATAGTCGGTTGTATCTTGTTTAAATAGAAATATTAATACTAACCTTGCTTTGAAAGTTGATGATAAGCATCATGTTTCATGTCCTCAGAGAGGTATTTTGTTTATTTTTCCTGAAAGAAGTTTTTATAGAAGCTTTTACGATCATAAACTGTGTCTACATTATTTTGTTGTAGAGATCCGACCAGTCTTGCAAGATGATTTGCTTCCCGTTGCCCGCAATGTCGCAGTGTACTGGTTTCTATTGAATCGAGCATTTGTTGAAACCTATAACCACGTTTTGTAAGGGAGAGAATTGCATCATTTAGCACTCCTGGTCGAGAGTTTTGTCGGGCAGTTATTAATGACAGCGCATCAGTAAACATCACAATTGGTCTCATACCGCTTGATTTGTTCTGAATAAGTATTTCTGCAGCTCGTTTCTGTGCTTCTAATTCAGCCTTCAAATTATTGCGGAATTCGCCTGTGGCGATTGATTCAGAATGTATGTCATTTTTACAATTTAATATGAACGTCTATTCCATCAATTTCAGATGCTTTAATGGCCGAGATATAAGTGTAGGAATGTGTCCAAGATGCTTCAGGAAATGCTTGATCAATATATTTAATTGTTATGCGCCGCCTTTTCATGTCTGACTGGATGCACTTGTTGTCAACTCTTGCTTTAGCGATGCGAGCTTTAATCTTCTTCCTTTCCATAATGAGATAACTAAGTTGTATGATGTTTCTGTTTTGAACTCGTCAGTTATGAATTTATTTTTTACTTCTTTTTTTTAATATATGATAAAGTACGCGTTCAAGTAGCGATAACTACAACAGCAGATAATGTTATTCGGGAATGTTACAGTAGTTTATAAGAGATATTCGGGGAACACTTTTTTTTATAGAGAGCGACATCGTCATAACCATGTGGGAATTTAACGCGAACGTTGGAGTTGAAAGGACGAAAGAAGAAGAAAAGGTAGGAGACCATTTCGATATAGGTATAGAAATTTTTTTTAAAATTTAGAAACAAGCGAATTTTAAATAACGAAAACACAAACAATCGATTGCACGATTTTTTTGTCTGGCATATGTCGATGCATCTCGTCAGGTACTTACTGCAGAAATCTCACAACATATATTAAAATAATAAGATAAATTCTACAAGCTAAAATAGACACCACACATATTCACACAGTAATTTGAATTCCTACCACGATAATTTAAAACTGATTATCATGTCTTTATGTTTGCACAATGTTGACTTTTGTAAATTAATTGCAATTTCATCTGCCATCTTTAACATGCGACTATTTTGTGTGTTAAACAAAACACGAAACGCATTGTCCCTATCAATCACGTGACCGATTTCTAAAATATGCCCTCCAATCGGTGACGTAGGAGATTTGTAGTATGTAGGCTGTGCCAAGTTACCAGAGCCTTTGTTTATGATTATATCGAACCAAATGGGTATGTGTTCCACCAGCCCGGTATTAAATTGCCTCTCAGTTTTGTCGTTGTAAGTAGACTGGCACCCACATGTAAAATGACAAGTGCAATTGGATTTACCGAACTGTACATAGAAAACAACCTTTTAATTACAAATATCCTATTAAGAAAACAATCGTGAATGTTCTACACTTAGGCCTCATCAGAATGTAACTGTTGGAGCCAAAGGTATTGTACTTTAATACTACAAAAATGAAGGTCATGTATATCACCCACAAAGACACAACGCAAGTTCTATGCAGACTGCGAGAGAGGTCATAAACTACGTGTCGCAGATTTCAAGATAACGCTGAAAACAAAAAGTATAAAGGCAGCCCGACCAATATGTAAGTCGTGTACCACCTGAATATAATACAGAAATTTTAAAATGTTCGTTTAAAAAAATATTTTTTTGAGGTGTCGATGGCAGTACAAGCAGACATGGTTCCTGATGAACTAGGCATACACGTGAGATACATTCTCATCTCACAATATTCTATTTCACAATGGCCTAGGAAGAACGTCAAAGGAAGGCATGACTCTCGGAAGAAGACGCGGGATTTGATCAACGCGAATGTGAGCACGGGATATTAAAGACACCTCTGGCATGAACAATCATGAAGCAGGGGTAATGGCGAAAAGTAAAGAGACTTTCCAGAGGCCCGGGGTGAGATCGACGCTCTGCAAAGGACCTGCTACATAAACAAAACAACAAAAACGGTAAGTTGAATGGGTCAGCTTTAGTAGAACACAATCACAAGTGACAAAATGAATTTCGTCAACAAACAAACGAAAAGACACTGAAACACAAAGAAGTCACGTAGCAAACGTGCTGGAGTCGTCTGAATACTAGGGCTCAAAAATCAAGCTGAATCCTCGAACACAAAGTTCAAACGGAGTGCCACGTGCTCCGGTAGTCAGCTGACAGAAAGTGAAATGGAAGGAATAAGTGTGGAGGAAGGTCAATGTCTATAGTAAAGGGGTGAGTGGAATAGGCACACAGAAAGAAAGGAGAAAGATAACAGACAGAGTAGGAGGTATTGGCAGACGAGTGAGGGATAACTGGAAGAAATATTTATTAGAAGAAACTGTTGGACATTTAGGCCATGCGGCGAAAGTGACCCTAAAAGGAAAATAACGCGATTTTCAATAATTTACGATCTCTTTCTTGAGATGTTAATTTCACGTCTTTGCTACAAGCACGTTTGACACAGTTTGTTCGTTCGCGTCTACCTACACCCAGGTGGTTTATTGTTTTCAGTGTGACAGTTTATTGGTCGATTATTCAGTCAATCTAGTGGTGATTAACATCTTGCTCATGTGCCTTTTACATTGATTTCCCCAACCATTTCATTTTCCTATTACAATTTCCGAGTTCTCTTACCCTAGAAAATACAAACATAAACCTAACACTTCGTATAAATCATTCACCTCTCCATAACAATAATAATATCTACATGTATTCTCAACGATAACTTCCTAATGTCAAAGCCATCTGGTGATGTATTTGTATTTCTATATCTCAAGCTAACATGTAGCAATCTAACCATGTATCTGTTAACGTTGCAAGTGTTCATTTTTCTTTTCCTGATTGTCCTTATTCGCGTTGCTGATTATATATATATATATATATATATATATATATATATATATATATATATATATATATATATATATATATATATATATATATATATATACAGTGCAGAAGAGAGTTTTACAATAACTATTAAAAAAGAGTATTGATTGTTACGATAAGGTGAGTGGCATGTTTGCATGACCTGGCAGGAGGTTTATTGTTACAGCCCTTTAAATCAATAACATAAATTTGAGAGTTCAGTCAGTGTGGCGTTTATGTGTTTGTATTGTAGGTGTTAGTTTTATAGCTTGTTAACACGCAGTAATGGCATTAGCACATGCGGGAGCATAACATATGTATAACAGGACATAATTTGTATATGTGGGTTCGTGACACAGGAGGTAGTTTTATGTACGGTGTTTTTACAGGGAAGACAACGTGTGCCCATAAATGAGGAAACCGTGCATATGGGCTGGAAACAAAGTACCATAAAATGTGACAAAGTCGACAAGCCCAGGGGGAGGGGTGGTAAGAGAGAGAGAGAGAGAGAGAGAGAGAGAGAGAGAGAGAGAGAGAGAGAGAGAGAGAGAGAGAGAGAGAGAGAGAGAGAGAGAGAGAGCAACAACGTGTCTTGTGTTAATGTAATGTTTTATTGTCAGACAAATTATTTTATTTCCGATTTCCCCCCGCAAAATGAGTTACGAACACGTTCGATTTTGAAGTGGCCACTGTTTATCGAGATCCCTGATTACATTTTACGTTCATTTGTTTTCTATCTCGACTCAATTGCAGCCTACCCTCTCCATAGTTGGGCTGGTCTGTGTACGTGACAGAAGAGTCAATACATGAAGGACCAAGACAGAGTAAACAACCCTGGTTCAATGCTGGAGACACAGTGTGTGTGTGTGTGGGGGGGGGGGGGGGTACGTGTGTGTGTGGGGGGGGGAGTATTTGTGTGAGAGAGTGAGAGAGAGAAAGAGAGAGAGAGAGAGATAGAGAGAGAGAGAGAGAGAGAGAGAGAGAGAGAGAGAGAGAGAGAGAGAGAGAGAGAGAGAGAGAGAGAGAGAGAGAGAGAGAGAGAGAGAATCAATACTTCTTGGGTAAAGGATCTAAAACTTTTTTTTAGAATATATAAATTAGCGTGGTCTTTACCTGACCGTCATCATCATGTGCCATACCGATAAGCGTGTGCGGTCATGTTTCGTCATCTCACACGATTACCAGTGTCGTAGATCACCTGTGCGTTCCTGTCTCGACCATACCACATGGTCAAACCACCCAGGTATTTACTTCTCTGCCTTCACCTTGTTCTTTCCCCCTCAGTCTTGCCAGTTGTCACCATGTTCTCCAATTTATTTCTTCCTATAACGCGTCCAAAAAATTGTGACTGTCTACGTCTAATTTCTCTAATTAGTGTACGGCATTCATTTGTTTCTTGTGGGACTTGGTCATCACCTGACCACAGAACATAAAATCCTATTGACTATATCTGTTGTAGAGACGAAAGTTTAGATCATGTCTACACGAGGTCGTGTGAAGTCAAGGCGTCCGGCATTATAATGGTCACACCCCCACTGAGTGCCGATTGGTCTATACAAATATGGATCTACCACTACCGTGGCTAAAGGCTTGCGAACGCGGTTCGTGAGCCGGGTACCGGGCGTTCGAAGCTCAGCTGCGACCGACTTGTGCAGCAGACCGTGTCGCGTTGTGTTATAACGTGCTGTTATGGGAGCCGGTCGTTCAGAAAGCAATGGCAAACTACTGAACGTAACACTTGCCTAGTACATCAACAGTAGCTGAAACATGCTGTTGTTGACTGCAACGTCCCCGTAAGGGATACGCAAATAAAAAAAAAAAAAAAAACTACAAGGGCATTGCGCCTAAACGCGTGCAAACTGGTCCTTTACTGGACTACTTACTGCATGATGGCGTCGTTTCTATGGGCGCAGACGTACATGCAGATCATCATCCGATGAAAGTTACAAGGAAACTGAAACTCAAGAGATGCATGGCTTTTTATGATCACATAAATCAATAAAATGTAGGGTATTTTCGAAATCAAGAACCTCAAGAGATACATGGCATTTTATGATAATCAACACATTGTAGTATATCTCAGAAATTAAGAATCTCACGAACAATGTATGGCCACGGTTCCTAATAAGATCAGGTCCCGCAACAGGCACTACATGAAGTTAGTACGGAAGACTGATGGCAGCAGGCTAAAAACATGTGGAGCGAATCATGTATAGAAGGTATTGGCACAAAGAAACACCGTAAACCATTTAACAATAGAAGAATGAAAAAACTTAAAAGCTGATATAAATAATAACAAAAGCCAGTTGCAAAGAAAATTACCCAGAAACTGAAAAAGAAATTAAGCGGATAATGGCGGAATCACGACAATATATAGATGCTAGAAATGTAGAAAAAGTAGCATTGTAAGGAAACATCGGAGTTCTTTACAGTACTAAAAGAAAGATAGCAGGAAGATATAAACAACCAAATGGGCTGATCAAATATAGAAAAGGGAAAGCTCTCACAAACATTAAAGAACAATTGAACAGATGGTCTGCATACTTTGAGGAACTCCTGTATGGATCAGTACCAGAAGACCCTCCAGATATCCAGCCTGCAGAAGTGGAGCTGGATATCAACTCCGAGAAACCATCAAAAGAAGAGATTAATAAAGCTATCAAACTTCTGCTGGTTAAGATAACACGTCAGCAGTTAAATCTAACTTAAACAGAGCTACTGCATAAATTATTTAGCAGAATCTCGGAAACTGAAGAAATAGTAGCAGAATGGAGAAAAGGATATCTTATGAATCCGTTAAAGAAAGGGGAACTAGAGTAGCGTGAAAAATTATAACTATGCAATGCTACTGTCGGTTCTTGGGGATATATAAGGATGGATTATTCTGGGGATATTAATAGATGCTACTGATACACGGGTAGGGATGGACAGGCAGGTTTCCTACCAAACAGAACCTGCACTGACAAATAGTCATTTTTTACGCTTATTAATAGAGCAAAGTAATGAACTCAGTTTGTCACTTTATGTTGGATTGAGGGTTATGCAGATTTTGTGACATCATTGGTAGAGAATTTATTTGAATGTGGATGAGATACTTTGGGATTAAACAGAAATTAATTATTAACTTAATAAGGTTAACATATGAAAATAAGACATGAAGAAGAGGCAATAAGAGGCAAAACAACAGATACATCTGGAGTGCGACAGGGAAGCCTTTTGACTCCATTATTATTCTTACCGTTAACTGACTGGATTATTGAGGCAAAAATAACTCCCGCCAGAAAAGGAATTTAATGACCCTCACAAAGCAATTTGATGATTTCCACTTCGTCGACGTTACTGCCCTTCTGTCACAAACACGAAATCAAATGTAAGATAAACTAAACATACTTGATGGTGGGACAAATAGCTGCTTCTACAAATCTATAAATTCATCGGGGAAAATTAAAGATCATGAGATTAAATCGGGAAAATAATAACCCATTCTAACTCTAAAATAAGAGTAAAAAACGCAAGAGGAGCTTTCATAACACTAGGAAGTGTATGGACGTCAGCAGGAATTAAACTTAGCTCTTGACTTAGAACAAGCAACTCCAATGTTAAAGTATTATGACAATATGGATTAGAAGTGAAGAACTTCTTTAAATATTACTAACAAACTACAAACATTCAATAATTGGTGCCTTCATCTAAATTTAGTGAATCCAGACGCTGGAAAAGACGCTATTCTGAATATAATACACATTGGGGAAAATCTGAGAATAGCATAAATAGTCACGCCCTAGCCTGGAACACACCGAGGTCGAAATTGTGGGGGGCTTAAAACTGCAGGGAGGAGAAAACTAAAGACAGAGAGTATTAACATGGGGAGAACACAGACGAGCTGCAGGAGATAGCAAAAGGTAGGATTCTTGGCGTGTGTTGCTTAAGGGCATGTGCCCCAAAGGGCGTGGATATAGGAACAAGAAGAAGTAATTGAGTAGATCCATCTGCCATTAAACTTCTCTCTCTCTCTCTCTCTCTCTGACACACACACACACACACACACACATCTCTGTCTTTTCTAAACATCTCAGGATCTATTTTTTTTTTTTTCATCTTGTAAAATAGACAGACAGACATGTTGTGGTTACAGCAGTCTTAGTTAGATACAATTGAAGAAAATGTGGACCAGGTTCCCCAATCAGAGAGCTAAGACTCACTCAACAAATTCTAACAAATGGACCAAATCGAGGGATCACTAAGACACAATCAACATATTTGTCCATACAAACAGACCGCATCAAGCGATCACAATTCAAAATATTGTTTTATATAAACAGACCAGATCTAGGGATCATTAAGATACGTTCAACATACTATTCCAATCAAACAGACCACGTCGATGGATCACTAAGATGTGTCCAACATACTATTCCAATCAAACTGACCAGGTCGAAATCTCTCAGCAAAATAACTATGACACACTCCACAGACTACCATTAAATGCCTCAGTGTTAGCTACCGACTTTTCACAACTTTGCATAGATCCACGTTCTAAGCAGTGAAAATTTTTTGAATACAAATAGAGAACACGAAGAATATAATACACTTCAACTGCTAAAATAATTAAACTACATTTTCGTTGGAGACGTAAGTCAAATGCCTAAATAAAAAAGTCGCGACTAAGCTATGCAAATAGCAAAACTAAATTATAAAAGGCATAGACGCAGGCAAGCAACGCTATTCGTGTAATTCCCCTGGACATGCAGGTGTCGAATATGTATGTGGCTTGCTATTCAGCTTCAGATGCACACTCATTTGATTTCCATGGTGGGTGACTTTCATTCAGTGGCAATCAATGAGCTAGGAGATGCCTCAGTGCAGGACAGTTGTACAATTTTCATCTGTTGAATTCCTATCCCTTTCATTCTCCTCTGTTAGACTTTTCTCTTCCTCTGTATATTACGATTGGTAATAAATGTATTCTTTTTTTCATCAGCTTTCATCTTTTTTATATTTCATTTTCATATTATTGTGGCATATTAAAACGTCCTTACCCTTTCCTAGCATTGACTCCCTTAAAAATAACAATCCCTTACAACTACTGTTTAAGTGTCTTACTTAATGTAGGAGAAAAACTAACCCGTAGGGTAGCTAAATTAATTTGGTCTTAGTTTGGTTCACGTACCTGGCCAACCGTCGTCGACTTGGGAAGACAAAGGCACTGCAGTGGCCATTTTTTACTTCAGGAGATCAAAGGAGACAGACGCGTTAGACTTAGACGTGAAAACCTATTCCTTCGGGGATAGGCAGTTTAGAGTAAAAATATGTCATTCTCTGCAACCATGAAGAGAAGCAAGTGGTGGTTGAATTTGGTGGGACTATATAACTTAAACTGGATCCTGGGTCAACAGCCAGAAAGTGATAAATGGCAACCTATCATAACCATAGTCTGGATCTAGAAATACATCAATGTTGACTGCTGCAATCATTAGCTGCCATAGCCAGCGAAAGACACATTCGAATCGAAGATGATATACACTCAGCGTTTGATATTCTGACTCCTGTCAGAATACCCAGGATGGACTTCCTTATCAGAAGGTCGACATGATGCCTAGTACACAGATACAAAAAGGATAACCTGTTTTACTTCTGGGAGGTACCGCCTGATGAACCATCAATCGTTGAGGTCAACTAAACTATGGGAGTTATACTACATGTAATAAAACTAACAGCAGTAAGAACCCTCCATCTGTCTGTTGGACTCCCAAGTTCAAAGGATACACCCAAGTATCCTCCTTCGAAAGAAAAGTCACACAGCCGCAAAAGTCAACATAAGGTTTCAGCACTCAACACCAAGTTCTAGAATACTAACACCAACTCAAACAAATGGGAGAGACACTGAAACCACATAAGCAAATACAAGCAAGGTACAAACTTAACATCCTCTGAAACATAACTACACCAGATTACCTCAAGGATCCAAAACCTGAACACCATCAAAAAAACCATATGAAAGCAGCTAGCAGAGTAAATGCCTTTACGCCTTCAACCAAAGGAAGCATCTGATTGCTCGCAACCCTGGTTATGTGTTGGAGTAATATTCTTCAGTTCCTTGCCTGCAACAGATAAATCCTGGAAAGATCTCTAGATGAAACCAAATGAATGACTCACCATTGTATGTTCTACACTGAAATGGAATGAATCAGAACTCTATGCTGGTTCCATGTCGGCCTAATTGCCCCATCACCAAGTGGCGGAGGGCCTATCAACATGAACCGGGTGTGTGACAAAGCCTTTTGAACTAAATTGGGAAACGGTTAACATAAACCGAGCTGTTGGACAGTCGTCATCTTTTCATCGATAAGATGATATAGGGAAGAACCGTCTGCACGAGCTTAAGTTGCATCTCCTGAAAGTATGACAGACCTAGGCATCAATTTTAATCGGAACACAGAGCCCAATGGCAACAGAGTATTCTTGAATTCAGTCCCATGGAGGGAATATGTGCTTATGTATAATTATATTCTTGGATTATGGATTATATACATTCACCAGTCAACTTCAGTGGACATACTGTAAGTAGAAAATGACTGTGAGTACATTTATTTCTGCCCGGATAAATAGGGACATTATCTGCTTCGCACTGGAGAAGAATAACCGACAGCAACACCTAAGGAAAAAGACTGTAATTAAATAATTAATTTAATTATTAGTACCAAATGCTTTTTATATGTGTTTTTTCTATACCATGGATGTAACAGGTCGGTAGCTTTTTTCAATGAAGGTTATGGTATAGTATTTTGACACCAACTCATTATTTTTAAAATATGAGAATTGTAAAGGGTGTCAGAAACAACTGTTTTATATGTTGGGTTTTCTGCACTTAGACCAATGTTGTGCTTTTATCTAGGTAAAATAAGTCAAGTTAGCAGAACCAATTTGTGGTTGTTGTGTTGTTGGTAGTAACATTGTTGTTTTCTTGGGGCACAGGGGGTAAATGTGTTTTGATAATGCAAATCATTCCCATGCCTGTCATGAAATTCAAACAGACTATTACACTTTCATGTATGTAACTCCAGATCTTGATTTAATACTTGAACTGTTTGTCCAAAATTTGTTGATGTGTACATCAAGTAAATGTAGTGTTCACCAGTGGTTGTTTATATGTTGGGAACAATCAATGTCTTCTAGCACTAGATAAACTTTAGCGGGTGATAAGTGGGAATGGAGAAGTACTCATAAATACAGCTATGAACAGGAGGGAAGTATTTTCCTTCATGTGTTTAGGGTAGAATACCATGATCACCTCAAGTGGCTAAAATAATAGAGAATCAAATTAAATCCCCTAGACACTTAACAAAATATTCTCTTAAATTAAAATCAACATCCCACAATTATCTACATATATTTTTCCTCGGGTTGTTCATACTCGTACTTGCCACCTTGTAAAGTTTAATCTTACTCTGGGAGGCTGTGTGCAATATCCTCCAGTGTAAGCGCTTTCACGATGTTTGTGGGGTAATTTTGCATAAATGTTTCTTATTTCCTTTTAAAATCCTTTTCATCGCGAAGTTTGTAATTACTTTTCGAGGAAAATACCCCTTCAAGTTCAACTTGTGCCCAGCATAAAAAAGAAGGAGTTCCATCTTGCATAGCCAACCACGCTCTCACCCCTGGGCCCTGGGTGAGTCTGCTGAAACACCTAAACCCGTGAAGAAACAATACCAGCCTAGGTCAAGTCCAAGCCAGTCCGTATGCGCTGTGCTGTACCATGGCTTGGTCAAACTCACATATGCCTCTCCGCAGATGTGAAATTCCAGTCCCGGTCTTGCACATCCCGCTGATTTCTGAGCTTGAAGAGGGGAAGAAGAGCTTTCCGCTGCAGTACGCTGCAGTACTACGGGACCGGGTTGAGAGGATAGTTGCTACACCAACCTCACTCTGATAGATGCAAACCTTGTTCAGAACTCATACGATATGAACGTCAAAACGTCGGCCTAAAGAGTTGAAACGAAGTCTTCCATAAGGTTCACCAACAAATCCATCAACCACCTTCCACAAGGTAATCCACTCACCACAAGGTATGCCACATTCTAGGTGATGCAAAATAAAACGCTCTTGTGGTGTAGAAAGCAATGAATAATATTAACAAAAACATTCCTGCACTGTGAAATAAATACTGATACTACATAAGCTGTAAGGCATATTTTGCCATGTTAAAAGTGACAAAACCTGTATATGCTTTATAAACAGGTAATGCAAAACATGCACAACTAAAGGATGAGATGGAAGTTTTTACGATGTGATGTACAGATCTTTGAAAGTTGGCAGGTGTGCATGATGAACTTCCGGTCCAATATGGAGGTTTGGCGGTTGAGCTGTTAAGGTCTCTGGGGTGTTTATGCTTGTGGTTGCAGTTTGCTTACGCATTTTCCTCATGTTGGACTGGTAGTGCATGGTTCCGTCGCTCTACTACTGAGCTGAGTGCGTGGAGCGACACTGTGAGCTGTGGATTTCAAGTAGGGTGCTTTTGCATCTGTACGCGGTTGTTTGTGTCGTGAACTGCGTGTTTAGAAGAATGGCGGCGACCTGTTGCTGAACTATCTGGGTGTGCCTTATGCAGTAATGTGTGGCTGCTGGTTTTCTAGTGACTGCCGATTCCATCGACGATGAACTTATTTTCTTTTTTTCTTTTTTTCTTTTTTTTTTTGTGGCGGACTTTGTTGGTATTCTGGCAGCAGCATTGTGCATAGTATACCTGTGCGGGCTGTTGGTTTGCCGAGACTCCTGTCTGTTCCACTTTTCACTGGGGGAATGAGAAGCATTGTGTGTGATATTCACTGCCACAGGAATGGAGCATTATGGGGCAGTCCATTGCCATGAAGTTGGAACCGTAACTAACTAACTAAACTAAACTGGATGTGCATGATATCGCACTAATGCGCACTAATTTGTTCTCTTTTACGAACTGATGTCGCATTGCTTAAGTGCAACTTTGGTGCTTCAGTTAGTTAGTTAGTTAGTTAGTCGCAGTTCCAACTTCACAGCAACGGGTCATCCCCATTATGCTCCGTTCCTGTGCCAGTGAATATCACACAAAACGCTCCCCACTGCCCAATATGAAAAGTGGAAAAGACAGGAGTCTCGACAAACAACAGCCCGCACAAATACACTGTGCATAATGCTGCCACCAGAATGTCAACACACCAGTCCACCACAAAACACCCAGTTCATCTCTGATGGAATCGGCTGTCATTTTCCTATCTGAATGTTTCCTAGATGTTCACCCACACAGTCCACGAAAATACAGTTCATTCAGTGTCATGTTTTAACTTATAACTGTATCTTGTTAAATTGTTTCTATCCTTATGCGTTAACTTTTAATATTTATAACATTAGCTTTTAATATTGTGGCATCTAACGAATCATGAACTGGCCTACAAAGGGTTTGGCATGCCCGGTTGTGGTCTATAGTCCACAAGTCTCAAGGGCAAATTACGACAGGAAAGAAGCATTCTGGCATCCACACATTCCACTGATGCCTTGCATGGTTCGTCTCTTTAGACATAGGCTGTAGGAGAAAAACCGGCAGAACTCAAAGGGAAACCATCGTTAAACATCCCCAGTATATAATGATTTGACAGCTCACAACATTTAAAATACAGCAAGAGGGAAACAAATCAATAAATACCTAGATGATTTGGCTAGTTGGCAAAATCGAGACACGAATACTGACTTAATCCGAGACTCTGATAATTGTGTGAGATTACGAACACAGCCATAATTCGAGACTGATAATTGTGTGAGATGACGAACGATGATCGCCCACGTTTACCGGCGTGGGACATGATGATTATGATGATACGTACATTATTTTGCAAAAGGTGTTCTTAAACATATAATTGCTGTATTAATTTAGTACTGTTACCTGTGTTGTAAATTTATGGTTGTTAAGTTAAACATTTGAGTTTGTCACCGACGATATATTTGTATCGAAACGCCTAACATACCAAATGCGATAGGCGGTGAAACGGTTAAGGCCACTGGGTGTTTATGCTCGTGGCTACCGTTTGCATTCGCATTTTCTTCACATTGGACTGGTAGTTTACGGTTCCGTCGCCTTGCTACTGAGTTGAGTGACCATGCTTTCGTGGAGGACTTGTTTTGGCATTCTGGAGATGGCATAAGGTACAGTGAAATGTGTTTTACATCTGTCCGAGGTGTGGTGTGATCTGCATGCTCAGATATGAACATCAGTGCTAGCGGCACCTTTCACATCCGTTAGATAGCATTGGAAATCCATTCAGTTGACTTTCATGAGGTGGATGAAGACGCAGCACAGTAAGTAACTAGCCTTCAAGTCATATTCATTGTGTCTGGCACAACTCTACAACAGGATCTGCTGTGAAATTACCATTGTCATGGTGTTGTGTCAGTACTACAGAGCTCAATGTGTGAAGTACAGTGACAGTTCTGTTTCCAACAGTGACACAATAAAATTGAAAGATAGATGATGTGGACAAAGTTGTATGTCCCAATGTCAGTGTTATAATGACATCTGTGACCCTGAGGATGGAAGATGCGCTGTTGGCGTCCCGTGTGAGATGGGTTAGTTTGGTCCTGGGTGTCCGTTTGTGAATGGGGCGATCACAGAATGATGCTACTAGCCATGATGATTTACAGGAAACACGTCTTACACTGAGGTTGTCAGATCCATAAAGGACAATATGGTTTGGGATGTATTTGAAACATATTAGTCCGTTTGTGCGTTGCATAGTAGCACAGCATAATTCATGGACTATATGTAGAATTACGACTGTATTCCTTGTGGATGCCAACACAGTGGCATCATACCCGAACAAGTCCACCATTGTGGGAGCTATGGCAGCTGACGTGTGTTCCCTGTGTGTCGTGGGAGGTAGATATGTAGCCTGAAATCAGCGTTCAGTGCTGATATCTGATTACTACTCAACGTGTTGTTGCTTTCCAATGGCTGTGTTTGGAGACTCAGGGAGTGATGACAATACATGTAGCCATACGTAGCCAAATTTCTAGAGCAGCGGGTTGAGGCTGCCATTTACTGCTCCATATGTACTGCACATAGTGGTCATATACAATTTTGATTTTGAAATGCAACGCTTGGGTGGGTTTAGACCAGTGTTTCCCAACGTGGGGCCCACGCCCCACAGCTGGCAATTCGATTGTTCAGGAGGGCAATTCGAAAATTTGTCTCCCCGTCATCAGTCCTTGATGTAAACTGGACTGTTTTGAATTACCATGGGAGTGATCACATGCCATGTTGAGTCCTGATCTCTAAATCCAGGAAAGTTAAGGCCGGGAGAGCGCGCAAGACCTTCCGGTATGAGTGGACCGACAGCCTTCTTGGACGCCTCAGACAGGGGGCATGCAACATGACCGTTAAAACTCCTTTTTTTTGCAGCCCCCATGGTGGACTCCAGAAGTAGACCAAGCTTGGAAGGCAAAGAGAGCTGCAGTGAAGCAGCTAAGGAAAGTGCGTCAGACACGCCGAAGCTCACGAGAGGAAGTGGACACAGCGGAAAATGTCCAGAAAGACAAGGTGGAAGTTTTCAAGCACTTTGCTTCAGAGGCCAAAAACGCAAAATGGGAATGTTTCATGAAGGAGATTAGAGGTGATAAAACACTGCCAAAATTCTGGAAACTGCACAAATACAAAGAAAGGATCGGCCTATGACAGTGGGAACAATTTATAGAGAGGATGGTGTGCGCGTGACAACGGACAAAGAGAAAGGGGAGGCGTTTCTCCAGAGATTTTTAGCGCTGACCAATCATAATGATGCAGACACCAGGGATGCAGATAAAGAGGAGTTATCTGGCACCATGAAGAATATGCATTATTAATACATCATACAGGTTGAGGATGTTAAACATATTTTGAAAAAGGCAAAAGACACGGCACCAGGGCCTGATGGGGTTAGGTATGGCCACATGAAGGCTTTGAGCGATGTAGACCTTAAGGAGATGACCGACTGCTTTAACCAGAGCATAGGACCCATCAGTAGCGAAGAATTGGGTACACAGTTATCTCATCTCTCTCCCAAAACCATTCAAGGATCATTCAAAGCTTAGCGTCTTTAGGATCATCACCCTTCAAAATACATTTGGGAAGGTTTTAGAGAAGATAGTCGCTGTCAAGCTGAAGAGATACTGAGACTGTAGTTAACTAAATTGGAACCTGACATAAAATCTCTTTGCAGCAAGCATCAAACGCAAGGATCTCACTAAATTTAAATTATAAATAATTACTAATAATTAAAATAATATTATAAAATCTTTCATTAAAATTATTTTGTACTTGAATTTCAGTTCTCCATTATATGTTTTGAAAAGTTACTTACTGTGTTTGCTCAATAATTTCCTAGTGAGTTCTTCCTCAAACCTATCATTCAAGTTTCTTTAGTGAACATTTTGATTTTTGAATATTACAAATTATGTATATGTTGGGTGGGTGGGGGAGGGGGAGGGGGCATACAAATTTTAGAAAGGCTTAGGTGGGGCATAGCGCAAAAAAGGTTGGGAAACACTGGTTTAGACTAACTACCTAATCTCTCAGGGAACCTATCACGAACAATGACATTCTCAAGCAGAAGGTGTTGCAGCAGATACTTTACACAGAACTATACATGGTTCAAGATTGTTGTGTCTGCCACCACTCCACCACTGTACAACACAACAGGATCTGCTATGTAATTTACCCACGCATTGTCATGTTTGTGTCTCAGTACTACAGAGCTCAACGTATGAAATAAACCAGATTACTGATGTCATCACTGCTTTGTTTGGTGCTCAACTATCTACCTGCGAGAGTTATGTTTCAGTTGTTTAGTGACTTTAGCTATGTCTTATGTACTATTTGATAGATATTATATGACATTGGTTTTGTTCCCTTGGGGGAGCTGCGTGGTCTCGAGGTATTGGTGTCCGCCTCGAGTGCTGGAGGTCCCGGCTTCAAGCCCCGGTGATGCCGGGATCTTTTCACGTGGACTTCTAGTAACAAATTTCCCCTGGTCTCTGGGTAGTGAGATCGGACGCCCGTGTGTATTGTTGCGCACGTAAAAAATCCCTTGGCAGTTGGAAATCGAAAAAGAGTAGCCTATCGGCGCTGCCCGGGCAAAATTTCGAGTTAAATATCTACCCAAAGTATTTTCAGGATCCTCGCCGGTGCTACGGAGTTCATGCACTAAGCTGAGTTTCTCCAGACTCAGATTTGAGTTAAGAGGCGAACGGAGCACTTATGGGTTACACCCGTGTGCCGTGGTGTTGATCCGTCGACTAAACTAAACTAAACTATACATGTATCTACTGTGTTCGCCAAGAATGAGGCGCTGGAACCTCTTGCCCCTGGGCAGATTGGGCAATTTAGCTATTACAGTGGCCAATTTAGGAGATGGAAAACTCCGATTATAAACCCCCAAGTGTAAGGTGGACCGACATGCCGAGGACTGAATGGCCACGGGTGAGCTGGTCGTTAACGTGGAACATCTGTATGCGGGCGGAGCGGCGCCAGACGTTTGGACTCCTGAGAGACATAACCTGCCCCTTCCCTAGCAGACAGGTTCTACTAGGGTGACCGATTATATCCTGCCGTCATATCAAACCAACTATGGAAAATACAAAGAATTATCGCCGAAGCAACGGAGTACGTGCTTTGTTCTCGATGCCTTTGACAACAGACAGCGGGGAGAGAATGAAGCGGAGGAGAAGAGGTAGGGGAGAGGGGAGAAGGAAAGGGAAGAAGAGGGCTGGGGCCAGAAGGGGTAGAAGGTAGAAGGAAAGCGGATCGTTTGAGACTAAATAATGTACGGGTTGAGTATTGGAATTGCCGTAGTGCAAAGCAACGAGGACTAATACTGGAGAAACTGGTCTACGATTTTGATGTCCTGATGTTACAAGAACTGAATACAAATTCTTTTAAGTGCCCTGGCTATACATGTTACATTAACCCAACCGGGCAGGGAAGACATGGGCAGGCTCTGGTGGTCAAGGATGGTTTACAGCATTCGATACTGGATGTGAGTGGGTGGGGTCAGGAGAGTAAAGAGGTGCAGGGAATGCGGATACAAATCAGCCGATACAGCTGGAACCTGATAAATATATATGTAAGTGGGGAATCTTGCATAAGCAGAGAGAGTTGTGACTGGTTGAAAGGTTCAGTGTACACCCCTGGTACCAGGTATCTGATATGTCGTGACTTCAATGCCCGCGCCATGGAATGGGACAGGTCGAGATAGAACAGACAGGGTACTGCTCTTGCCGAGGCCCTGCTTGAGATGAATGTTGACTGCCAAAATGATGGGACACCCACTAATCTAGCAATGAGACCGGGGACCCTGACACGGCCATCGACCTGGCACTCGTATTCTAAGAGACGGCATCAGACTTAAAATGGAGTGTCCTTGGAGACCATGGAAGTGACCACCTCCCCTGTTCTGTGCCTTGTGATCTGCCTTGTCCCCAGTGCTCTTTAATGTCTACACCAGCAAAATCGCAGCTATTGAGACACCAGGTGTGGGTAGAATCTTGACATTTGCAGATGATGTTCTGGTGTACAGACAGGACAGAGACAGGGCCAGTTTTGCGAAAGACTTACAGGTGGCAGTAAATGGGTGGCGGAGTGGTGCAGGGACGCAGGGGCCATTATACACCTAGACAAGGCATCGGTTGTGTGGTACTCCCTGGATAACCGGATCGTCAAGGCAGATGTCCCAGTCATTATGTTGAATGGATGTCCTCTTAAGAGAGTAAATTGAAGTACTTGGGTATCACCTTTGACAGGTGTTTGTCTTTTAATGATCATGTGGAGGCTTTGGTGGTGAAGGCTGGTAGGCATCGTAATGCATTGAGGGCTATAGCAACAACCGGGGTAGATCATAGGATGCTGTACGGGCTCTTTCAGCAGTTAATAATTTCTGCCATCGAGTATGGTTTGGGGCTGCTGACAGTATCAAATCGCCAGCTTGAAAGGTTGGAGCGCATGCAGAATGCCGCCATGTGGTTAATCCTGAGATGCACAAAGGACACACCGAGTATATGCATGAGGCATATCCTGGCGCTACCAACAATGACAGATAGGCATAGGGTCCTTCAGGCCAAATGGTACCTGAGAGTTGCTGCAGATAGGGATCACCCGCTGCATGCAGCCATGGATATAGTCCATGGATATAGTCAAGGGTCGTACACTAAGACGAGATAGGACCTGGATGGCACAGGCAGAACTTTCTATACGTCAGGTGTGTGATATAGAGACCATCAATCGTGGAAAAGAGTGGGTTGAAGTTCCGGAAGACATGACGGACTGGCACAATGTAATAATAACACTGGGTCGTGAGTGCAGAGAATGAGCAGCGGGCCGCACTGAGTTTGAAGTGCAACAGCTGATCCAGAGTAACACACATCAAGGTGACATAGTCATCTACACCAATGGGTAAGTGGTGAGAAACAGACGTAGTGGTTGAGGCTTTATTGCAAAGGCTAATGGACGAATCTTGAAACAGGAGAGTCTGTCATTTGAGACTACAACCTCTGGCATGAGAATGGAGGTGCAGGCAGTAACATCGGCATTCCGTTGGCTAGAGGAGACTACTGCAACACACTTTATATTCATTACGGATTCAAAGAGTTTGCTTAGTAAAGTGGAGAAAAGAATGTTTCGTGTGGAATGGCTCTCGTCGCTTCAGAGGTCACAGATTGTGAGAATTGTATGGATATTTTGCCCTGGACATGCGGGGGTGCGGGGGAATGAACAGGCTGATAAGCTAGCAGGGAATACACCTCTTGGTGGTAGATTGCCTATGGACAAGGTGGAGGTGCGCTTGGGAGACCAGGTGGAGAAGGCGGAGGAACAGATTGAGAACCCATATGTGGAAAGAATGAGATTGCGGGGGATCAGCAGGGGTTATGGAAGAATCTCAAAACTGAGAGGAAAGACCAGGAGAACTTTTAATCAGATAGCGGTGGGAACGATTAGTAGTATGACTCTTCGCTGGCTGTTGAACGAGGGGACGGAGCACGTATAGAAATGTCCTGAATGCAGTGATATCAGTTCTCAACTCAAATCAACTCAACTCTGCATGCTCAAAATGGCGTAGCTGGCTAGATAACATTTAGAAACGGAACAACAACATCCAGAAATATCTGCATGTATGGCGTTTGATCTGTCGCAGAAGCCACCGGTTTTCTTGCCTTACGCAGAAATGTGTGGCTGCTGGTTTTGCTCATGACTGCCGTTTCCATCGATGATGAACTGTGTTTTCGAGGAGGACTTTTGTGTTGGCATTCTGGCGACGGCATTATGTACAGTGAAATGTTTCTTTACATCTTTTTGAGATTGTTTTGTAGCGTGATCTACATTTCGGAGGAAAAAATGGCGTGGTGGCTAGAAATCATCTCCTGGGAAGGTTAACCCGGTCAACAAATGCCCGCAGAAGTCAAAAAAAAATCTGGATGAACGAAGAAGAAGAAGAAGAAGAAGAAGAAGAAGAAGAAGAAGAAGAAGAAGAAGAAGAAGAAGAAGAAGAAGAAGAAGAAGAAGAAGAAGAAGAAGAAGAAGAAGAAGAAGAAGAAGAAGAAGAAGAAGAAGAAGAAGAAGAAGAAGAAGAAGAAGAAGAAGAAGAAGAAGAAGAAGAAGAAGAAGAAGAAGAAGAAGAAGAAGAAGAAGAAGAAGAAGAAGAAGAAGAAGAAGAAGAAGAAGAAGAAGAAGAAGAAGAAGAAGAAGAAGAAGAAGAAGAAGAAGAAGAAGAAGAAGAAGAAGAAGAAGAAGAAGAAGAAGAAGAAGAAGAAGAAGAAGAAGAAGAAGAAGAAGAAGAAGAAGAAGAAGAAGAAGAAGAAGAAGAAGAAGAAGAAGAAGAAGAAGAAGAAGAAGAAGAAGAAGAAGAAGAAGAAGAAGAAGAAGAAGAAGAAGAAGAAGAAGAAGAAGAAGAAGAAGAAGAAGAAGAAGAAGAAGAAGAAGAAGAAGAAGAAGAAGAAATCATCTCGAAAAGCAACAACAATATCTAGAGACATCGAGACTGTAGGTGAACATATGTTTGGGAAAGTGACTGCCAATTCCATCAGGGGTGAACTGTATTGTTCGTAGAGGACTTTTGTGGTGACATTCTTGCGGTGGCATTTTGTACAGTGTGCCTAAGCGGGCCCTTGTTTGTCGAGACTCCTGTCTTTTCCAATTTTCACATGGGGCAGTGAGGAACATTTTATGTTCTTCTTCTTCTTATTTCGTTCACTTGAAATATGTCTATCAATCAATCAATCATGTGCCATGCCGGAAAGCGTGGGCGGTCATGACTAGCCATTTCACATCACAAGTGTCTATATGTCTATAACTGCAATGATTTCTCTTGTATGAATTTATCTGTCTTTTTAAGTTCACACAGCGGTCCATAGAGTTTATCTTCCACTGTCGTCTGTCTAGGCCAGAAGGTTTGCCTAGATATGATATATTTTGGTCAGTCTTAGAGTATGTGCTCTGCTGTCTGCCACATCAATCCACATGTGCACATGGCTGTTTCACCAATCTTGAATTTTGTATACATGTGGTTGCGTAATCTATTGTGTCCTGTTCTGAGGCGCAGAATAATGACTTGTTCTGGTCTGTCCATAACGTGGTAGTCATCTTGAGCAGGTTTTGGTGGCTTTCTGGCTGGCTTGATCATTCTTTTCTTTTGGTGGTATTAACGGGCACATCAGGCTGTTCTTCTTTGGCTCCTTCCTTAGCCAATTGATCAGCTCTGTCGTTTCCGAGTACTCCACATTGGGATGGTATCCACTGTATGGTGACCTTATGTTGACTGCTAAGTTCAGAAAGTAATGTCCTTGGTTACTTAGTTAGTTAGTCCTTCCTCTTTAGCCTAAGGCGGCGCATAGGGCAGAAGTCATGGCTCGCCATGTCCGGTGGTTCGCTGCTACCTGTTGTAGAACCTGGATGTTCACTTGGCCGTTGAACGAGCCTTCTCTAATGATGGTTCTACGCAGGGTCTCTCTTGGTCTTCCCCGTTTTCTTTTCCCTACTGGTGACCATAAGAAGGCTTGGTTGGGGAGTCTTGTCTTGTCCATTCTGAGTACATGGCCGATGTAGTTCCAACAGCGTTTTCTTATAACATTAAATACAATGTCTTGCTTAGTCTCTTGTCTTATTTGCGTATGGGTTCTGAAATCTGTCCAGTGGAGGTTTAGAATTCTTCTAAGACATTTGTTCTCAAAATTGTCTAATTTGTTATCTAAAGCTACCGTTGGCATGTAATGTACTTAGTACTGACAATTTCCCAGACAGGAGCGCCTCGAGTACTGATTTTGCATCTGTTAATAGCACCACGGGTTGTGTACCTTTGCTGGTATTTAGTAATTTCTCTGTTGCTATCTTGATTGCCTCAATTTCAGCATATTGTATGTACACTCCCGTTCCTCCATTTCGAACAGCATTTTGTGCTGACCCATCTGTGTAGACTCCGATCCAGAGGTCCTGTGGGTATTCTTCATCAAGGAAGCTGAGAGTGGCTGTTCTGCGCTGCACACTGTTCTGTTCTTCCTTGTCAAATATTCCTCTCACTTTTGTCTGGAATTGTAATGATAGTCTATGTTTATCTTTCCATGGAGTTCGCTCTGGAATAGTTGTTAGGGGGATACCAACTGTGGGCAGATCGGTGGTTTCTCTGCAGATTCATTTGGGCTGGTGGATAAAACTACTTCTTTTCAACCGCCCCATAGCTAGGTTTTCAAATCTGTTCTTTATAGGGTAGACTGGCAAGCTAAAGAACTTTTCTGCTTGTATTAGCGTTTTCGTATCTCTGCGCTCTCTCAGTGCTTGTGTCCTCCCCATCGTCTTCATTTCCACTATACGGGTTAATCTCACCCCTCCTGTGGTGACTCTAAGTGCTTGATTTTGCACTTTGTCCAGCTCTTGTAGTTTGGTTTTTGATGCCGAACACCACGCAGTTGACCCGTATTCCAGGTGTGGTCGTAAGCTCTGTTGATAAACTTTGCTAAGTATTTTCCCACTGGCTCCCCACGTGGTTCCACTTAGCTTTCTCAGGATGGCTATTTTCCTTCTGGCTTTTGCTACTGCTTTGTTGATGTGCTTTCTCCATGTCAGCCTGCCATTAAATGTTACTCCAAGGTATGTTGGTTCTTTATCTTTTCTTATGGGTATTCCATTTATATGGATGACCACTGTCCCTTGTTTTGGAGAGAGGGTAAATAGTGTGGTGCTGCACTTGTCAGTGTTTATGCTGACACACCATCTATTTGCCCATGCAACAAATGTATCTACAGCTCTTTGTAGCAATCTGGTGACCACTTATGCATGTTCATTTGTGCTCCATAGAAACAGGTCATCGGCCTACATTGCCGCTTTAATTCCATGCTGTAGATTAGCAACGATGAAGATTAGAAAAAGTGTTGGGGACAAGACTTCGCTCTGGGGAACACCGTGGCGCAATAGTACTTTCTTGGTCTTTAGTCCGTCTATCTGTACTCGGGCTCTTCTGTTGTGCAAGTATGTTTTCACCCATTTGTACATTATTGCATTGACTTTGCAGTTTCTCAGTTTCTTCATCAGACCTTTTTTCCAGACTTTATTAAAGGCTTTCTTCAGATCTATCCATGCCGCAAGCACCAGCTTCTTCTCTTGGAATGCATCCTCAATTTCTTGAGAGAGGTAGGTTGTCTGATCTTCCGTAGAGTAGCACTGCCTAAAGCCAGCCTGCTGTGGCACAAGGATGTTTTCACTTTCAATGTACCACTGCAGTCTGTGATTGATGATGCGCTCCATTGTTTTGCAGAGGCAGCTGGTGAGGCTAATTGGTCTGTAGCTAGAGGCAATTAAACTATCGTTTCCTGATTTTAGGAGGGGTATCATGATTGCTTCTCTCTAGGCTTGTGGAACACTGCCTAAGGTCCAGCTGTTATTGAAGATCTGCAATAGCCTTGCTTTGGCCTCTGTTCCTAGGTTCCTGATAATTTCATTGAAGATACCATCAGTTCCTGGTGACTTTCTCATTTTCAGTTTTGATATGGCTAGCTCCACTTCGCTGATTGTGATGGGTGCCCCCAGAACCTCATGTACTATTTCCTTGTGTCCTTTATGTTGCCGTTTCTCTCGAATCTCTTGTTGTTTCTCTGGACTAATTTTGATATTGTTATCTTGTGCGAATGAGTCTGCAAAATGGTCAGCTGCTTACTTTCTTATTAAGATGTTTCCATCTTTATGTAGTGCAATTTTTGAGTTTCTCCCTGTGCCCTCGTCGTTAAGTTGTTTTATTAGCTTCCACAATGTCCTTGTGTCTTATAACAGAGTATCTCTAGTGGGGGGTTTGGCTTGGCGTGCAATGGGAAGATTATAGGCACGGATGGGCACTTCGCTAAGGGGTAACTAGGGGTGGTCATCCTATGACAAGCATCTAGGGAACGAAGTCACTTGTGACCGCACTACCATCAAGTAAGGTTCACGATGTTGTGGGCACCACCTGGAGTGAGAGATAAACTCGACTATAACATCATTTTGATTGTTTGTACTCCTGTATTTTGAACGTGAAATGATACAACTTCCAATAAACTACCATTTAATCTGAGACGGAATTAGAGTGTCATCAGTCAGTGTCGTCCGTCTCAACCACATCATCCTGTATCTGTTACAGTCTCTTTCAAAGTTCACAGACTCCGTTTTCTCCTGCCAGCTTTTCCTTCTAGCCTGCAGTTGGCCCCTTGAAATTTGGCTTTTGTGTGCTGGAATTTATTGTGGTGCTCTTGGCTGGGTGTGCCCTCTGCTTGCTTTCTACACACTTCCACATCATTATGCAACTGTTCCAGTTCACTATTCCAGTAGGGTTTATATTGTTTAAGGGCTTCTCTTGGTACTGATTCTCGCGCTGCCTGTAGTATGCATTTCCCAAACTCTTCAACTACTTTAGTTATGTCTTTCTTAGTGTTTAGATTTCTAACCAGTATGCTGGTGCGATTCTTGCACATTGCCCAGTCTGCTTTCTTGTAGTTCCACATCGAGAGGGTGCTGCTTCCACTTATAAGCTCTCTTTCTACAGCTAGAGAGACTGGCCGATGGTCGCTGCCACCAAATTGTTTCTCAACAATTCGTGTAATATTCCACCCCAGGTCTGGTGAATGAAAAGCCAGGTCAGGTGTAGTTGTAGTGTGCTATGATCTCAAGTTGAAAGTATGTGGATCGGACGGCTTTTTAATCAAGATGAATCTATTCTCACCCTGCCAGTCTCCCAGACTCTCTCCTCTCTAATCCATGTGATCGTAGCCTCAGCTCTGCGAGTGGCTGTTGAAATCGCCACACACAATCATTTTATCTTTTAATGGTAGTGTGTCCAATGCCTGTGGGCGGTCACATGGACAGTAGTAATTGATCAGGTGTAGGTCTGTATTGCCTGTCTTAAGTTTAAGTGTCTGATACTCAGCCCCTTCCATGTAGGCTTCGATTTGGGAAGCAGTGATGTTATTTTTTACAAGGGTCAGTCCTGGCTCCACAGGACATCTGAGAAGGACCTCCAGTAGTTGTGGTTGGACCCTTTCAAAACATAGAGCCCGGCACTGCACCTGCCTGGAGGTCCAAAGCAGGGCGACCACCATAACATTTAGCAGTAGTCGACATATTCCATTTTGCGTAATTGCGTGGCATTCTTATTTCTGTGGTGCGCCTCCTGGCTGGTTGCCTCCGTCTTCAGCACCTTTCCTTTGCTAGAGCAGACTGTGGTCTCACTCGAGTTTAGATGTGTACGCGCGCGCACACGTGTCTGCGCATGCATGTACATGCATACACATCTAGAGCATTCTGGTTATTTTTCGACGCCAGAAACTCGCCGTCGCTCATTCTCATGTTAGTTAAAACAGTTCCGCCACTTGAAGGCCAGGAGTTGGACTTTTGCTGTAGAGGTTATGTAATCACGAGCCATTGGGTATTTAAGCAAGGTTGTGCGCTCACCGCAATACTGCGCCACGGCTACATGCAGCAACATTTGGAACCACATTTTATATGATATTTTCTGAGACGGGAACTGAACATAATAGGAACGACCCTTTGCTGTGATGTTGGAACCGCGACTTACGACTAACGACTAATACCAAATGCGAGTTAGTAGCATTTCAAAACAATGTTTTCCAGTAGTGAAATTGAATAACGAAGTCACAAACAATTGATTGCACGATTTATTGCCTGGCATATTTCGCTGCATCTCGTCAGGTACATACTTCAGAAATCACACAACGTGAAGTAAATTAACTATATAAATCCTTCAAGTTGAAATATACACATACTCGTACAGTAATGTCAATTGTCTACCACGGTAATTTTAAGCTGACTAACATGTCTTTCTGTTTGCACAAATCTGGCTTGCGTTTATTAATCATAATTGCTTCTGCAAACTTTAACAAGCGAGTATTTTGTGTGTTAAACAACACGCGAAAGGCAATGTCTCTGTCAACCACATGGCCGCTTTCGATAATGTGCCTACCAATTGAAGACGCGGGGAGCTTCCTTGGTGTGTCGGTCCCACTTGGCTAGCATCGCCTGTGTGACGTATCTTGTTGACCCATTGAGGTATGTGTTCTGACACTCTTTTGGTCAGCTGTCTCTCTGTTCTACCGATGTAGAAGGCCTGGAATCTGCATGTGAATTGGTAAATACAATTGTTTGTGCCGTACAGAGGAACAGGCTCTTTGACTGCTGGTGTGGGAATCGGTATGGTTCTATATTTAATGACTGGAATTGCAGCACAGAATGTTCAGCCTACTGCTGTAGTAAGCCGGTCTTGTAGACGTTGCATTACGTCATCCCCTTGAAAGGTTAGCTGGATGAATACCTTGAGTTTAGGGACTGTAGTTACGTCTGGTTTTGGTTTGGGCAGTTGGCAGTGGCGCTTTATAAATCCTGTGGAGTACCCATTCGGGTTTAAGACATTCTTCAGAGTTTCAAATTAGTAGCATTTACAATTTTCTGCTTTTTAACATTCCAATAATTTTTCTTTTTGCCGGCTTCCTGCCTAGAGGTTAGCGACTTTTCTCCGTAATCTCGTATACTCTCGTAAGTAATGTGACGACGGTGAGAATCAGCAGTGGTTCGAATCGCGTCGGTAACTTACGGGGTATGTGAGCCCTCCGCTCAGAAAGCAATGGCAAACTACTGAGCGTAATCTTGCCAAGAAATCAACAATCAGCTGAAAGATGCTGATGTTGACACCGATGTCCTGTAAAGGATATGCAAACATTTTATTTATTTATTTAATTTTTCTTTTAATGTTACAATTTAATTATATAGAAACATGGGGCAAGAATGGAAATACATAATGACAAATGAACACTCTCTACCGACTGAAATATATTCTCAACTCTTTATCAACTTAAACATCACGTGGCATACTCAAGTCTGTAAACGCTTAAAGTCACTCTAAATTGCTTATGCTATTCTCATATATCTGTTGTTCGAACCACTTTCAACGTCAAATCTATACCGATTCAAAGTCATTTTTATGTTAAATATCGTTTACAGGGTGTTTGTAAAGTCTCACTACACTTTGAATGCAGAGCAACTTTGAAAAAATTCTTTCTTCCGTTGATAACATCATTCTGTTTGGAGTGCAAAGAATTACTCCAGCAGACTACAGCCATTCGCTACATATTGCTTCACGATGGACTGTGGAGCAAATTTTTTCATGACATCATGTACTTCATTTTTCAAATTTGTTCTACATACAAAGTGTAGTGCGACTTTCCAAACACCCTGTACTATTGGCAAATCTTTTACCAGCTGAAAAGATAATATGTACGTGAAACTTTCACAATATTGGTTTCAGTGATTAAATATTCAGCACTGAGAATTGAAAAGTGTATAAGTGTTAATGTAATTGTTTTACAGAAACTCCACCACCCTTCAATTTAATGTCGAGGGCATCACATATATCAATTGTTGGGTATGTTATGAGAAGACATAAACTAGAGAATTTGGTGACAACTGGCAACACTGAGGGAAACAGAACAAAAGGAAGGCAGATAAGTAAATATCTGGATGGCTTGGCCACATGGCATGGTCAAAACAAGAACACAGAGATGATCCGCGACTCTAGTGATCGTGAGAGATGGCAAAATATGTCCGCCCAGGCTTATTGGCATGGCGTATGATGATGATTACAGACAGACAGACAGACAGACAGACAGACAGACAGACAGACAGACAGACTTGTGGGTGTATTCATGAATGGCTTAATGAATATTCAGACATAAAGGCGGACAAGCAGTCATAGCCACTCCCCCCCTCCCTTTTCCAACCAACACACACACACACAGTGAGGCATATACACCGACATCATACTATCATCAAGAGCCTGCTCAACTGGCGTGGGCATTGTTAGTTATTCTGGCAGTCCACGGTATTTGCAACATTCGTATCAGAAGTTACATCTGCGTTGCTTTAAAGCTCTCCCTGATTTGTTCATTAACCTTCCACAATTCACTGCCACACAGCAAATATGTTGCATAACATTTATGTACTTTCTTTCCTACGGTCATTGATAGTGACTTATTACAAAAGATACTTTTCATTTTCTGAAATGCAATTTTTGCTTGACCTAATCTGTACCGGGCTCTGTGGCTAAGGGCTTGCGAACGCGGTTTGTGAGCCCGTGTACCCGGGTTCGAAACACAGCGGTGCTGATTTTTTCGAAAAAGGTATAGGAGCCGGTTGTTCAGAAAAAGCAATAGCAACCTACTGAACGTAAAATCTGCCCAGGAATCACGAACAGCGAAAATTCTGGGGTTGACTGTTACTTCCTGTGAAGGACATACAACTTAATTAATTAAAAACATTAATCTGTTTATAATCTCTGTCACCCATCTGTCATTTGATGTAAATATATAGACATATAAAACAAAGGCCAACACAGTATAAAAGATACTGGGTAAACGAACAGAGATATAAGTTTTTTTGTTTTTTTTTAAATTGAAATGATAGCAACCCGAATGAGAAATGAATAAATCTGAATGCGAAGATTCACATTAAAGGAAAGGGAAATAGTGGATCAGTATTAGTCCGATGCGACACAAGAAATTACGGCGATAACTTTGCAGTCCATCACAGAAACATGGTAGTCAGACTGATAAAACAGCAAGGTCAAGCATCTTGAGCAGGTGTAGGCAAACTACGGCCCGCGGGCCGCATGCGGCCCGCCAAGTGATTTTATGCGGCCCTCGAGGGCATTTAGAAATAAAAAAAATTAATTCGTTTTTAAGTTATTTTGTTATTTAAGTTATTTTACAGAATTTCGTGTACCGTTATGATGAGTGTCAATAACAAACATAAGATTGAAGCTGAATGTTTTTAATGATGAATGGACAACTAAGTACTGTTTTATAAAAGTTGGTAGCAAATCAGTTTGCTTGTTGTGTCGTGAGTCAGTGGCTGTCTTCAAGGAGTACAACTTAAAAAGATATTATCAAACAAAACATTCCGATTTCGGATGCAATTTAACGACCGAAGAGAAGGAAAGGAAATGCCTTGAGTTGGTGAAATATTTGGAGAAACAGGAACATCTTTTCACTAAACAGTCTTCAATTCAAGATGCTGCAACTCAAGCTAGTCTTGTGCTGTCACACAGAATTGTAAAACAGAACAAGCCATTTTCTGATGGCGAGTTCATCAAGGAATGTTTGCTAGATGCAGAAAACATTATGTGTCTTGAAAAAAGAAAAAAGAAAAAAAATTTGACAACATTACTTTATCAAGGAGAACTGTGGTCAGACGTGTTGACAAGATCAGTAAAAATTTGATGCATAAACTTCAAGATGCAAGTAAACAATTTTTGTGGTACTCTCTTGCATTGGATGAGAGTACCGATGTACTGCCCAATTATTGATATTTATACGTGGAATAAACACTTCTTTCAAACTCACTGAAGAGTTACTGAGTGTTGAGTCACTCAAAGACACAACCACAGGCCATGAGTCAATGCTGTTACTAACTGTATTGAAAGAACTGGGTTGGTTTGGAACAAGATGGCAAGTGTTACAACTGACGGAGCTTGTGCTTTGACTGGAAATAAATGTACGTCTGGTAAAGTTGATAAGTGATCAGATAAAAGTAGAATATCCAGACTACACATTATTAACATTTCACTGTGTGATTCATCAAGAAAGTCTGTGTAAAACTGTTTTGAATACCAAGCATGTTATTGCCCAGTTGTCAGTTTCATCAACCTCATCAGATCAAGAGGACTTAATCACAGACAGTTCAAGTCATTACTTGGAAACTGAACATTCCGATGTTCTGAACCACACCACTGTTCGATGGCTGAGTCTCGGCAAGGTGTTGAGGTGAGTGTGGGAACTCAGAGAAGAAATAGTGATGTTCCTAGAGATGAAGGGCATTGCATGTGACTTTAATACTAACATTGTCAATAAAGAGTGGCAGTTAGACTTTATGTTTGCCATTGAAATTATGGAAAAGTTAAATGAACTGAATGTCAAACTTCAGGGCAATGGTGTGTTTGCACATGCATTGTATGTATATGTAAAATCATTTCAGGCACAACTCTCACTGTTCTCAGACAAGCAAGTGAAAAAAGATTATATCACTTCCCTTTGCTGAAACAAGAAACCATTTCTGGTGAAATGACTGAAAAATACAAAGCCCAATTAGATGCATTGATTGAAGAATTTGGATGGAGATTCCAAGATTTCAAGAAATTAAAGCCATAGTTCAATATTCTCAGTTCATCTTTTAGTGCAGAAGCTAATACAGTCACAGTAGGAGCTGCTTGACTTACAAGCAGATCATGATCTGAAAGAGAAGTTCAAGACAGATGGTTTGCTGGATTTCTATGGATCTTTATCACAAGAATAATTTCCCAACTTGAAAAACTTTGCAGCTAAACTATTATCATTATTTGGATCAACATACATTTGCGAACAAGTATTCTCTTGCAAATCTAAGAATAGGTCTTTATTGTCGGACTGCAACTTGCATGCTGTCATGCGAATTTCAACAAGTAAACTTGCTCCAGATTTCAAGAATATTGTCAAAAATTGCAAGCAGTTACATACATCTCATTAGAAATCAACAACTGTAGTGACAATGTAGTCGCTGTGTGTCTAAATTAAAGCCATTGATAGATAATAAAGAATATTTGTTATAATAACAAGTTGTAAAATCGTGTTAACAAATTAATAAAAGTTTTTCTCCATATTGTCAAATATATTGTTTAAGTGTATAAGTAAAATAAAATTGAAATAATTAGTTATTTATACTGCTTAATTAATAACCTATAAATAATCAATAATTACTTATTGTGATAGGTTGCTGTAAACAAAACGATATATATGCGGGTCGCATATATATATATATATATATATATATATATATATATATATATATATATATATATATATATATATACATATATATATATATATATATATATATATATATATATATATATATATATATATATATATATATACATGGGTCAATGCGGCCCTCCGCACGAAAAGTTTGCCCACCCCTGATTTAGAGTATCATCCAGTAGTCTAGTACTCGTTAACCTACAGTTGTACTACCGTTCAGTCTGTTTACGGGTAGTTCCCCGTGGTTAACGTCCCCTGTCCTATCCTGGGGTGGATCCCCGTTATGTCCTAGTTATGACATCTCCGTGTCCTATCTATGTCCTGTCTTATAACTGTTTGACGTTCTACCTCCCGATACTGTCTCCCTCTATCTATTATCTTGTAAAGGTCCTTATCTATGTCCTGTCTCTGTCCTTTCCTTACTTCTGTCATTGTCCTACTTATATCTGTATATCCAGCTATTTGACATTCTCATTATTACTTCGTCTCACGATGTTCTTAATGATAAGTGCGTGAGATGGTCGTTGTCTAGGTAACGATGCTTTTGGTGTGTCAATTGAGCTATCTAACTGTCTCACAATGCAACTCACCCCAGTAATACACATCCATCAGTCATTAAACAAGATTGAGTTGGCGCACATAATCCTTTTATTGCAGAAAGAACACGGACAAACGGAACACAATTGTATATCCAGAAACAATATAATCCATAGAATATAAATATCCTCCTCACAATTTAACACGTACACATCACTGTCTTCTCACGGCCTGCTTCATATCAAATCCATAAGACAGGTAATCCAGCTCCTATCCACAGCTGGACCTCACACAATACACCCACACACATGGGTCTAGTCTCCACTAACTATACACCCACTCTGGGTTCAGGCCTCCATTAACTATACAACCCCCACTGGGTTTCAAGCCTGTATTCACCACTGGGAGAACAACACAACCACATATCTGACCGCAGTCAGTCTAAAGCTCCCACTTCATTAGCTTACCGATCCGCTAGGCGCCAAAACATCAACTGCCCAGAAGTCCCCTGACTTCACACAAACCGAACCTCATTCGGTCTCCGCTTCCACTGCCAAGTCAAAGTTTTCCACTGTCCTTTAACCCTGCTGTGTAGCCCCTCCCTGGGCTCCCAACAACATTACACCCCAGCCTAAAACTGTCTTTCTCTCCATCCACCCTGGGGTCTCCACTCACCCTCACCATTATTTCTCATGGCTGGTTGTTTTTCTCGTAGTCCCGCTACAAAGGTCACTCATCTCAATGTCAATGACCCAGGCATATGTCACTTCGCTATACAGGGAGAAAAGATCTGGTGACAAGACACACCCTTGTCGTACTCCTAGCTTTATCTGTTCGTAACTACCCTCTTTATTTCCCATTTTAATTGCTGCTACTTGGCTCCAGTAAATATTCTTTATTATTCTTAAATCTTTTTCATCAATGTTGATATCTTCCAACATTTTAATCAGTTCATCATGTTTTACTTTATCAAATGCCTTAGTATAATCTATGAAGCACAAATATATGTCTCTCTGTTTCTCTATTGACCTTTCTATTAGTGTCCGTAATGTATAAATTGCATTGTTTGTGCCCTTTCCTTCCACAAATCCATACTGTTCTTCACTAATTTCCATTTGTCTTTTCTTTTTGGTTCTTCTCATTATGATTCTGAGTAGAAGCTTAGTGATATGGTTTATAAGGTTAATTGTACAAAAATCTTCACAATCAATTGCTCCTGGTCTTTTTGGTATTGCTATAAATACATATCTCAGCATATTACTGGGTAAATATCCACTGCTGTAAATATCATTCAACATTTTGGTTAATATATCTACTCCAAATTCTCCCAATACTTCTAATTCTTCTGTTGTGATTTCATCTGGCCCAGCTGTTTTTCCTTTCTTCATACGTTTCATAGCGTAAGCGACTTCTTCTTTCAGAATAGGTGGACCTTCTAAGTTACTATCTTCTGTTAATTCTTCCCTTTCTCCATCATATAATTCTCTTATATACTCATTCCACCTCTTCATTATAGCACCTTCCTCTAATAATATCTTTCCTGTTTTTGATTTCAAACACCCTGTATTTATTCTTATTTTTCTTCCTGTAAGCTCACTGATTTGTCTGTGCATATTTTTTGTATTTTTAATGGACTTTAATTCATTTTTGTTTTTTTTTGCATTGCTCGTTTAACCAACTTTCTTTAGCCTTCCCACATTTATATTTTATTTCTTTATTTATCTTAGCGTATTCTTGTTTGTCATTTTTACTCTGTTTTCTTTTGTCCATCAGTTTTAAGATTTCTTCATTCATCCAATTTTTCTTAGCTATTTTGTCTCTCTCTGGTAATACTTCTTTGCTAGTTTGATGAATGGAGTCTCTTAACATTTCCCATTGTTCATTTATACTCTGTATTTTAGCTATTGCATTGTACCTATTTTTCACAGTCACTCTGTATTGTTCTTGCATTTCTTTATCTATTTTCAGAACCTCTTTATTAAGTCTCATGTTCTTAACCATTTTTATCCCTCTCTTTAATCTTACTTTTATTTGTCCACATAGTGGTACATGATCACTATTACAGTCAGCACCAGGCATTGTCTTTACATTAATTAAAGCATTTCTAAATCTTTTATTAATTAGTATGTAGTCAATTTGGTTGCGTATTTTCTTATCAGGGCTTTTCCATGTGTACAGTCGTCTTTTATGGTGTTTAAACCATGTGTTTCCAATTATCATATCATTGATATTTGCCCATTCTATTAGCTTTTCCCCTCTTTCATTTCTTGTACCTAAACCATAATTCCTCCCCCGATGGTGTTTCCACCTTGTCGTGGTGGGGGAGCTTGAGTTTCTCAATGACCCTGAGAGCTATGCCGGCGGTAGCGTAGCTACCAGCAGGGCCTCCCAAGCCGGACAGGTCAAAGGGTAGAGAACAGACAAAGAGAAACACCCTAGTCCTCCAGGTTGGGGGTTGAAGCGTGGGGTTAACATCCCCACCTTTGTAAAAACCTTTCTTTGTTACGAAACAAATACATGAGCCTCGATATCGGACTGACTTATCTGGACAACGACCTTGGAACGTTAAAGGACTTTTGAGATTTGGAACATGGAATGTACGGACACTATATCGAGCTGGAGCGGCCGAAGAACTAACCCGGGAGCTGGGTGAATATCAAATGGATATAACAGCAATTCAAGAAATAAGGTGGCCAGGAGAGGGTACTTTAGAGCAAAATGGAATGATTATAATATATGGAGGAAACACCCAAAATAAACATGAATTAGGAACAGGATTTGTCATCAAAAAAGAGTTATGGGGGACCGTTTTAAACTTTAAAGCTTTTAATGACAGAATTAGTAAATTACGAATAAAAGGTAAATGGAAAAATATAACGATGATTAATGTACATGCACCTACTGAAGAGAAAGAAGATGATATTAAAGAAGACTTTTATAATGATCTGGAAGATGTCATAGAAGAAACCCCCAAACAGGATATCCTGATTGTGCTGGGAGACTTCAATGCAAAAATAGGTAGAGAGCAAACTAATAAAAAAAGTGGCCGGTATGGAAAGCCTACATACAACTTCAAATGATAATGGATGGAGAGTCATCAACCTGGCAGAAGCCAAAGGACTGCAGATTAGCAGTACCACTAGTACCAGACTACAAAGAAAGGATATACACAAACAAACTTGGAAATCATGTGACAAGAGAACCTATAATCAAATAGATCACATTTTAATTAACAACAGAAATGCATCAAACATACAGCAAGTCAGAAGTTATAGAGGAGCTGAGTGCCACAGTGACCACTTCCTCGTTGGAGCAAAATTTAAAATAAAACTTAAGAGAGCTTTCTATACTAAATTACAAAGATTACACCCAACATATAACAGAGAAAAACTGCAAGACATTACAGTCAAAGAGAAATTTACAGATGAAATAAAATGTAAACTTGAAACTCTGCAAAACCCTTTGGAGGAAAGCGTTGACGAAACTTGGTTGAACATCAAGAATACAATTCAATCTACCGCAGAAGAATGTCTCGGTGTGTTAACCACACATAGAAAGAACAGATGGTTCAATCAAAAATGTGAAGAAGCAGTCATTAGGAAGAAGAATGCCAGACATGTATGGTTAAATGACATCAATAACATCCAAAAGGAAGAGCATTATAGAAATGAATGTAAAGAGGCTACAAAAATAGTCAGACAGCAGAAGCGAGAATATATGAGTAATATAATCAAAGATATGGAAACTAATCACCAGAAAAATGAATCCAGAAAATTTTTTAAAGAACTGAAGTCAATGAAACGAGGGCACCAACAAAACACATATGGTTTAAAAGACAAAAATGGGAATATGCTAAATACCAATGAGGAAATGTGCAACACATGGAAAGAATATTTTATTGAATTACTAAATTGTGAAGCTCCAAGTCACATTTTCCTACAGGAAGAGGTTCTAACATGCGAACCACAAATTGAAGAACCTACATTTGAAGAAATCCTATATGTAATCACACGACTTAAAAACAATAAGGCAACTGGGACTGATGGAATTGCTGCTGAATTTATAAAGGCACGTGGCCATGCATTACATCTAAAGCTATACGAACTAATAATAAAAATCTGGAGGACAGAAGAATTACCCCATGACTGGAAAGAGTCATTATTGATACCTATCTTTAAGAAAGGAGACAAGTTCCAATGTGGAAATTATAGAGGAATATCACTACTGTCCACAAGCTATAAGATACTATCCGCAGTATTACTAAATAGACTAAAACCATATTCAGAAGACATATTAGGTGACTACCAGGCGGGTTTTAGACAAAACAGATCAACAATAGATCAGATATTTATCTTACGACAAATAGCCGAGAAACATTGGGAATATAAAAGAGATCTCCATAACATTTTTGTGGATTTTAAAAAGGCTTATGATAGTGTCCATAGGAATAGTCTATGGAATGCTATGCAGGAATTTGGAATACCAAGGAAGTTAATCAACATGACCAGACTATGCATGGAAGATACTTATAATATAGTAACATATAAAGGCAGGAAATCAGACCCCTTCCAAATAACATCTGGCTTGAAACAGGGTGATGCACTATCGCCGCTACTCTTCAATCTGGCTCTAGAGAAAGTTGTAAGGAAGGTAAAGGAGGAATGTGATATTGGAGGAACATCCAAGCTGCTTGGTTATGCAGATGATATAGATATTATAGGGCAAAGTGAACAAAAGACATTGGAAATATTGACTCACTTAAAGGGAAAAGCCCAACATATGGGGCTGGTTATCAACCAAGATAAGACAGAATATATGGTAATTTCAAGAGACGGAATGGCTAGAAACTCTGGCCACATACAAATAGATAATATGACCATTAAAAGAACGGAAACATACAAATACCTGGGTACAATCTTCAACTGCTCCAACATCATAAGGGAAGAAATACAAACTAGAATCAACTCTGGAAATAAGATATACTATGCACTACAACATCTACTAAAATCAAAGGCGCTATCTCGTAACACCAAAATCACAATATACAAAACACTGATCAGACCAGTTGTGCTGTATGGCTCTGAAACCTGGAGTACAACGAAAGGAGACGAAGCCTTGTTACAAACCTTTGAGAACAAAATTTTAAGACGCATCTTTGGACCCATTAGGGATACACAAAGTGGAGAGTGGAAAAGAAGAAGTAACAAAGACATTTATGATCTGTTTAAGTCCCCGCTAATCACTGGTATCATGAAGGCTAATAGACTACAATGGCTGGGGCATATAGAAAGAATGGAAGATAATAGGGAAACAAAACTCGCTTACACTCAGGAAATAAATGACCGTAGACCCCGAGGTAGACCAAGAAAGCGGTGGAGAGATAATACATGTACAGACCTACAAGCACTTGGAATCAACGACTGGCAAGAGAAGGTCCACCAGAGAGACGAATGGAGACGGATTGTATTTGCAGCAAAGAACCTCAATGGCTCGGAACGCTGAAGAAGAAGAAGAAACCATAATTCCCCACTAAATCCTCCATTTTTCCCTTTCCTACTTTTGCATTAAAATCACCAAGTATTATTTTTATTTCTTGTGATCCAATTTGAGCCATCACCATTTCTATTTCGTCATAAAAGTGTTGTATTTCTTCATCACTACTGCTTGTTGTTGGTGCATATACTTGTATAATATTTATATCTATTGGTTTGCCTTTGATTTTTACCATAATAACTATCTGAAATACACCAGTATCCATTAATTGACTTGGCTTTGTTTTCGTCTAATATTATTCCTACACCTTGTTCATGTGTATCCCCTCCAGAATAAATTATTGTGTGATTGTCAGCTATAATTTTGCCCGATACCTTCCATCTCATCTCACTAACGCCTAGTATATTCATTTTCATGCTATCCATCTCTCTTAGAACATTGGTCAACTTTCCTAGCTCATTTAATGGCCTAACATTCCATGTTCCTACTCTAAATTTATTTATTTTAGTTATGATTTTGCCATCAGTAGCTGGATGACGGTCTGGTGTCACCTGTAGCTCATGACTGTCCCTACCGGACGAGGATGTCCTAAGACAGCCATTAACGTCGTTCACTAACTCTGATATATGTTTTGCCATGAAGTCTTGGGAAGATAATGTGGTGGTTTCCCCTTGCCTTCCACATTCACATGGTGGTCTTTTAACTCTGCCTTTGACAGCCATTTCCGACTGTCAGGACAAGTGAGTCCCCTGCTCTGCCTAGCTGCAGAGTTGTCCACTTATTCCGGTGGATACTCGGTCCCCAGAGCTGTGTTAGCCACACCGTAGTGTGTTTCCATCCTCTACCACGGGGAGGTGCAGTTGGGATTTTCCCTTCCTAAAGTTATGGTCTATGACCAAAACTCTCCAGTACTTTTAGAGTACCAATACTACTACAAGAAATAAATTATTTGAACATTGTAAAATGACAGAAAAAGAGAAAAGAAAAATCACAACAACAGAAATGAAGTTTCTGAGAAGAATACTCAACGTATCAAGAAGAGATAAGATCAGAAATGAAGAAATCAGGACTAAAGTAGGGGTTAAAGCTGCTCTAGATTTTATTAGAAAGCAGCAAGTCAAATGGTTTGGCCATGCAAGTAGGCTACCAGTCAACAGCATGCCACAACAAGCAATGATGTACAGACCAGATGGAAACAGAGGAAGAGGCCGACCACGTAAACGTTGGACGGAGGGAATAACAGAATCCATGGGAATGTCGATATACGAAGCCCATAACCGGGCACTCTCACGAAGTTTATACTTCACCTCGACACCGCAAGGTACAAGAGGAACATGATGAGATGAGAGATGAACATTGTAAAGGTGGAACTAATTTATAACAGCAAAATTCTTTTAAATTTAATATTTTCTTGCAAAATACATCATTTGATTGACTGGAGAAATATATGTTTTTCATAAAATCATACTTATTTAATTTTTACATGTCGATAAATATTTATCTATATGAAAATCGATAAATTCGCATTTTAGCAATAATATTAATGGTTCCAAATGTTGCTGTATAAAGCCGGGGGACTGGTTGGGGTGAGCGCCCAACCTTGCATAAATACCCCATGGCTCGTGCATTCATCACCTATGCAGCAAAAGTCCAACTCCTGGCCTTCTCTTGGCGGACCTGTTTTAACTAATAGGAGAAGGGGCGGCGGCGAGTCACTTGCCCCGAGAAATAACCAGAACGCTCTAGATGTGTATGGACGTAGATGCATGCGCAGATATGTGCATGCATGCCTACACACCTAAACTCGAGTAAGACCACAGTCTGTTCGATCAACGGAAAGGTGCTGAAGACGGAGGCAACCAGCCAGGAGGCGCACCACAGAAATCAGGATGCCTCGCAATCACGCATAATGAAATATGTTGACTACTACTAAATGTTATGGTGCTCGCCCTGCTTTGGACCCCCAGGCAAGTGCAGTGCCGGGCCCTAAGCCTCGAAAGGGTCCAACCAGAGCTACTTGAGGTCCTTCTCAGATGTCCTGTGGAGCCAGGGGACCTGAGAATAAAGCGTCTGGCCATATGAAACAAAGACTAAAACTAATGCACTGGAATGCGGAAGGAATAAGCAACAACACCAACAACAAAAAACCTAGAAAACATCTTGGACCAAGAAAAGCTAAGTGTATGTTGCTTGCAAGAAACTCACCTCAACGAAAACGAAATGATGTCTGGGAAATTGCCAGTACTAAGGACACTACGTTCTGAACTTAGCAGTCAGCATAAGGTCACAATACAATGGATACCATCCCACTGTGGAGTACCCTGAAACGACAGAACTGATCGATTGGCTAACTAAGGAGCAAATAAAGAACAGCCTGGTGTGCCCGTTACATACCACCCCAAAAAAAAAAATGATCAAATCGGTAAGAAGGCCACCAACACCTGTTCAAGACAACTACCACGTTATGGACAGACCAGAAGAAGTCATTATTTTGCACCTCAGAACAGAACACAAAAGATTACGCAACCGCATGTATACAAAATTCCAGATTGGTGAATCAGCCATGTGCACATGTGGATTGGCGTCGCAGACAGCAGAGCACATACTTAAAGACTGCCCAAATTACAACATCTCTAGGCAAACCTTCTGGCCTAGAGAGACAACAGTGGAAGATAAACTCTGTCGACTGCTGAGTGAACTAAAAAGGACAGTTAAATTCATACAAGAGGCAACATTGCAGTTATAGACATATTTAAGATGAACGAAAGAAGAAGAAGCATTACATTACGAAGGTCAAGGACCGTTTACAAAAATAGATAATTAGAAAGAAATTTTATCAAAAATGTTAAACACAATCATAACGGTACATGACATTCTGTAAAATTCAACAAAATAACTTAAAAACGAAGTAAAAAAATTTATTTCTAAATGCCCTCCGGGCCGCATAAAATCAGTTGCCGGGCCACATGCTGCCCGCGGGCAGTAGTTTGCCCACCCCTGGTGTAGATCATCACCACGAGGCATGTTTTTACAAACATGAACGAACCCAAGAATCGTACACTAACTACCCCACTCCCCTGTTTAGATACAAAACTACTGGATTAGAAATCTTGCCATCGTGGACATTGGCAACAAACCTGAAGACTTGTGTGTTTGTCACACACCTGACAAATCTCGGCCATTGGAAATCCAAAAGAACAGGTTAAACAGGCCGCTGCCATTGTAGAATGTAAGCATATTAACAATAATATCCACAAAATATTCTGTACAACATGTGTGATTCTCATACACACATACGAAGTTTGGGACCAGACTGAAACACTGTTCAAGCTGCTCGAGTGTGTAAACTACTTCAAACCACACTTGTATATATACACGTACAGAGCCAAGTGGTAATCAGTAGGCTTGTCCATGGGACATATTTCTCTGTCCCATCCCATCCCATCCCATGGTAATTTATGCCTGTCCCATCCCATCCCATCCCATGGGATTCCCATTATAATATTAATATGGAATACAGTTCAAATAAAATTATGAAAGTTTAGGTTTAGTGTCTACTAAATAGGACTTTATGTACAAAGATATATGTACAAAGATATATGTAAAACGGCAAATTTTATAAATTTTATTATTCAAGAGTATTTCATTTTAAAAAAAGGTTTCAACTAAATATGACATTTCAGTGTCATTCTGACTGACACTCTCATTCTGTTTCTGAGTCACTCTGCTCATTCAGCACTGCTGATCGACGGTTCCCAATAATTCAATTAGTCCAGGTAATCCCTAAACCATTTCTACAATTCTCATCTTACATGCAAATCTGATATACACAGTTTATAACGAGAGCTGGTAACATCCGTTTTCGTAACTTACTCAACAACAATCCAGCTGCACTAAATAGGCGCTTTACTGCTGCTGATGACACCTTTTTTCCCGCATATCCTATTTATAGGACATCGCTGTCAACACCAGAATTTTACCGCTGTTGTTGATATCTTGACAAAATTACCTCCAGTAGTTTGCCATTGATTTCTGAACGACCGGCTCACATACTCCCGTAAGTAACCAACTGGTATGGCCAAAACAATTTTCGCACTTGCTTTTAGTTAGCAGTGGAAACCTATGTTCATTTTCCCAATAATTTAATGGTTGTGAAGTTGGTTGCCGTAATTTTTGAAACATGGTGACTTCATCTCAAGGCATTTGTTTCTGTAAACTTAAATGGTTTGTTTGATAGAGGATTAAAAAAAAAATAAGTCAAAATCACTATTCGGCTTTTGTTCTACAATTCCTGCTACTTTACATACAGCAGATGATTCAGAAGAAAAATGTAAATCCTTGCTGAATGAAATAACAGTTGGAACAACAGACTTAGAGAAAGCGATCCAATCATTAGCCTATTTATTGGTGTCCACATTCCCTTTCTTCTTCTATTTTTGCTGGTGACGCACCAAAATGTAATATTATATAATAAAAGGCTATGTGTATTTATTTATTGATCCGGTTCCCACCACAAGATAAAGAATAGATACAAATATATAAAGAAACAAGAAGGATAAAAGGCTTTAAAACGGTAAAAATAAACAAAATTAAGGTTAGCTCTGACGTAGATCAAGTAGCTTTGACATGGCTACTGTCCCATACTGTCCCATGCTGTCCCATGGGAAATACAAAATGGCCAAGCCTGGTAATCAGAGTAGGGCTGCCATTTACCTAACCCAGAAAGTGAGTACTTTTGGGTAAAAATATGTGGATATTTGAGGACACCTTTCTCTGTACCAAAACACACCTTTACATTATCATAAGGTCTTTTAGAAATGACCTCCCACTTAGGTCACAGTAATTATTACATTATGGTAATAACAGTCACTGGCAAACCTATGATTTGTTAAATATTTGAACTGACATTTCTTAAACAAAGTGAGTTTACTCTTACCATTCTTTTTTTGGATAGTCTCTCTGACTTAAACCTGTACAAATAATACCCGTGAAAGATTGAATCATGGTATTCTTAACAACGCTTTCATTCATCTCAGTATATATTGTATCCACTTGCATTATTTTATCTTTTCCCATTGACGTAATTTTTCTTGATACATCTGAATTATTGATAATTGTGAATGGAAATCTTTACACAGTGTGCCATTGACACTGAATGTTCACGGCATTAGCCCCTTAACTGAATGAACAGTGAGTTGAGGTCGGCACGATTAACAGATTTAATACGCTGAAACTTTCTCTTCTGACCACAATGTAGTGGGTTCATTCCACATGCCAGTCAGCTAGACTTAAATGTTGACTGAAAAGTCAGTGTCTTAGGGACATAAAATACACGTATCTCACAAGTCAGAGAGGGTTTGTATGGCGAGGAGCATTTGTAACAGGAAATGCTAACCCTCACACAAAAACAGTGCGTTCAACAGTAGCAAAAACTAGTATGCAGCACCCTCTGCATGACGCTATATTCAAAGAAAAGGGTGACAGGCTAAAGAGGGGCAAATCATGGATAGGTCGGGCGGAAGATGTCGTCAGACAGGTCTGCAGTCCTACCAGTATCAACCCCGGCAAGGAATGGGTGCTGGTGCCTCCAGCTTTTAAGTGCACTTTCTCCTGCATTATCACTCTTGATAGACGGTGCAGAGAGCAGAAACCTGCCACTGTCAATGCTGAGGTTAACGCGCTCATCAATGAACACTCAGATAGCTCCGAAGTGCTCATCTATACAGATGGATCTGTTGTAAAGCAAAGTGGGCATTTACAGCCCGTTCAGCGGGCCGAACCGTTCAAGGATCCAGTGGTGCCCACTCTATGACCACGAGCAGCATGACGATGGAGGTAATGGCAGTTACACAGGCTTTCATATGACTGGAAACACAGCATTATACCAACGTGTGTGTACTAAGTGATTCAATGAGCATGATTCAGAAGGTCGAAGCTGGATCTGTACGTAGACAGTGGACAGAGTCGCTGTGGAAGTCTGTTGTCCGTAAAGTCACCTTCATCTTCGTCCCGGGACATGCGGGAGTCGAGGGAAATGAACGAGCTGACAAACTGGCTGGCTCTGCACCCCCTGTAGATGGCCAGCCCATGGATCGTGCCGATGTTATTAACGCCCTCAAAGATAGGGCGAGAACAGAGGACTTTGACGTCAGTGATTCCACATGGTGGTCCAGGATGAAAGACTTGGGAGTAAGAATCGGCACGGCCAGACGCGAGAGGTACATCGGGAAAACAAGGCGCCTCGTCAACCAACACAGAACTGGCACTATTAGCCACCGGACGCTGATGCATATGCTGGGGGGGGGGGGGAGAGAGGATCTGAGCACCTATGGACATGTCCGGAGTGCAATGAAGATACCCCAACTGACAACTGATAACTGATAACTGAAAAACTAGTAGTACCATGCGTGGACTATGCTCAAGTTCAGAGCTAACTTAAGCTAACACACACAAAAGTAAAAGAATGTCTACCTATAGAACACTGGATCGCAATCATTAAAACATCTTTCAACGACTGCAGTATGTGGTGGTAATGACTAGAAACAAATTGAGGAATTCCTAACAGCTCTAAGCAAAACTTTTCAAATGAAAAGAAAAAGAAGAAGAAGAAGAAGAAGAAGAAGAAGAAGAAGAAGAAGAAGAAGAAGAAGAAGAAGAAGAAGTAGAAGAAGAAGAAGAAGAAGAAGAAGAAGAAGAAGAAGAAGAAGAGTAGGCAAAGGATGAAAAAGAAGATGAGTAAGAAAAAGGGGATGAGTAGGAGAAGGATGAAAAAGAAGATGAAGAAGTAAATGAGATGAAGAAGAAGAACACTATGAGAAATGGAGGAGAAGAAGAAAAGAATGAGGAGGGAGAGGAGAAAAAAGAAATGAGGAAGGAGGAGGAAGGATAAGAGGATGAGAAGGATGAGATGAAAGAAAAGAATAAGAAGAGTAGGAGTAGGTGGTGGTGGTGGTGGTGGATGAGGAGGAGGGGGAGGAGGGAGGAGGAGGAGGAGGAGGAGGAGGAGGAGGTGAGGAGAAGAGGAGGAGAACAGGAGAAGAGGAAACATGTCTGTAACAAAGTTTGCATGTAACATGGATGGAGGAAAAGAAGAGTAGGAGATGGTGGTGGAGGAGGTGAGGAGAAGGAGAAGAGGGGGAGAAAAGGGGAAGAGGAAACATGTCTGTAACAGAGTTTGCACTAACATGGATGGCTCAGGTTGAGACAACAATTACACAGGCTGTCAGCATTGAGCATTGTCCACAAGGCTAATTCTTGCCTTGATCTAATCAACCTTGATAGGGAGTGTTGAGAGTTGGGCAACAAGAAATGTGTGTATTGGTGAATGAAAATGGATTAACAAGGAGAGAAATAGAAGAGGAGGAGGAATCAGAGGAGGAAAAGGTGCCCGAGTAGGAGGGACGAGATGTAGCAAGAGGGGAGTGAAGAGGATGTGGAATGGGAAGAGAAGAAGAAGCAGGAGGAGGAGGAGAAAAGTAAGAGACAAATGGGAGAAGAGGGAGGAGAAATGGGAGAAGAGGAGAGGAGAAATGAGAGGCAGAGGGATTGAGGAGGAGGGGAGAGAAAGAAGAGACAGAAGGAGAAGAGGAAAGGGAAGGTGGGGAAGAAGGAGGGGAGTTAGATGGAGGGGAGGAGAAGGAGAGGGGAAAGCAGCAAGTAATGGAAAGGAGAAGTTAAGAGAGGAGAGAGGGGAAATCAAATCAAATCAAATCAAATCAAATCAACTTTATTAGGGTCACAAATTGGGCGAGCAGGCCCGTCTTACATTCGGCCCTTCCAGTCACTCGTCTTTCGTTCATCAAGAGCATTATACATTTACATAGGAAGAAAAATAAACATTGTGAAATGAATGTTGTAAACATAAACAAGGCAAATTACCATGTTATGAGGCCCATCTCCCACGTACCCATACATCACCCCCACCCCACACACACACCTCCACCTACCCACACACACGCACACCAAGGGACACATACATACCCCACCCAACTGACCCATCCCCCTCCCGCACATCCCCCACCCACACTCCCCTCACCTGTTCCCCCAACCAAACCACACTCGCCACCCACAAACATTCCCCCACCAACCCGCATATCCCATGTCCACCCACATACACATCCTAACCCACACATCCTCTCCCCATCCACACCTCAAACCACCCATCCCCCAGCCACATCTCCATTGACCACATATTTCCCACCCAGGCATACAATCACCCCCTCCCCCCCCCCCCCCACACACACACATCTCCCTAACCACCCATACATTCCCAATCCACTCACACACACACCCCACTACCCACACATACATCCTCCACCCACCCATACATGCCTTAACCCATGGGGAGAGAGAGAGAGAGAGAGAGAGAGAGAGAGAGAGAGAGAGAGAGAGAGAGAGAGAGAGAGAGAGAGAAAGAGAGAGAAAGAGAGCGAGTGAGTGAGTGTGAGAGAGAGAGAGAGAGAGAGAGAGAGAGAGAGAGAGAGAGAGAGAGAGAGAGAGAGAGAGAGAGAGAGAGAGAGAGAGAGAGAGAGAGAGGAGGATGTAGGGTAGAAGAAGAAGTAAATGGACAATGTAGCTCTTATATAGTAATGATAGTAATGTAGTCAATCAGTTCCATTACAATTTTGTTGTATGACCAAGCCATCTGATTTCCTAGTTGTTTTTTTTTAACAATGGGCGCCCTGGTGGTGCAGGGGCTAGCATGCTTGCCTGTGTTCAAACCACCACCATGTGGGGATGTTTTGTTTTTATTGACCCGTTCTCACACCCTCAATGTGTAAGCAGAAATACTTGGTCGTGAATCTGTGAATACCAAGTGAAGGAGAAGTATCAATGACTATTTGTGTTATGTATTTCAAGTTAAAAACATTCGTGTATTAACTTCATATTACACTTAACTCTGTAATATGCACCTGAAGAGGTACAGCGAATCATACCAATCAATACATTGTGGGGCTGTATGTTAGTGCAGTTGATAGGGGGCTACACTGAGAAAGTCAAAAGGGTGGTTGGACAAGGGTTTAACGCATGTGCTGGTCATCCACCAACAGAAGAAGAGACCTGTCTGGCCACCCATTCCCCCGTGCATTCAGGCCTACAAAATATGATGGCACTATCACATCAGACTCATGGCAGGAAACTCCTTCAGGATATGTTGTTTTAACACATGGTGTAATCTGTTGTTTGTGTCCTCTTTTTTGACATTTCTTCTTCTTCTTCTTCAGCGTCCCGAGCCATTGAGGTTCTTTGCTGCAAATACAATCCGTCTCCATTCGTCTCTCTGGTGGACCTTCTCTTGCCAGTCGTTGATTCCAAGTGCTTGCAGGTCTGTACATGTATTATCTCTCCACCGCCTTCTTGGTCTACCTCGGGGTCTACGGTCATTTATTTCCTGAGTGTAAGCGAGTTTTGTTTCCCTATTATCTTCCATTCTTTCTATATGCCCCAGCCATTGTAGTCTATTAGCCTTCATGATACCAGTGATTAGCGGGGACTTAAACAGATCATAAATGTCTTTGTTACTTCTTCTTTTCCACTCTCCACTTTGTGTATCCCTAATGGGTCCAAAGATGCGTCTTAAAATTTTGTTCTCAAAGGTTTGTAACAAGGCTTCGTCTCCTTTCGTTGTACTCCAGGTTTCAGAGCCATACAGCACAACTGGTCGATCAGTGTTTTGTATATTGTGATTTTGGTGTTACGAGATAGCGCCTTTGATTTTAGTAGATGTTGTAGTGCATAGTATATCTTATTTCCAGAGTTGATTCTAGTTTGTATTTCTTCCCTTATGATGTTGGAGCAGTTGAAGATCGTACCCAGGTATTTGTATGTTTCCGTTCTTTTAATGGTCATATTATCTATTTGTATGTGGCCAGAGTTTCTAGCCATTCCGTCTCTTGAAATTACCATATATTCTGTCTTATCTTGGTTGATAACCAGCCCCATCTGTTGGGCTTTTTCCTTTAAGTGAGTCCGATATCGAGGCTCATGTATTTGTTTCGTAACAAAGAAAGGTTTTTACAAAGGTGGGGATGTTAACCCCACGCTTCAACCCCCAACCTGGAGGACCAGGGTGTTTCTCTTTGTCTGTTCTCTACCCTTTGACCTGTCCGGCTTGGGAGGCCCTGCTGGTAGCTACGCTACCGCCGGCATAGCTCTCAGGGTCATTGAGAAACTCAAGCTCCCCCACCACGACAAGGTGGAAACACCATCGGGGGAGTTTTTTGACATTTGTATCAGGAAAATATTGCTTTGAATAGTCATAAATTGATTAGAGACAGACGTAGACAGTCAAAATTTGTGAGCATGTTATGAGAAGAAATGAATTGGAGAACTTGGTGACAACTGGTAAGATTGAGGGGCAGAGACCAAGGGGAAGGTCGAGAAGTAAATACCTGGATGGCTTGGCCACATGGCATGGTCAAGACAGAACACAGAGCTGATCCATGACTCTGGTGATCAAGTGAGGTGGCGAAACATGACCACCCACGCTTATCGGCATGGCACATGATGGATGGATGTAGTCTGTTACGACAACAATAAAAGACTGAAATCACTGATAAGACTCCTTCAAATGAAAAATCATTTAACTTTTATTTTACTAATTCGGATACTTTCCAGTACACAGCAAAGAATGTAAGCTCAACTTTCAAACATTGTCCTTGCATAGATGGTAGAAAAATTCCCAGCAACAATGCATGTTATATGTTTGCTCTACGTTGAAATAATATATGTGTCATATCACAAGTGTAAAAAGAACAAGAACTATTTTAAATATTTGTTCATTATAAAGCTAAATAACACATTCTAAAAAATTTGAGGATTAAAAACAAATTAATGAAATAAAAATTAAGTGAAGACATCAGCAATAAACATGGTGGAAACAGAGCAATAGATTGCCCCAGCAAACCATGAAGCTCACATGAAAACTCCTTCTAATTGTCTCTTCTTAACCTGACAATCAAAGACAAAACAGGGACAGAGAACAGAAGAAAAGAAGAGACAACTATTTGTTCTAGGTCAAAAGAGATATTTCAGAACCTGACTTTATTGTTTCACTTTCAGGTGACTGGCTAACCAGGCAAATTTATTATATTCTCACAAATGCTAGACTGTCCAAGAACATATTACTCTATTCACTACCCCAGCAAGAACAGGGTTGTTAATATTCAGCATTTATTACATACAATATGTGATTTTATAATACTGCCAACAAGTTACAAACACTTGCAAACTTAAAATAATAAATTGAAACAAATTAGTATACTTTATATTAAAGTGAGATGAGTGACAAAAGTATCAATAAAACAGCTGTGATAAACATAAATTCAGTTAAGTACTGCAGCTACCCAATCAATGAACAAATTGATTAAGAATCATCAAACCTACTGCATGTGAGCAATGAAGCAAGAAATATCTGCTTACCATGATGCCTGTACTCAGACACAATTCACTATCAGAACAATAAGAATACCTGAATCTGTATATGAGATCTCTGGCGGGCCGATTCTCGTTGGTCGCGAGATCCACATAGAGTCAGGTGGGGAGTCTGACAGTAGTACCCGCTTACATTGGTCCAGACACTTACGATTGACAGGTGTACACGCTCATAGAAGTCCAGACGCTTGATTTCAGGCACTCAGCTGCGGGATATGGCTGAACGCCTCTAAGTCAAGTCCGACGGATGTGAGGGTCTAGCCACCACTCACCTCCTGCTCTTGGAAGTGAGATTCACCTCCTGCTCTCTGAGGTTTGATGCTGAGCCGCCAGCGTCTACAGCCTACCTTGGTACAGACATACTAGTTATCCTTTTCTCTGGAGTAACAAGGCAAGGCCAAGAGAGGGAACATGCTGCATGGGCAACATATGTTCTCTGAAGCTATGCCCAGGCATTGTGCGATGGAATTTTGGCCAAATTCCAATCCACATTCTTTTATCTGTCAAGACGGCAAGTTGCCACTCAGTACTCAGTATATGAGTTTATGTTTTGTCCTTTTATTATATAGGTATTTATTAAAAGACCTGTATAACCTGAATTAATGTGTTTCTCTGCCTAAATTCTTCTCAACAAAGTCGTTAAGATATCATTTCATTTAATGTGATTGTCCCCAGCCAGTTTCAGTTCTGAAACTAAACCAGTGTGCACATCATTCTACCTGCTTTCTCAGCATTTGCTATAACTCTGGTGTACAGCTACAACTCACACAGAAACAATATAAGCAATTTACAAAAGTTAAATTTTGAAGCACTATAAATTCTTCATAAATTAGCCTCTCGGGTATTAACATTTTAAGGTATTCTAATGTCTAAATGCCTTATACAATTAGCTAAATTGCTTGAATCAAAATAACAATTACACTGAAGTTATGTCTTAAAGAGGAAACTGGATCTACTTTCCTGATCAGGCAGAGGTCTTTAGTAATGACACAGCCAAGTACTATCTGCAAGAGCAACAACTGTGGGGAGCCTGAGAATGGACAATGGGCAGCAACTGTGGGGAGCCTGAGAATGGACAATGGGCAGTAACTGTGGGGAGCCTGAGAATGGACAATGGGCAGTAACTGTGGGGAGCCTGAGAATGGACAATGGGCAGCAACTGTGGGGAGCCTGAGAATGGACAATGGGCAGTAACTGTGGGGAGCCTGAGAATGGACAATGGGCAGTAACTGTGGGGAGCCTGAGAATGGACAATGGGCAGTAACTGTGGGGAGCGTGAAAATGGACAATGGGCAGTAATGTGGACCAAACATGATCAAAGTGGTGTGATGTAGAAATATTTGAAGTAACTGGTCTCGGACAGCTGACATCTGGCATCATGTGCAGCAGCATCAGCAGCAGGTTCATATGCAGGGACAATGTAAACATAGTCACAATAAAGGAACAATCAGTGATTCTGCACTTTGGTATCTCCTGATCAAGACAAAGTAGATATGGACCTTCCATGAAGCTAAGATGTCAATTAAAGACAATCAGTTTTGTTTATGGACCTTCCAGGAAGCTAGGATGTCAATTAGAGGTAATCAAACAATCAATCAATGTGAAAACAAAATGTCATTAAAATAAGGAAACTTAATATCTTTGTAAAACTATTATATAATTTGTCTTACTTCAATTAAAATTTGATTTCAACTGATCGATTTGTTCTGTGTATTATAAAAATTTACACTATAGATTAGAGTCTTAGAAACAAAATTCTGCAAATTAATGTAGTCAAGCTAAACATACATGATAAGATAGGCACATGACACAAAACATCAATAAGATAGGATTAATTTTCATGCACATTTTCCTGCATAGTTTTAATATTGTTCTAACAATGAGCAATCTTCAACAGAACAATTAAGTGATCCAACCACTATATGTACTGTGATTTATTTATGATTCAATGACTGAATATACTGTGACTTATTCGTGATTCAATGACTGCAAGTACAGTGACTTATTCATGACTGAACAGATGTATAAGGGGCATTTCTTTGAAATCCGTTTGTGCCGCACCGCGCATAATTGCATATGTTGAACATGATCATGTCATAGTCATGTGATAAGTACTGACCAATGAATAAAAGAGCAAGTGCTTATCGTCCCATGATGCATAGGTTCTGTTTCTGACCATTGAGAAAATGGCAGTGTTGATCCAAAATCCGTCCAAAGAAGCTCAAAGAGCAGCGATTCAGTTTCTTTCATTTGAAGGATGTCAACCAGTGGACATTCATCAAAGAATGCAGGCAGCGTAGGGTAAAACAAATGTGTGTTGAAGACAACAGTGACAGACAGACTGGGCACAAATGTTTTGGAAACGATGTCAGTTCACGACAGATCTTCAACGGCCGGGTCAAGTGCATATTGTTGCAACAGAAAAAAACCATCACCAAAATTGATGCAGCAGTACAGATGAACTGTTGTTGAAGCATGCGTTCGCTAGAAAAAGAATTTGATGTGTCAATTGGGACAATTCAAAAGGTAATTCATAAGAAAATGCAATATCGGAAAGTGTGTTCACAGTGCGTACCACGGATGTTGACCGATCACCAAAAAGAGGAACGCAAGGGATGGTGTTTGAACCACTTGCTACATTACAGAGTGGAGGGTGATGCATTTCTCTTCCGCATAGTGGCAGGTGATGAATCATGGTGTCACCACTTTGAGCCGAGCAGCAAAAGAGAGAGCATGCAATGGAAGCATGCTGGATCACCAAAAGCCAAAACATTCAAGTTACAGGTTTCCGCTGGTAAGGTTATGCTGGGCGCATTTGTTGACCACGAAAGGCTATTGTTGGCCGACTTTAAAGAACCTGGTGTCAACATCAACTCTACCCCCTACTTGCAAACACTAGACAAGCAATGTAATAAATAAATTGGAACAGGTTTCAAATGAATGCCCATAATATGTACTGTGACTTATATTTGATTCAATGACCCAGTGTGCTTTGACTTATTCATGATTCATTGACTATGTACTGTGACATGATTCAATTTGTAAAGTAACTACCAAATACTACTTGGTTTTATTGACAGTAAAACTTTTTATCTTCCTCAAACATCATAAACATATCAACAGTGATCAGCAAACACAAAGACTAATTATACTTATATTGTCTGAATACATCTTATAATTTACATCTACCACAATTGTTCCTGAATATGCATGACAAAGCACATTACCATATATATCCTTAGAGATAGATAACCCATTACCATACATCCTTGTAGGCCTTATAACATATTAGCATATATGCTTGCAAACACCCACACCAAACTATCATACATTGCTACAGAAATACATAACACAAAGCCATATAGCCCTGTAGACAAACATAACTATATATCCCTGCAGACATACATAACATGATACTATATATCCCTGCAGACATACATAACATGATACTATATATCCCTGCAGACATACATAACATGATACTATATATCCCTGCAGACATACATGACATGATACTATATATCCCTGCAGACATACATGACATGATACTATATATCCCTGCAGACATACATGACATGATACAATATATCCCTGCAGACATACATGGCATACTATATATCCCTGCAGATATACATGACATGATAATATATATCCCTGCAGACATACATGATACTATATATCCCTGCAGACATACATGACATGATACTATATATCCCCGCAGACATACATGATACTATATATCCCTGCAGACATACATGACATGATACTATATATCCCTGCAGACATACATGACATGATACTATATATCCCTGCAGACATACATGATACTATATATCCCTGCAGACATGCATGATACTATATATCACTGCAGACATAAATAACATGATACTATATATCCCTGCAGACATACATGATACTATATATCCTTGCAGACAACATACATGATACTATATATCCCTGTAGACATACATAACATGATACTATATATCCCTGCAGACATATATAACATGATACTATATATCCCTGCAGACATACATAACATGATACTATATATCCTTGCAGACATATATGATACTATTATATCCCTGCAGACATACATAACATGATACTATATATCCCTGCAGACATACATGATACTATATATCCCTGCAGACATACATAACATGATACTAGATATCCCTGCAGACATACACGATACTATATATCCCTGCAGACATACATAATATGATACTATATATCCCTACAGACATACATAACATGATACTAGATATCCCTGCAGACATACATGATACTATATATCCCTGCAGACATACATAACATGATACTATATATCCCTGCAGACATATATAACATGATACTATATATCCTTGCAGACATATATGATACTATTATATCCCTGCAGACATATATAACCTGATACTATATATCCCTGCAGACATACATGATACTATATATCCCTGCAGACATACATATCATGATACTAGATATCCCTGCAGACATACACGATACTATATATCCCTGCAGACATACATAATATGATACTATATATCCCTACAGACATACATAACATGATACTAGATATCCCTGCAGACATACATGATACTATATATCCCTGCAGACATACATAACATGATACTATATATCCCTGCAGACATATATAACATGATACTATATATCCTTGCAGACATACATAATACTATATATCCCTGCAGACATACATAACATGATACTATATATCCCTGAAGACATACATGATACTATATATCCCTGCAGACATACATGATACTATATATCCATGCAGACATACATGATACTATATATCCCTGCAGACATACATAACATGATACTATATATCCCTGCAGACATACATAACATGATACTATATATCCCTGCAGACATATATAACATGATACTATATATCCTTGCAGACATACATAACATGATACTATATATCCCTGCAGACATACATAACATGATACTATATATCCCTGCAGACATACATAACATGATACTATATATCCCTGCAGACATACATGACATGATACTATATATCCCTGCAGACATATAGTGTCATCCATGTCTGTAAACAGAACTACCTAAGGATCCCAGGATCAACAGATAGAGCTGTCATTGAGCTTCCTTGTGCACACTGCACACAGCACTGCAGAATATACAAATATTACAAGGCACAAATAATACATTGTCACATGGTGTTAGTAACTAGATACAATGGTGCCAGATGTGAATCTGTCAATTATTTAGGCATGTATCCAGCTAGGTATAACTGCAGAATAGTATTTACATGTGTACCGTGTTAGGGTTGAATCCTTTCCTTCTCTAGGCATCATGCTGGCGGTCTTAGACAAGACATCAAGAAGTCTGTTGGCTATGGTTGAGTGTGTTAGATATATATATAATATATTGCCAGAATTGCCCTGGTAATGTCATGAGCAAAGTCAGACATGGGGTCGATGACTGGGCTCATGGACTGGAAGAGAGGGAAAGACTGGCCGCCTCCAGGTCTATAACCTGTGCTGGTGCTGACACCCACACACCCCCACAACTGGGAACTGCTCCAGGACACATTGTTTGTTTCATCTTTATGCATGTCACCCCGTGCCTTCTCTTCCAGGAACCATGCCTTCTCTTCCAGGAACCATGCCTTCTCTTCCAGGAACCCTGCCCTCTCTTCCAGGAACCATGCCTTCTCTTCCAGGAACCATGCCTTCTCTTCCAGGAACCCTGCCCTCTCTTCCAGGAACCCTGCCTTCTCTTCCAGGAACCCTGCCCTCTCTTCCAGGAACCATGCCTTCTCTTCCAGGAACCCTGCCCTCTCTTCCAGGAACCCTGCCTTCTCTTCCAGGAACCATGCCTTCTCTTCCAGGAACCCTGCCCTCTCTTCCAGGACCCAGGCCTTCTCTTCCAGGAACCCTGCCTTCTCTTCCAGGAACCCTGCCCTCTCTTCCAGGAACCATGCCTTCTCTTCCAGGAACCATGCCTTCTCTTCCAGGAACCCTGCCATCTCTTCCAGGAACCCTGCCTTCTCTTCCAGGAACCCTGCCCTCTCTTCCAGGAACCATGCCTTCTCTTCCAGGAACCCTGCCCTCTCTTCCAGGAACCATGCCCTCTCTTCCAGGAACCATGCCTTCTCTTCCAGGAACCCTGCCTTCTCTTCCAGGAACCCTGCCTTCTCTTCCAGGAACCATGCCCTCTCTTCCAGGAACCCTGCCTTCTCTTCCAGGAACCATGCCCTCTCTTCCAGGAACCCTGCCTTCTCTTCCAGGAACCATGCCCTCTCTTCCAGGAACCCTGCCCTCTCTTCCAGGAACCATGCCTTCTCTTCCAGGAACCCTGCCCTCTCTTCCAGGAACCATGCCCTCTCTTCCAGGAACCATGCCCTCTCTTCCAGGAACCCTGCCTTCTCTTCAAGGAACCCTGCCTTCTCTTCCAAAAACCATGCCTTCCATCACTGTTCTCTCCAATAATATGGCCAAAATGTTTTAGTTTCTGAGAAATGATACTTTTATGAGCCACAAAAATTAATACATTCACCTAATTGTCCTGTATACACAAACACATATGTTAAAGAACACTATCTGTGCGGAGACATACAAAGTGATACTATATATTAACACACTGTGTTTAGGATGTTAGCTGATTTGCACTGATGACCTATTCTTTAGTGCAGGACTCTTGGACCTCTGTTCTCTGTTCAGGTTTGCATACAGTTGAGCTTCAAGAACTTTCTTATCAAATGTGTCAGAGTTGTACTTTCCTTTGATATCATCTCGAAGAGTCTGGCTTAGCTGGGCCACAGCTCTAGTCTGGAAGTAAAATGTTTAAATATATCAAAAAACTAAATTCTTGAATGTATGGCTTAAATTTACCATCGTAATGTTGACTAAATGTACCACTTAACTCACATAATGTTGACTGTATGTATCACTTACCTCCATAATGTTAACAGTATGTATCACTTAACTATCATAATGTTGATAGCATGTACAAGATGTGGTTTTACAAAGGAATACTGACAATTCTTTGGGCGACCAAACTGAGCAATCTAAAAGTTTTGAAAAAGCTCTATCTATATGTGACATTTGGCTATCTGGTTAGTGCAGGATCTATTTGATTGGAAGCCTGTATGCTCAACCCTTTGTTGTTTATCAGTGGTATCACTTAAGTTATGCTGCTGTACATTTTTCCAGGAACTCACAATAACATTATTCCTACATAATGTTTGAACTAATGCAGGTCCCCTTTATTCGGCAACTTAACCAGGTATGCTTCTATCCAAACTGCTGATATTTCTTGTCTCCCAGACTCTGTGTGTAATATATATACAGATAATCTGTACATTATTTTAACTGAAGTGTTTATACTGGTTTCTACAGCTTCTTTTTGGATACCATCTGGACCAGCAGCATTCCCATTTTTCAGAAGTTTGATAGATTTTCTAATTTCTTCTTCCAATAGTTTCTCCAGTTGATATCCAGCTACACTTCTGCAACTAGATATCTGGAGGGTCTTCTGGGACGAGTCTGTTCAGGAGCTGCTCTTAAATTCAGCCTAATTATTCATTCGATCTTTAATGCTGGTGAGAACTTAACCATTACTATTATTTATCAAATCACTTGATTCAACATATTTTCCTGCTATTTTTCTTGTGATGCTGTCAAGATCTCTGAGGTTTTCTGTCACTGCTGCTACTTTTGCCTCTCCGGCATGGCTAATCTAAATATTGCCTATTGTCTGCCCTTATCCACTTCATAACTTATTCCTAACTTTATATGTGCACTGAACTAGTCAAGTATTATATTATTGATCTTATATATAAGCATTAATTAGTCAACTATGATATCATAATGTTTGATAATAAACAAGATTATAGTACTAAACTTGTAACTGGTCTATTTATTTTTATTGATACTTTACTATGTTTTCCAAACTGACCAGATTTCCTGAGTTTTACAATCTGCCTTTACTTTTATATTTTGTTGCTAATATGATTATCGGTACATCATTTAAAATTAGAATCCTCTATATGGTTGGTTTAATTATATTCCTGGTCCCTGACTTCAGTTGTATGACGTAATGGCTGGTTCATTAAAAAAAATAACTAGTTATATTAGGTTAAATAACTTAATAAGAAAAATGTAGACATATTGGCTCACACCAGCAAGTACATATATTAAACTTTAGCTTCCAACAGTTCATAATATAAGTAAACTAATGCAACAAACCAATATATCTTTGTTTAATTACGGATACTGCTCTGCTCACTGTCTTCTTTATTCTCTTTTTAATGGGAGTGAATCATGCCTAGTTACGCATCACTCTAACTCGGGGGTCAGTGTGTGTTTGGTATATATATGTACCAGGTTTACTTCATCTAGACAGATTCAGTCTAAGGTCATTGTCCTCTGTCTACCCATGGAGAGGTTTATTTCCCTTAACACGTTTGTCAAAGTAATGGCCTTACAGCCTACATTTAGTCATTTGTATTGGCCTTACACTTTACAGCCTACATTTAGTCATTTGTATTGGCCTTACACTTTACAGCCTACATTTAGTCATTTGTATTGGCCTTACACTTTACAGCCTACATTTAGTCATTTGTATTGGCCTTACAGCCTACATTTAGTCATTTGTAATGGCCTTACAGCCTACATTTAGTCATTTGTAATGGCCTTACACTTTACAGCCTACATTTAGTCATTTGTATTGGCCTTACAGCCTAATTTAGTCATTTGGAATTGCTATTGAGTTGTAATATGCACAACTTGAATATTGGATCTCTTCTTATGTGAGAAGGCTAGGTTGTTTTAATCTCACTACCCAAAAGATGAAGTGGAAGTGTAAAATAACCATAAATTACTGGCTCTGGTAATAACTGCCAGACATTTGCTAGAAGTGAACCTGGTAACATCTCAGCAACAGACAGACATGGAGATATCTCTCTCCTCATCTGTGGCATACGGACACATGCAAGAAGATAACTGTAACAGTCATTACATGCCACTGTTTATCTGTTATTATTACATTTCTCTCATGATAGTAAGTGACACCTTATTTTACCTGAGCTATAACCTTTTGCTTAGTATCAATCATATCCTCAATTTTGCGATCTTTCATCAGGAGTGATCTTTCAAGGCTGCGTCTATATGTTTCATCATCTTTTTGTATTCTGTGTGAAGAAATTAAAAACAACAGAGATTTAATAGCCTACTTTAAAAAAAATATTCAATCTATCTTATTAGAGTTGAGTTGTGTTGAGTTGAGTTGAGTTAAGAACCGACATCACTGCACTCAGGGCATTCCCACACGTGCTCCATCCCCTCATTCAACAGCCAGTGAAGAGTCATACTACTAATCGTTCCCACCACTATCTGAATAAAAGTTCTCCTGGTCTTCCCTCTCAGTTTTGAGATTCTTCCAGAACCCCTGTCGATCCCCCGCAATCTCATTCTTTCTACATATGGGTTCTCAATCTGCTCCTCCGCCTTCTCCACCTGGTCCCACAAACGCACGACCACCTCCCCCTTGTCTATAGGCAAAATATCACCAAGAGGTGCATTCCCTGCTAGCCTATCAGCCTGTTCATTCCCCCGTACCCCCGCATGGCCAGGGCAAAATATCCATACAATTCTCACAATCTGTGACCTCTGAAGCGACGAGAGCCATTCCACACGAAACATTCCTTTCTCCACTTTACTAAGCAAACTCTTTGAATCCGTAATGAATATAAAGTGTGTTGCAGTAGTCTCCTCTAGCCAACGGAATGCTGCTGTTACTGCCTACGCCTCCATTCTCATGCTGGAAGTCGTAGTCTCATATGCCAAGTTCTCCTTTTTCAAGATTCGCCCATTAGCCTTTGCAATAAAGCCCCAGCCACTACGTCTGTTTCTCACTACTGACCCATCGGTGTAGATGACTATGTCATCTTGATATGTGTTGCTCTGGATCAGCGGTTGCACTTCAAACTCTGTGCGGCCCTTTGCCCATTCTCTGCACTCACGAACCCAGTGTTATTATTACATTGTGCCAGTCCGTCATGTCTTCCGGAACTTCAACCCACTCTTTTCCACGATTGATGGTCTCTAGATCACACACCTGACGTATAGAAAGTTCTGCCTGTGCCATCCAGGACCTGCCTCGTCTTAGTCTATGACCCTTGACCATATCCATTGCTGCATGCAGTGGGTGATCCCTGTCAGCGGCAACTCTCAGGTACCATTTGGCCTGAAGGACCCTATGCCTATCCGTCATTGTTGGTAGCACCAGGATATGCCTCATGCATATAATTGGTGTGTCCTTTGTGCACCCCAGGATTAACCGCATGGCAGCATTCTGTATGCGCTCCAACCTTTCAAGCTGGCTCTTTGATATTGTCAACAGCCCCAAACCATACTCAATGACAGAAATTATTAACTGCTGAAAGAGCCTGTACAGCATCCTCTGATCTACCCCGGTTGCTGCCATAGCCCTCAATGCATTAAGTCCCCTACCAGCCTTCACCACCAAAGCCACCACATGATCCTTAAAAGATAAACACCTGTCAAAGGTGATACCCCAGTACTTCAATTTACTATATCGACTAAGAGGATATCCATTCAACATAATACCTGGGACATCTGCCTTGACAATCCAGTTATCCAGGGAGTTCTATCTTATTAGAAACCAACAGAAATTTAATAAACCACTTTTAAAAAAATATTCAATCTATCTTATTAGAAAGAAAACCAACAGAAATTTAATAACCCACTTTTGAAAAAATATTCAATCTATCTTATTAGAAAGAAAAACAACAGAGATTTAATAGCCCACTTTAAAACAAATATTCAATCTATCTTATCAGAAAGAAAACCAACAGAGGTTTACTAGCCCATTTAAAAAAAAAAAATATTCAATCTATCTTATTAGAAAGAAAAACAACAGAATTTTAATAGCCCACTTAAAAGAAATATTCAATCTATCTTATTAATAATAAAACTACTGAACACCATATTCAGTCATACAGAAGTAGATAGCGCTTCACATATATTAGGGATGTTCATTTGAAACCCGTTCCAATGGCTTTATAACAAAAGCATGAAAGAAACATTAACAGGTGTGGTGGAATTAAACAAAGCATTCATTTTGAATGAATTATGTACTATGTGTTGGTCAGAAGAAGTCACCGTAGGCATTCAGGCAAGCATTCCACTGCTTAGGTAGGCGGCGAATGCCGTCCGCAAAAAAGGATTGTGGTTGCTCACTGAACCAAGTGTTTACCGCCTTCATTACGTCTGCATCTGTATGAAATCGTTGCCCCTTGAGAGCTTTTTTAGAGGTCCGAACAAATGAAAATCACATGGTGACAAATCAAGACTATAAGCTGGATGTTGCAGAATTTCCCACTTCTTCCTTGCTAATGCTTCCTGCACAATCTTTGCGACATGCGGACAAGCACTATCGTGCAACAAAATCACACCGCGAGAAAGCATGCCGGGTCATTTATTCTTGATGGCTTTTTGCAGCTTGTCTAGTGTTTGCAAGTAGTGGGTAGAGTTGATGTTGACACCAGGTTCTTTAAAGTCGGCCAACACTTCATGGTCAAAAATGAAAAAACTGAAACCTGTAACTTGAAGTTTTTGGCTTTTGGTGATCCAGCATGCTTCCATTGCATGCTCTCTCTCTTTTGCTGCTCGGCTCAAAGTGGTGACACTATGATTCATCGCCTGCCACTATGCGGAAGAGAAATGCATCACCCTCCACTCTGTAACACAGCAAGTGGTGAAAACACCATCCCATGCGTTCCTCTTTTTGGTGGTCGGTCAACATCTGTGGTACCCACTGTGAACACACCTTCCGATATTGCAGTTTCTTACGAACGACCTTTTGAATTGTCCCAATTGACACATCAAATTCTTTCGCTAGTGAACGTATGCTTCAACAACGGTTCATCTGTACTGCTGTATCAATTTTGGCGCTGGTTTTTTCTGTTGCAACAATATGCGCTTGACCCGGCCATCAAAGATGTGTCGTGAGCTGACGTCCTTTCCGAAACATTTGTACCCAGTCTGTCACTGTTGTCTTCTACACACATTTGTTACTGTACACTGCCTACATGCTTCGATGAATGTTCACTGCTCGACATCCTTCTAATGAAAGAAACTGAATCACCACTCTCTGAGCTTCTTTTGATAGATTTTGGGTCAACCCTGCCATTTTCTCAATGGTCAGAAACAGAACCTATGCATCATGGGACGATAAGCATGTGCTCTTTTATTTATTGTCAGTACTTATCATACGACTATGACATGATCATGTTCAACGTACGCAATTACGCACGTGAGGCACGAACGGATTTCAAATGAATGCCCCTTATCAAATCCACACCCACAACTTTTCAAATCTCTACATAGTGAACTGTATATTCAGCCTTCTTTAAGGGTGAATAAATAATAACGTGAGTGGTGAATTGTATGCCTTGTCTTCTAGGACAGGGATGAACAAGCAATAAGTCCTGTGTGCACGTTGCAGACAGTTATAATTCCTGTTTATATGGACTAGTAATCAAGAAGTGGCCGTTTCATTACCAGCTTTCACTGAATGGAAGTACTTCTGGAATTGTAAATTATCAAAATCTTTCTAACTTATTATATCTATCAGTAATGTTGTGGTATTTATCTTTAAAAAATATAAATACTTGGCTGCATCATTTGCAAGTATTACACTAATGAATTTGTATTCCCCACAAATAGTCAGTATTGATGTCTTTTGAAGCAAAAATGTTAACATGCCAAGTAAGTTTTGTTTTGCAGTTTATCATTTACCTGGAAATGTTCTTCTTCTGCTCCAACTGTTTAACTATTCGTTTCTTGCGAGCTTGCAATGACTTCAGCTCAATGCTGCGGTTAACCACATCTAACGCTCTATCCTCCATCTAAAATTTCAACAACAAACAAACAAAATCTGTTCCGTATGACAGGTATAAACAAATAGATGGATGGATGGACAGACAAATGGGTGGACAGACAGACTGACAGATGCACAGATGAGATGGCAGACAAGATAGTCTAGAGAAGCAGATGAAACAGGTGAGACAGAGATGAAACAGATAAGACAGAGAGATGAGACAGACAGATACAGATAGCTCTAGCTAGGCAAGCAAGCAGACACACATACAGGCAGACACACATACAGGCAGACACACATACAGGCAGCCACACATACAGGCAGACAGACATACAGGCAGACACACATACAGGCAGACACACATACAGGCAGACACACATACAGGCAGACACACATACAGGCAGACTCACATATAGGCAGACACACATACAGGCGGGCAGGTAGGCGGGTTTATATCATGAAAGATGTAGAGCACTCAACTCCTCCTATACTAATAAATCAACACACTGCAAACACCATCAAAAATCATACTTAGTGACAACTTGCACAATTCATAGGGAAATGGCAAAGACTTGGATAAGAGGTATAGAAGGTAAATGAACACTGAACCAACAGTCTTTCCATCCTTCAGGGGTTTGATAGCTTTTCTAGTTTCTTCTTTGGATGGTTTCTCACAGTTGATATCCTGTTCCATTTCTGCAGGCTAGATATCTGGCAGGTCTTTTGAAACTGGTCGATTCAGAAGTTGTTCAAAGTATACAGCCGATCTGTTCAATTGATCTTTAATGTTGGTTAGAGCTTTCCCATTGCTGTTTCTTATCAATCCATTTGGATAATTATATTTTCCTAGTATTTTTGTGTGTGTGGTTCTATTAAGGTTTCTGAGTTTTCCTTTTGCTGTTGTTACAGGACATTGCAGTCAACACCAGCATTTTTCAGCTGCTGTTGATGTCTTGGCATGTTTTACATTCAGTAGTTTGCCATTGCTTTCTGAATGACCGGCTCACATACCCCCATAAGTAACCAGGGCGACATTATCCGCTGCCAAATCTTGCACATCTGTGTTTTGTAAGAGAGTATACGGGATTATGAACAACGTCCTTAATCCCTACGCCAGGGAGACCGGCCCACTCTTGCTAGGCCATCTAAATATTGTCTGTTGTCAACCTTCATCAACTTCCTCACTTCTGTATATTTTTCATGGTTCTGGCTTTAGTAGCTCTGTTATTTCCAAGCCGCATATGTCTGCACCATTTTTATACTGTGAATTATGAAACATTGGTTCCATCTTCCTATGTATTTCTGTAGGTGTTTTATCCTGTAATATCACAAATCTTATCACAACCCTGGCCTCTGAATTCTCCACTGTTCTGAAAAACTGGTGGGGCAATAGTTCTGGTCAATAAGATATGTTACGCAGTGCACCACAGTAAAAGAACTTGTTGAAGAAACAAATCCGGTGCAAATATGAGAAGCTTTGAGTGTGCCTAATTTCAATTTTCTCATGTCACTTCTTCACATTCAAGGCAAAACCTTATGATTTACCCCTTGTTTGCAGCACATACCACCACTTGCCTCAGATGTGTTTTCTTAACCTTCAAAGAATTAACAGTAATGGTACCTCTTCATATATTATCCATTTAAAATCACTAATCAAATAACATTCCAAGGAAATAAAGCTTAAAAAACACCCAGAGACCAACCATCTAACTAGCAAAGTAAAAAGAAAACATACAGGTGTGCATTTGTGTGGAGAAAGAATGCTGTCAGATCAAATTAGGAGAGAAAAGTAGCAAAATTGTCTATCCCACTTTCACTGATAGAAAAATGTTATGGTACTGGAAAAAACCTGGGATAGACAGAATCTGAGATTGCAGACAAAGAAGAAAACTTCACTTTATAGCATTGTACATGTTAACAAACCAGTTTTTCTTGCTGCAACAGATCCGATCTCCAAGTTTCCATCTCAGCTTCCAAGTTTCTCTGCGTGCTCTGAGCTCTCTTCAACTTGGCTTGCTCTTCCTGCCTGGTTAAGACAAAGACAAAGACATATCAATGCATGAACTTGATTGGTTTGAAATATTCAGTTTGTTGAGTTAGATAATAAAACCTACATATGTTGCTGCTGCTTCTATTTCAACACTGCTCAGCTTGGCAACTCACGATAATAATGGGGGTTTTGTTTGCTTGTCTGAAGCTGGTCTTGTTCCAGATGTATTGGTGTTACCTTTCCTCTGGAGTAAACTAGGCAGGCCGAGAGAGGGATCATGCTGCATAGGCAACACATGGTCTCTACAATTCTGTCCAGGCTTGGTGCTATGGAGAGGTGTAACTCCCTCCCTGGCTCCTACAATGAGTTTTAGTTATTTTTTTTTAATTTGTAACACAGTGTAATTATCGTCTGTCAAGACAGCCAGGTACCAGTGAGTGAGAACTGGTTCAAGGGTTTTACAGAATCACCATCACTGGAAACAAATGGAGTGGGTTTTCACTATTTTCTCTAAGTTGGAGGTCTCAAATAGGTGTGAGGAGTATTTGCATGGTGATTCATATTGGGGTCCTGCTCAAGACTGGAAAGTAAGGTCTTTTTTTTCCAATCAGTCTTTATTCTCACTGACTAGTTTGAGAAATTTCAACACAAAAAGTTTAAGCAGCCACTGCAGTGAATCTTCTTTCCTTGGGACCAAATTAATTTGCTTGACTGTATTTATATTGTATGATTTGTCCTTTTCTTGTTGTGCAAACCTTGCTTTAGCAAGTGTATTGACTCTCTATGTATCAAGTGTCAGCTCACAATAATAGACAAGCAGTCAAATTGTGGATTGTTCTTTCTATCAAGAAGATGTCTTTGGTTTGATGTCACTGTTTATGTGTACAGGTGAGGCATGAAGTCACTAACATTTTCCATATTTCATGAATGTTGATAACAAATTAGATTTATTCATTTTGATGTCTGCAATAACTAATTATCAAACTTACTTTAATCATGACATCTAATAAAATGACATCTGCACTGACTAATTATCAAACTTACTCAATCATGACTTACAATCCAGTGAAGTCTGCAATGATTAAATATCAAATTACACTAATATAAATCTGTGTATTGAATCACTTCATGACATAGATACAGAATTTTAACATAAGCCATATACATTAAACATCACAGGAATCATCTAATATGCTAAACTGTTATATTTACTTATTAAAGAAAAGTGTAAATATGTCACTAAAACATCACATTTCTCAGACCTACTTTTGCTGTGCTATGTGCTGATTTCTCTGTTTCAAGATCAGGGACAACTTTTGCCTGGCCTGCATCAGCCTGTTCTCCATTGATGCTTTTATTAAAGTGCTGTTTTCTCTGGCAGAGGTAGCAAACACACTTTTTTACTTTATTTTATATCAATCAACTGCATTCTAATGCAAACAATTATTCAAACACGGCTGTCATTGTAATGTCTGCTGTATTAACTGCTACAATACCACAGTAAGGCTGCTGTGACTTAGAAGTAAGGTGTCCACCTCTAATTCAACCCACTCTAGGTTCAAGCTCTGAATTGTGGATATATACTTATTTTCAGAACTAATAATTCCACCCCCATCTGCTTGGACATGAAATTGAATGCCTAGATGTCTTAGATAAGGGCAAAGAATAGGTGGCAGACTGTGCATGTTAACCCTTTGAACTCTGGGGTTCCCGGGTAATTACCCATTTTTTTGGGCATAACTAATAATATTTCAATATTTTAACCTGAAAAAGACATTATTTCTGGGGGGAAAAAAATCATTGGTGAACAACAACATAGGAAATATTCTAAGTGATAAAAAAATCATATTTAAGCACTTGGATCGGTTCATCCTGTGCATTATGAAGTCATCCTTCCATGTGTTCCCCCACAACTCGGCCAGGGGTAACTGGCACATCACAATGGAAATTTCTGACAAGTTTGCAAAGTGTTTCAATGTACATATGGAAGGTTGTGGAAGGACATGCAGAATTTGACTGTCAACCTTCGAGGCCACTGGTGGTGACGTCTGCAGCATTGAAGTCGTGTTAGCTGATCATCTTTATCAGTCCAATTAGCATCCAGCTTACATCTAGACATGTTAGCCATGTATAGATGTAAGCTGGATACTTATTGGTCAGTTGGTTGCTGATTAACAGTGAGATGTAAACAGGAAACACGTGGAAGCCCGGCCTACCGGCTCGTAGGGTTCAAAGGGTTAAGACATTCCTCAGCAGTGGTGAAAAGCAGACCATACGGCCACTGCTCTGCTTAGACTGTTTACAGATATGTTCGATACAGCTGATGCCTGGCAACTACCAATTTCAAATTAATGTTAGTAAAAGCAAAAGTAAACTAGCCATATTTACATGCTATAACGAGATATTGGATAGTATTTTTTTTTATTCAAACGCAATACAATGAGGAATGTGATCAGTATAATGTTCTTCAATACTAATTTTATTTTTATAAGGCTGAATGTACAGAGCTATACTGGTAGGAAAAAGCCTCAATACTGCCTTCATCACTGAAAACAGTGATGTATGAGTGTATTTATTTGCAATTTTTAATAATACATGAAAACAACTTCAAAATGCAGTTAATTTGTTTGGTTATTATGTGATACAAACAGTATGTTCAGTATTGTATCTGCTTACAGTCACAGAAACTACTGACCCCATGACTCATCAAATCCAATTGGTCCATACAAATATGGGGCTAGCATGATATGCCTCAAGGCATGTAAAAGATTCTTTACTTACTTATGTAAATATAAATATAGATGTAGGTTGGATTTTAATCTTCTGGATACACAAACAAGTGAATATTACTAGAAATTTTAGACTAAAGGAGACAGTACACAAGAATATATTATGTGCAGTCAATCAAACGTTAGGAACACATTCACAGCAAGAGGAAGGAAACATTGGAAAGCAGTAACCCAACATGAAAACACCAAAGAAAGTAAACAATTAGAATGGACCAAAAAGGAAAGGAAGACACTATAAACACCTCAGTTATAACAAAGACAGACAGACAATCAAACTGAATAAGGTGAAAAAGTTGGATTTTTTCACAAGGAGGACTAGACTGGATTTAATATTATCAATCAATTAGTCAATCAATCAAGTGCCATGCTTCTCCACATTTTGTGATCTCCACATTTTGTGATCTCCAACATTTATCAATCTGTGTGCTGACACCTTTCCGTGCCATGACAAAAGGCTGTCAAAGACTTTCCTCACTGTCTTCCTCTATCTCTCTTTCAACAAATCTTTCCAGCTGTCACAACATATGTAAATTTTTCTCTTCTCATGATGTGGTCCAAACAAAGGCAACTTTCTCTTTCTGATGTTTTTGATAAATTGTCTTCTACATATAACATTTGAAACAAATGATTTGGAAGTAGACACCTTGCGGGTATAAGTACAAAGGTATAAGTGCCAGTCATTCAGAAAGCAATGTCAAACTACTAAATGTAAACTTGCCAAGAAATCACGAACAGGCAAAACATGATGGGGTTGACTATGACATCCTGTAAAGGTTATGCAACTAATTTTAACACTGCAGAGATCGCACTGAATGATGATGATGACAATGATGATGAATCTTCAATTCTATATAAGTACTTACGTTTCCTGATTTTTCAGATACCGCAGTCGCTTTTCATATTTCTCTCTTTCTTGCTTGTTGTCCAAGAAAGTCTTCTATTTATGTTTAAAATAATAAAATGGATTTCTTAAAATTGTTCATAGTTGTCTACTGAAAGAAATAGCCATACTAAACACAATAAATGGGTGTGTGTATGTGTATATGTATGTACATGTGTGTAAATATATATCAATGTGCATGTAAGGTGTAGTGATGGTGGGGGGGTGTGTGTGTGCGTGCGTGCGTGTGCATGTGTAATTTATCTCTGTCTGTCTGTCTCTATATTTACCTTCTCTCCCTGGTTTCTTTATTTTTAACTATTTAGGCTCTTTTCGTGTTCTTGTAGTTTTGCTTTTGTATTTGGTCATTGAAAAGTGTTGTCTAGAATGTTTGATCTTTTATGTGCATTTCATTTATCAAATTCTGTATTTATACCACCAGGTCCATTACCTTGTGCATGTAATTTTTACAATATATATGTTGCTTTTAGCTAATTTAATACTGACACTTGAAGAATTAATCTTGCTTCCACTGTTGTAATATCATGACAAGGAAGCTAGTTTGGCAATACTAATTCGAGAGAGAGGAAAGTATATTAATATAGTAAGGTTTAAGTTTTACTGTGGTAGGGAGACTTGACAACCTCTTCTGTGGAGTTGATCTCATCTTGTTCTAGAGTCAGTAAATGTCTGCATCTCTAGTTCTGTAACACTGAGATTTACTTCATTCCTTCTCACTGGCATTTAAAAAAAAAATAATGTTTGCATACCCTTTACAGAATGTCGCAGTCAACCCCAGAAATGTTTGGCCGTTTGTGATCTTTTGGCAAATTTATATTTAGTAGTTTGTCATTGCTTTTTGAATTACCAGCACTCATACCACTGTATGATAAGCAGTGCAAGGTAGTCTGCTTCAAATTCACCTGCAGCTGTGTTTCAAAAGTGGTATACAGGATTACAAGTTGCATTCGTAACCCCTTTGCCACAACGCCAGCTGGCATTCAAAAGCCTACCTGGAGGACAATTAACCTGGAACCACTACATTGAATCTCTGAGGTGCTATGGACATCACCATAGGGAATAATGTTTCAGTTCTTACCAGTTAACCACAATCCACAATAACTATAATCATACTTAAACATATACATAAAATCACAAGATGATTTTAATTGCCATTATTGACACCTGTAATATATACATGAATTTCATACAGATTTTTCTGTGCATGTGTCATTTTTTAACGGAATCACATCAACTGATACAAATATTGTAAATAAAGCATCTTTGATACTGAAATACAAAGTATAACGTCAATCACAAATACAATTTCTAAAAAGAATTGACTGACCAGGCTTTCATGGTGTATCTTCATCTCTTTTCTCTCATTGGCTAATTCATGATCACAGATTTCTTTTGCCAGTAATAACTTCTTGACTGCCTCATCATTTTTCTCTTTGGTTTTCATGTTTGTTTCCTGGCAAAGAGTACACATTATATTTAGTGAAATTTGTTCTTTTGTACAAGATGAACCACACAAATATTTTTCTTTGTCATTTCTGAATAAGTGTCATGTGTCTTTGAAGTAGGAATTTCCTCCCCCCCCCCCCCCCCCCCCCCACTTGGTTTTTTTTTTTTTTTTTTTGCTTACATAGTCTATCTACTCTACCTTTCAATGAGTTCAGATTTAGTAGTCACTTTTCATTCAGTTACAGATGGTATCTTATAGCACATGTCTGCACAGTGCAATCAATAGCAACTGTATTCTTATATAGGGAATTGGAAACAAAAACTGAAACAGTGAAACACTACAACAAATATGTATATATATTTAAACAAAACCAACAAAAATAGTCTATGACATGAATAAGAACACTTTGCAACAAGAAAACCTTCCTGGGTAGGATAATGGGAACCATGATATGACTTCCACTATTGCATAAAAGATATGAAAATGTAAAACACCCACTGTATGAAAATTAAATGAGACATTATATATCATAATTATAACTTAAAAGTGTTGAACAGGATAAAGAAAAAGGCGGGCTGATCGCTGCAGAGCTGTTACTGAAGTTTGAATTAAAACACAAAATATGACAATAAAGCTCGACAAATGGAAAGACACAGATATAGACCAAAGTTTGTATCTATGGAACAACAAAAACAAAACAACAATGAACAGATAAAACAAAGGAATACTTATCTATTTAGAGGAAGTCCTTTCAATAAAGCTGACAATGAAGAACGGAAACATTCCCAGCTTTATTGAAAGGACTTCCTGTGAATAGATCATGTTTCCGTTTTCCATTCCCAACTTTGTTGTTAAGACTACCTCTGAATAAATAAGTAGTCCTTTGTGTGATCTGTTTTTTATTGTTTATGTTTTTTGTTGCTCTGTTGATAAAGTCTTTGGTCGAGACGCTCGACTGCATCTGTGTGTGTTTTTCCAATCATAAATTTATAGTTATATTTTTAAATTTTATGTTACCACAAGACAACCTATTTTGTCAAATAATAATTTAAATAAAATCAATTCCTCCAGGTTAACGTTTCCTATACCTAATGGCTGTGGCTGTTTTCAAGTGGCACTTGTGCAAATCCTGGAAACATTGTCAGAAACCAAGTCCCAAGGCTAATCAGAACAGGATTTAAACACACAAGTCATAAATAATAGGTTGCATGATTCACTGCCTTGTATTGTTTGCTGCATCTCATCAGTGCATACTGCAGGGTTATTTATCATATGAAGTGAATAAATGAATGATAAATTGGCTGATTGATTGATTGATTGATTTATTTAGGAACCAACATCACAGCATTCGGGACATTCCCATAAGCGCTCCGTCCCCATCCTCAGCAGCCAGCGAAGAGTTCCAACACTAATAGTTCCAGTAGCAATCTGATTATATGTCCGTCTCGCCTTTCCTCTGAGCGTTGAGCATCGGCCAGATCCCCTCGTCACACCTCGCTGTCTCATTCTTACCAGACTATGGTGATCCATTTGCTCCTCCGAGGTGTACACTTGCTCCCACAAGGCCGCAACCACTTGTCATGCATCAATACTCCACCAAGTCTTGCCGAGCAAGCCAATCAATTTGCTGAAAGACTTGGCAAACACATAGTCACTGATATTGTTTAAATGTGGAGCATTTGTTATACCCAAGGTAATTGCAAATTTAAAACAAAGTCTTTCTGTCAACACAAAATTGGCTTGCATACACCTCATTAAATTTGAGCAATTGTTTATTGTTTGTCAAATGCAATATATGAAAAGTCTTTTCTTTGTTAACTTTATGACCGTAAATTAGCAGTTGTTGAGAGGTGGCTGTGATTGGCATTTTATGGCCTGCCGACAGCACAGGGATTCCTGAAGACTGATTAACTCTCTCTTCCACCCATACTGCTATATGATCGGTTACTCAATTTACTAATTGTTGTTCGTTTCCACCTATGTAAGTTGTTTTTCACTCACACAGAAATTGATAAATGCAGTTTTATTTGGTTTACACAGACAATCGTGTTTTCACAGATGGAGAAGGTATTGGGGTAGTTTTATAATATATATAATTGATAACAGTTCAGCAGCAAAGAATGTATGGTTTACTGAAAAAGATTTTTAGCAGGATGTAACCTATTTTGTCAAATAATAATTGAAATTTAAAAAACACTTTCTCTGGGGTAATGTTTTCTATACCTAATGTTTGTGTGTGTTTTCAAGTCTGACTTGTGCAAACCCTTGAAACATTGTGAGTGGCCAGTTGGTATTTTACCAAACACCACCAGTCTGTCAACAATATCTTTTGTTATGCAATGAAGTCCCATGGCTAAACAGAACACGCTGAACTTTCTAAGCAGGATGCACAAGTTAAGTCAGTAAATGTGAACATCTCAGCACTCAGCACCATGTTCTTCCAAGAAATACCAAGGCTAGAATACAGGCATCATAAATATAAGGTATTGATCTATTTCTCTTGCTTAACAAGCATTTTATTCTTAGATGCTTGTTAAAATCACATGGGGCTGAGTCAGTCTTACAGGCACACTGGGCAGAATAAATTCAATTATGCCTCCACCAGGGATGAGAACTCTTTGTTAGTAGGTGAGTGTGCTAACCACTACACCAGCATGACACTTTATACATATAATAATTGAATGCCTTGTCGACTGACATGCAATCTCCAACACCATGTATCAATCAGTTCCTGTGATTACATAATTCTGTATACTCGTGGCCATGTGAATCTCTCTCTCTCTCTCTCTATCTCTCTCTCTCTCTATCTCTCTCTCTCTCTATCTCTCTCTCTATCTCTCTATCTCTCTCTCTCTCTATCTCTCTCTCTCTCTCTATCTCTCTCTCTCTCTCTCTCTCTTTCTCTCTCTCTCTCTCTCTCTCTCTATCTCTCTCTCTCTCTCTATCTCTCTCTCTCTCTCTCTCTCTGTGCATGTGCATCCATGCGTGTGTGCGCGTGCATGCATGTGTGCATCTGTGTGTGTGTGTGGAAAAGGGGGGGGGGGGGAGTGGGCCTTACCTTGAACAGTCCCACCACTAATGAGGCTAGACTCACAAAATCTCAATGAAAGAAGCTAAGACATTTATAATGAGAAAAACAAAAAAAAACAAAAAACAGAGCTAGACAACAGCTACCCACAAGGTCCTATTCCAACACTAGACAGATATAGAAAAACCAACATTTTGGATTTCACTCAGAATACTACAACCCATCTCTATCAAATGAAAGCTGACCAAACTGACCAGTGCCTGGCCAAAGTGGCCACATGAATGTATAACATACACTGCAAAAGTGCTCTGTCTTTTGACAAGCGAGTGCTCAAACCTGACCACAGGAGATGAAAGTGGAAGAGAAACTGTGGGGCACCTGCGATGACTAAACATTGACAATTGGATACATTGAGGAAACTCACCTATTTGTTTAGTTGACTACTGAGCACAGGAAACTGAAAGCAGAAGAAAATAACAGAAGAACCCTAGTTAATCAAAGCACTCACTTAAGGCTGACTTATTTTTCTCTGAGCAATTCTTTCTTCAACAAGAAATTAGAAAATCAAATAGAGGCTCAAGAAGTGTGGATATGCAGAAGCACTTCTAACATTGTAAAGGTTACAGAGAAGTTGAGAATGAACAGAGAGTTGATGGAAGAAATAAAAACAATACAAAATACATATTTTAGCCACATTAAAAAATTTGACACTGTTTAAAACTACACCCTAGGCTGAAGTTGAAAGAAGACAAGCAAGAGATAAGTAGTGATACAAGAGGCAGGATCAAGAGATGGACAAACACAAATATCTCAAATAGCGCGACCAAAGCAAGGTACGGAAAGTATTTACCTACATTTATTTTGTGTCATTTGGGTTACAGGGTAAACTGGTAAACTATCATAGATGAGACAAAACCATTACCTGCATTTCTTTTTTAGCTGCTTCCTTTCTTATTTTGTCTGCGATCTGGAGCTCCTGAAATACAGCACACATTTGTGAGAACTTCAGAAATCAAAAGATATGCTATAAAAGCAATTTGTAGCCACTTGTTCTTTTCCTGCACTAAGACAATGTGTGGGGCTAACATCTGTGGAGAAACATGCATGCCTACTGCAGCTGGCACAGCACTTGATGATGATGATTCTAGTGCCTGCCAGGGTTGCCAGATCATGAAATTCAAAATTCAGAGTCAATGAAATTTTAAAAAGCCAAAGAAAAGCCAAACATTGCCCAATTGATTGATTGATTGATTGATTGATTGATTTAGGAATCGACATCACAGCATTCGGGGCATTCCCATAAGCGCTCCGTCCCCATCCTCAGCAGCCAGCGAAGAGTTCCAACACCAATAGTACCAGTAGCAATCTGATTATATGTCTGTCTTGCCTTTCCTCTGAGCGTTGAGCGTCGACCAGATCCCCTCGTCACTCCTCACTGTCTCATTCTTGCCACACCATGGTAATCCATTTGCTCCTCTGAGGTGTACACGTGCTCCCACAAGGCCACAACCACGTCTGCCTTGTCAAGCATCAATACTCCACCAAGTTCTGCAGAGCCAGCCAATCTGTCCACCTGTTCATTTCCCAGCACACCGGCATGCCCCGTAGAAAAGATCCAGACAATGCTTGTTACCCGTGACCTCCGAAGCGAAGCAAGCCACTCCGCACAAAGCCTCCCCATCCTCACACTCATCAGCATTGCCCAATAAAAATATCTATTCAAAATATATTTACATCACACGAAAACCTCTTCTTCAAATACATATTCCTCTTCATTGTTGAGAAATTCAGTACAGGATTCCTTAGAATATAAAATTTCAGCTTTGAAATCATTCAACAGTTTGGATGAAGGAACAAATTCCTTACAGTTTGAAGATAATAGTTCTGCTCTAATTCTAATAATTGCGTCTAAGTGAGACAGCTGAAGTCTATTCCTTGCTTTGGTTTTTATGCATGTTAAAATAGAGTCCTCTCCACTACAGCATTGCTAATAGGTGTTATTAAGCAAGTAACAGCAAAAGAAGCAAGCACTTTAAATTGGGGATGTTTCACGACTCCTTGCCAGAACTGCTCTGTATCATAGGGCAGTCCATTTTCTTTACATTGTTGTCCTTCCAATCTATAAAAGGCAATTTTCTATCAGCCAAATGCAAAAAGGGCAATTTCGAAAATAGTGTTCTAGAAGTATTCCAGGGTTAAAATTGGTCAGATCTTTAAATATATTTCTTACTGAAGGAGGCCGCTTTCTAACTTGATCAAGTGCTTCATCTGGCATGGATAAGCATCTTTCTTTGAGATCTAAGACCTCTTGTTAGCAATTAATTTTCATATCAGAACTTTTCTGAATGTAGTTATCACACTCTGACAGGAATTTGATGCCAAAATCAACATTAGAAATATCTTTGTTCTTATTATTGGTATCATAAATCCTACTATTAAGACTCTTATAATGCAAAAATAGTTCTTCATGTAATTTGTGAGGATCTGCCCTACTTTTCTGAAAAAGGCTATTTAACCTTTCGACTTCCTGCACAATAGGGGCTGCAAAATGAAAATAAAGGTAATTTCTTTGATCTAGAAGCATTTCCTTTATAAGTCGTGACTTAAATTTAGTGTCATAATTTGCTAATTCAGCAGAAATAAAATACGCCTCGAGTTCTTCCCAATTCATTTGAATGTTGAACATTACTTTTCCCCGGACAAGCCGGCGAGTAGAAGATATTTTCTCAAAAGGAAGTGGTTCTAGCTTGCTGAAATTCTGTCAATGAGTTCATAAATGCTTCTCGTCTTAGATTGCTGTGTCTAAACCAATTTGGTATTTCTGTCAGCAAAAATCTAATGTTTGAAGGTAGTTTTGACACTGCATATTTGATGCACAATGCTAATGAATGGCAAACACACTTACACTGAACACATGAAGGAAATACATCTGTCATTCTGGACCAAACTGAATAGTTGCATCCACACCATATTGGAAGCACCATCTGATGCAAAACCAATGCAATTTTTTTAATGTTTGATTACATTTTTCAATTTCATTGTTAATCAGATTAAATATATTCTCTCCTATAACCTCCTGAACTGGAATCAAACCTAGAAAACTAGTAGTCATTTCATTTCTTTTATCGCTGAGGTATCTAACTAAAATGCACATCTACTTTTGGGTCGAGACATCAGCGAACCCATCAATCATGAGTGTATACTTCTTGTTTTGCAGATCTAGAATTAGATCAGATTTTAAAGATGGTGAAATAACATTTCTTTTTAGTGATATGCACTTTGTTCGGTGCAATTTTATCTGACCAAGAGTGCTGACACCATTATTTCATCTAAGTGATCGATGGTGCTCATGGCACTATGGAAGGCCATGCCAACAGCAATTTGTAACTCTGCTAATTTGACTTTATCATCAATTTTCTTACTTATTTATAGCTAATTATTATGCCATTACAAAAAAAAAACATTTATGCCAAGAAAAAAGCCAAAACGCCAAACTGATATTTTGACGCCAACCCTGCTTTTTAAAAAGCTAGATTTATCAGATTTGGCGTTAAAAAAGCCAATCTGGCAACCCTGGTGCCTGCTGGCAAGAGTAGGGGGGTCCTTGACTTCACTTATGTAGTGGAAGAATTAATCATCAGTAACTAGTACTCTCCATGTCAAAGTCTGTGGCTTAGGAGTAGTGAACTTTCACAATCCTTATATGTCGGGTTCAAAGTCAGTCATAGCCGATTTGGGAGCAGATGGCAATGCGTTAATTTTACAATTTTATGAGCAACAACTCCTCAGATAGCAATGGCAAACTACTCAACGTAAATGTGCCTAGAAAATCACAAACTGTCAATAAATTCTGGGGTTGACTGCTACATCCTGTAAAGGATGTGACAATAACTTTTATTTTAAAATAACCCTGAGGCGAAATCTGCAAGAAATTATATTTTTTTTTATACAGTCTTATGGAAAATAAATCTTTCTGTGAAATCATAATGAATAAATGATTACCCGCATGCGAAGCTGATTTATTAGAAGTGTTTCTGCATGTAGCTGAGAGTCATAGATATCAAGATTCTTTAACTCTCTTTCTTTTTCCTCTTCCTGAACTCTCTTCTCTTGTGCTTCCAACTGCGCAAAAATAAGAACCACAATGTTTATCCAAAAATAGATGGTAGAATTGTGTTTCTTTATATTAATTTTTTTTAATCTCTCTCTCTCTCTCTCTCTCTCTCTCTCTCTCTCTCTCTCTCTCTCTCTCTCTCTCTCTCTCTCTCTCTCACTGACACACACATATATACACAGACATATACTTACAGAGGGACACAGACAAATACACAGAGAGACAAGACAGAAAGACATATTAACATTTAATCAATATGCAAAAGAAAGACTATGTCTATGATGATAATTCAAATATCAAATGCTTTTTCCCTTGATGAGCTAAGATGTTGAAAAATCATTTTCCTCCAAATCTATTAATTTTTCTAAGAAACTTGTCTCAATTTAAATGTAACTCTGTTCAACCATAATGAGGTAAAACTTTTGTTAATATTTTAAAAATAAAAACGCATTGACTCAACCTATCGTATAACAATGGCTGACTTAGCCTAAACTGGAGATAGGAGTACAAGCTTATCAACAGAAGGTGAAATTAAGAAAAAAATAGTCTTGGGAGATTACAGTATGCATAAGGAACGTAAAGTATCTGCACATGAATTGATACATGCTGTAGAGCAGGGGTGGCCAATCTTTTCAGCAGGCAGGCCAAATTTCAGAAATAATATTTCCTGCCGGGCCACGCACCTAATTTTTCTTTTGTAAACAAGCAAGCGTGCTACAGCCTTGACCATATCGTCACTTCCCACTCCGTGGGCCGCAACATGACTCGCGGCGGGCTGCATGCGGCTCGCGGGCCTCATGTTGGACACCCCTGCTGTAGAAGATTGCCAGATATGGTAAAGTATACTTGTCTATGTCGGTTGTCAAAGCACTTGATGATGATGATTAAATGTGTTTTTTAATATCGCATATCCCTTACAGGACATTGCAGTCAACACCAGCATTTTTCAACTGCTGTTGATGTACTAGAGGTGGTAAAATATATTATGCATGTGTATTACATGAGGTAGAAGATTGCCAGATTGGTAAAATATACTTTCCCATGTCAGTTGTCAAGGCACTTGATGATGATAATTAAATGTAGGGCTGGTAGAATATATGATGCATGTATATTATGATGATTACATGTAGGGCTGGTAGAATATATGATGCATGTATATTAAAAGAAATAGTGGCAGAGTTGTTGTTTTTTTATGTTATAAAATCCAAAATAAAATATCAAACTTTGTCATGTTATAAAATCTAAAATAAAATATCAAATTTTGTTATGTTATAAAATCTAAAATAAAATATCAAATTTAGGATGGAGGTCAGCATGGATGAGTGGATAAGAGGACTTGTTCTTAAACTTCCGGTGTGCTGATGGAGAGGTAGCGGGTTCAACCTTGACTTCGGGATGTAAATTACAAGTACCTCAGAAGTCAGAGTGAGTTCACCTCATGGCGAGGGACATTGGTAATAGGGAAAGCTAATACATATGCAAAAATCAGTCCAGCATGGACTACGCTTGAGTTCCAAGTGAGTGAATGGGGAAAAACATGATTGGGATAGTCCATTTTCTGATGAATGGGCAACACTTGAATCTAAATGTACAATTATGAATAGTGAAAACCCTTTGCAAAATTATGTACTTTGACTTGGGAAAAAGAACGATAAAGTAATTTATACTATTTTACTTCTTCTCTTGTCTTTTATCTCCCTGCATAGCCTTGCACATTCACATTATGTATTCCCATCCTAGATTGTCTCTTATAGCTATTTTCATATCCTCCCTGTATTATTCAAATGTCTCTTATTCTCTTATTCTTCCTCTTCTTCTTTCATTCGCTTGAAATATGTCTATAACTGCAATGTTGTCTCTTGCATGAATCCAACAATCTTTTTTAGTTCACTCAGCGGTCCATAGAGTTTATCTTCCACTGTTGTCTCTCTAGGCCAGAAGGTTTGCCTGGATATATGTTGTAGTTTGGGCAATCATGGAGTATGTGCTCTGCTGTCTGCGACGCCAGTCCACATGTGCACATGGTTGAGTCACCAATCTTGAATTTTGTATACATGTGGTTGCGTAATCTATTGTGTCCTGTTTTGAGGCACAGAATAATGAACTGTTCTGGTCTGTCCATAACGTGGTAGTCGTTATGAGCAGGTTTTGGTGGCCTTCTGGCTGATTTGATCATTCTTTTCTTCTGGTGAGATGTAATGGGCACATCAGACTGTTCTTCTTTTGCTCCTTCCTTAGCCAATCGATCAGCTCTGTCGTTTCCAGGTACTCCACAGTGGGATGGTATCCACTGTATGGTGACCTTATGCTGACTGCTAAGTTCAGAAAGTAGTGCCCTTAGTACTGGCAATTTCCCAGACAGGAGCGCCTCGAGTACTGATTTTGCATCTGTCAATAGCACCACAGGTTGTGTACCATGGCTGTTATTTAGTAATTTCTCTGCTGCTATCTTGACTGCCTCAATTTCAACATCATAGTTATGGCAGTACTTTCCTGTTGGAACTCTGGCTGTGTCCCTAGTATTATTTGGGTATTCTATGTACACTCCCACTCCTTTTCAAACAGCATTTTGTGCTGACCCATCTGTGTAGACTCGGATCCAGGGGTCCTGTAGGTATTCATCATCAAGGAAGCTGAGAGTGGCTGTTCTGTGATGTACACTGTTCTGTTCTTCCTTGTCAAATATTCCTATCACTTTTGTCTGGATTTGTAGTGATAGTCTGTGTTCATCTTTCCATGGAGTTCGCTCTGGAATAGTGGGCATATCTGTGGTTTCTCTGCAGAGTTGTTTGGCCTGGTGGATAAAACTACTTCTTTTCAACAGCCCCATAGCTAAGTCTTCAAATCGGTTCTTCATAGGGTGGCCTGGCAAGCTGAGGAACTTTTCTACTAGTATTAGTGTTTTTGTATCTCTGCGCTCTCTCAATAATTCTCTTATAAATCCTCTCATAAATGAAAAGGCTGTTTTAGTGTGCATTTCAGAACAAATAATGTCTTGCAGAAAGTAAATACTGACCAGTGCTGGCCAAAGTGGCCACATGAATGTGCAACATACACTGCAAAAGTGCTCTGTCGTTTGAGAAGTAAGTGCTCAAATCTTACCACAGGAGATGAAAGTGGAAGAGGAACTGTGGGGCACCTGCGATGATTAAACATTGACAATTGGATACATTTAGGAATCTCACCTATTTATTTAGTTGACTACTGAGCACAGTAAACTGAAAGCAGAAGAAAATAACAGAAGAACCCTTGATAATCAATGCTCTCACTTTAAAGTGACAAAGCTTACTTAAAGCTGGCTTATTTTTCTCTGAGCAATTCTTTCTTCAACAAGCAATTAGAAAATCAAATAGAGGACGATGGTCTTACATTAAGTTGATTTCACATCTTAATTCAGTATTAAAGTGGGGATGTAAAGGAGCATATAAATAAATGGAAGAAAGAAGGCAGAGAAAATTAAAAGAAACAAATGCTATAACACACAGTTATCCTTACATAGACTGTAAGACATTTCACAATTACATAAATTACTCAAGACAACAGAGACACTTACTCTATGCATATCTTTGATCCTATTCTCCATTGCTAGTAATTCTCTCCTCTTATTTTCAGCATTGGTTCTTAAAGCCTCATCTCTCTTTTTCTGGTCCTCCCATAGCCTGTGTGCCTGCTGTCTAATTTCCAGATCTTTACACTGATCTTCTCTACGTCCTTGCATCAGTTTTAGAATCTTCTCATCCTAAGACAAGCATTGCAAACACATTTTTAAACACGTTCAAATTAAATCTGGTCATTTTCTTGAAACATGCATTTCACACTTGTACACATGGGACAGCCATGGCTAAGAGGTTTCAATGTCTACCTAGACTTGAGGAACTGGTCTGATCCTGGCACTGGAATTTTTCCAAGAACCATTGGTTTTTAATGATCTCTTAGGTAGTGCCATCAGATATCGAGTCTTCTCGGGTAAAGATGAAAAACAGGTCGTGTGTAAGTTGTGAAAATTAAAAATTGTGTAGCAGTTGGAAATTGTAAGTAGTAGGCAGTAAGGTTCCTGCTCTGATAAAACTATTAGGAAAAGTAAACCTACCCCCAGATAAATATAGAATATTACCTTGGATGGAATCTGCCTAAAGGAATTAAACTTTCGATAAATGCATGCTGAAGTCTGACACACGGACCTCTGAATGCATAACTAGGTGTCCTGCACATCCCTCAAAAGAGAAACAAAGAAGAAGAAGCTTATTACAGTGCTTGATGGGCTTGTAGCTCACTGCATAGAACATTCAGCATGAATGCAGCATACATCAACACAAAGCACTTTAACCACAAGGCAAATACAGCCAAATCAAGCTATGTCTAACTTGTTTCATTTACAGACTATGCTTCCTATCTCTTACACCAGTTTACAGAACCACAGATTTATCATTGATGTAATGCTATTTTCACCTTGCCTCATAAGGTAGATATCAAACATAGTGTGAATAGCAGCTGATACCAAATGTATTGAGCCGTGTTATCATCATCATGTGCCATGCTGATAATGAGCGGCCATGTTTTGCCTTCTCACCCAATCACCAGAGCCGTGGATCACATGTTCTTGTCTCCATTATTCCATGTGGCCAAGCTATCTAGATATTTATCTCTCTGCCCTCCCCTTGTTCTCTTTTATACACACTAAATACTGTTTACTCAAGTTGCAAACAGTTTCCCACTCACATCTAGCTGTCAAAAAAGCATAAATACAGCACTCAATGAGCTGCCTATTGCAGATGAGCAGATTGTCATCTTTCAGGATGAAGGACAATTGCAAAACCATATCAATTTACTTTCAACAACATGTGAAAAATGCAACTTGAAAATCAACATGCACAGACTTAAACAATAAAAATTAGCAATTAGTCCACTAAATATATACATAAATATACACATAAATAACACCAGGGTAAAACAATTCCCAGAGTTAAAATATCTAGGCAGTATTTTCCCAGAGGATGGAAGATTCAACAAAAAGATAGAAACAAAATGTCAAAAGGCAAATGCAGGGGACTTATCAGCTGTCAACATTTATTCAAACATACAAAGAATATGATGATCGTCAAGAAACATATGATAAACTCTATTTTTCTTCCCACACTTTGAATCAATGTAAAACTTCATTATCTTCAACAACCCACTAATGAAAACTTATCATATATGGCATATGGCATGAAATGCTTGAGAAAGGCTGCTGGGTTTTTCCGTAAATGACAGTGAAATAACTGGATGTGAGGACTGGAATGACATCATCAGAAATAATGTGAAATGGAAACAAATTGTATAGTCTTAGAGCAGTCGTTCCCAAGCTTTTCAAGCGGAGGGCCATATCTACTATTTTCGGTAGTTAAGCGGGCCACAACGTTATACAATTATAACAGTCGTGCAATATCAATATTACCTTTCTTAACTTTCATCAACGAAATTCTAAAACTTTAAAGGCAGTCAGTGTCAGTACTAGACTGCGGTCATTAGTTTTTGGTTTAAAATCAAAAGTTCATTAAACAATAAATTTTAAATCAGTTTCGAAAATAGCTATTAATGTAATTAATTTACAATTGTAACTGTTCTTCATAACCAGTTACTTAAGTTCAGATGCCAGTTTATCAATGTCTGGGCACAAATCTGTCGTGCCCAAATTCATAAGCGCAGCTAAGGTTACTGTCAGTGAGTCTGGAACGTTGCTTGTTTTTTTATAACGATCATAGCGGAAAATGACTGCTCGCATGTGTAAGTCGAACCAAAACAACAAATGTATCTCCGGGCGAATGAACGCAAGTGTTCAAATTGTTCGACAGGCAATAGTCACCAAATGAAATAATATGATCAGCTGAAGGTGAAGCTGGCAGCTCCAGAAATTTACATCACAGTGCAGAATTACATTTCAAATCAATTACTTCGTGCTGAAGATTGTGCTGTAATTGACAGAGCTTGGCATCAGGAAATACGAACTGATTTATGAAGAGGGCAACATTATCCTCCTCCAATGTGAACTCTTGAAATCTCGACTGAAAGATATCCAGAAGACTTTCAACTTTTACTTTATGCTGTGACAAGTCACATATATTTTCCACCATCAGACTTGGAAATGCCTCTAAAGTCCTTTCAGTCAGTTGTCCGATAAACAGTCGAAGTGTCATTTTAAATGAAGAAATGTCATCACACAAATTTGTGAATAGTTTGAATTTCCCCAGTATCCTCTTATTTAAAGAGTTTAAATGAGACGTGATGTCCACCAAAAGTGCCAGGTCATTAAGCCAGTCATCGTTCAGCAGACATTCCCGTTCTGTAGGCAATTCATTTATTTCAGACAGAAACAGATAGACACTATTTTTTCAGTGCCCAGAAACGTGACAGAACTTTCCCTTTAGATAGCCATCTGACATCACAGTGTAACAGTAGCTCGCCGTATTCCTCATTCAGGTCTGATAGAAACTGTCTGAACCCACGCCTGCTCACCGCCTACTTCGAATTGTGTTCACACATCTCAGAACAACATCCATGAGATGTTTCAGATTTAATGTCTTTCCACACACAGCTTATTGGTGAATGATACAATGATATTTTAATACAGAGCGGTCAAGAAACTGTTCCAATAATTGCTAGACATCCAGACTTTTTACCCATCAAAGCCGGAGCACTGTCGGTGCATACACTATCAACTTTAGTCCATTCTATGTTGTTTTTCTCTACACACAACTTCAGAGTTTCAAACAGATCTGTTCTTTAGGTAGTTGCATGCATCGATTCAAGTCCTAGAAGTTCTTCAATGACTTCAAAATTATCGTTTATTGCTCAAACAAAAACTGCGACCTGAGCTGTGTTAGAAATGTCAGTGGATTCATCCAGTGCCAATGAAACAAATTTACAATGTTTTTTATAAGTGCTGCCACTTGACGATGAACATCGCCGGCCAATTCTTCATCTCGCCTGGACATAGTATTATTAGACAAAGGAATCTGATCAAATTTTGTTTCACACTTTTTGTCGCCAAGCATTCTAGCAGCAAGTTCAAGGGAAGGTTTGATTATTTCTTCTGCATCGGTGAACGGCTTCTTTTTGCGAGACAACAGAAGAGCGACTTCGTACGACGCAACAAATGCACTCTTGCTCTGTTCATTAGCCTTGGTGAAAAATGACTGCTGCCTGGTCAGTGAAATGAATTGATCGGATATTGAGCATTTATGTCTTACTGTGTGGTCGTGAAGTGTCGTTCCAGATTAAATGTTTTTTCTAACAGAAACACAAAATCCGCAGATTAAGCAAACTTTTTTTACCACTAGGCATAAACATAAATTTCTCCGTCCAATCTTCGTTGAATTTACGACAAGCAACTCATCATCTCATCATGTTCCTCTTGTACCTTGCGGTGTCGAGGTGAAGTATAAACAGCGGGAGAGTGCCGGCTTATGGGCTTTATGTATCTATATTCCCATGGACTCTGTAATTCCCTGCATCCATCGTTTACATGGTCAGCCTCATCCTCTGCTTCCATCAGGTCCGTACATCATTGCTTGTTCTTGTTATGGTATACTGTTAGTTGGTAACCTATTTGCATGGCCAAACGACAAGCAACGTCTTCACATTTTCACCTTTTACCACTGTTTGATTTTAGATTTCCCACACTCATGTTTACAGGCTTTAACATTAAATTTGTATTTGAAAAAAATCTATTTTCAACACATACTACCGACTATGCTAAACAGTTGTAATAGACGACAACATGGAGCTTTGCGCACTCTGATTGGTCGACAAGGCTGGGATATGGGAACTTCATAACGTGTCATTGCGAACTGAACAGGCGCATTCTATAATATCTGAGTATAACAACCACGAGCAGAGTAAATTTTTGCACACTGACTGGACGCTCCGAGTGCATTTTGAAATTATTAAAACATTTTCTGTTAAATGATGAGGCCTCATGTGCCACTTTCTGACAGCTGGCGGGCCACAAGTGACCTGCTGGCCATGGTTTGGGAACCTCTGTCTTAGAGGCTTGGGAAATTGGAGAGAAAGAAACCATTTCTGAAGATGATAATTGTATAAATGTAACTATTTCAACCAGTGAACATAGATTTGGGAAGCTGGAGAGAAAGAAACCATTTACGAAGAGGATAATGTTACAAATGTAACTATTTCAACCAGTGAACATAGATTTGGGAAGCTGGAGAGAAAGAAACCATTTACAAAGAGGATAATGTTACAAATGTAACTAATTCAACCAATCAAACTAGATTACCCTTGCTGGAAGTTTACACGAGACATCTGGTGCTGAACCACACCTGTCTCTGGTCTTCTTCCCTAAAGTCACCGAGGAGCTGCATCTCTGAGTTGCTTTGCCATCTGTTGACCGTGGCCTTGTCCTGGGGAGATATATTTTATGCTAAATCAGGTTACAGAAACAGTTTCAACCTCTGCTAACTGTCTTATATAATTGTAAAGAAAACCCCCCAAAAAATTACATGGTATGATCATAAACAAACTCTTCCAAGTCTATTGAGTTGAGCTGAGTTGAGTTAAGAACTGACATAACTGCACTCAGGACATTCCCATATGTCCTCCGACCCTTGTTCAACAGCCAGTGAAGAGTCATACTACTAATCGTTCCCACCGCTATCTGATTTAAAGTTCTCCTGGTCTTCCATCTCAGTTTTGAGATTCCTCCAGAACTCCTACCGATCCCCTGCAATCTCATTCTTTCCACATATGGGTTCTTAATCTATTTTCAGGTCTATTAAATATTTAACATGATTATCCTTCAGTCAATATTACAGCGTATGTGTCAGGGTAAGTGTATGTGTGTGTGTGTGTGTGAGAGAGAGAGAGAGAGAGAGAGAGAGAGAGAGAGAGAGAGAGAGAGAGAGAGAGAGAGAGAGAGAGAGAGAGAGAGAGAGAGAGAGAGAGAGAGAGAGAGAGAGAGAGAGAGAGAGAGAGAGAGAGAGAGAGAGAGAGAGATGGACAGGTGTAACATGCATTCCGCTTGTGGAAGTGGAAATGAAGCATATGCAAGGCATGTGTGTTTACATGCACTATGCCATAAATGTCATATTATCATAACTGTATGTATGTCTGTATTTGTTTTATTCACACATGTGACATTTAACACTAACAAATGGCAACGCTCTGTAATATACACAAACAAAAGAAACACACATTACACCTTGTAAAAAAAATTTTTACCTGGCCCGAAGAAGGCCAATACAATGAAATTTAGATTAAAGGCTCATCATCTTTAGATATTTTGCGCCTGCCAACAGTATAGAAGACCTACACCACTTTGAGCAGCTCAAGGTACTGCACGCTGACCAGGGAGTGAGCAAAATAATTTATGATGAGATGCATGGTAGGAAGATCGACCTGTTGAAGGAAGGTATTAGTGTGAAGTTGGAACATGCAGACAAGAAAAAGGAATAGAGTGACCGTGCATTGGTTACCGGCAACCATTACTCCAGAAGGAGTTTTAAAAAACTGATAGCGACTGTGATGGGAGATGATGAAGCCAAAGTCTGCTGAATGCAGGAGGCCAATGGCGGGGGGGGGGGGGGGGGGGGGGGGGGGGGGGGTGTCTCTCTTTTGCTCCACAAAGGAGGTCCCACGCTATGTGACAATATAGATCCCTGGGGTCATTAAAGGGAGCCATAGGGTTCTCCTGATGGAGGCAGGCAGACGGACAGCCTGCCAAACATGTGGACTTGATTCACATTGGATAAATAAGTGCCCAAACAGAAGAAACAAGCCAAAAGTGACATTGTCAACAAAATCAACAACAGAAGAATTTTCGATGTTGACCAAGTTGTTATCAAGTGACATTTCCCCTTTGAACAAGACCCCAAATCAAAATCATATCCCACCCCCAGCCAGCGAAATGGAGATAACACCCAGAGAACATTCCAAAATAGAACAAGAAAAGCTAGATGTGACAGACAAATCAACACCAATTAGACAAAGAGGGTTACATTCAAGTGATACACCCCAAGAAAAGGAAATGACTACAAGCAGAAAAGAGATTAACCAACGCAAAAGACAGCGACATAGACGAGAATAAATCACTACCAGCCACATCACATCTCAACAGAAATGATCAATGCCTTAGAAGAATATGGAATAAACCAGGTCACCTGAAGGCTGAAAGCAATATATGATACTGAAGATATACCTCCTGAATTATGTAATTCTATATTTACCGCAATCCAGAAGAAATCAGGGAGTATCATTGTGTTAATTGTTTTGTTTCATGAAACCTTCCAAAAATCCAATGCTCAGTGAACGGAAATTTACATTATAATACTTGTTCATTTTATTATGTGCCATGTTTGGGGCAGACCTACTTTTTTTTTTTTGATACTGAATCAATTAAGAGGTTAGGTTAATCCTTAGACTCATGCAGAAGTAAACAATAATATATTGTTAAATATTGAGCACAACCCACTACTGGCAACGCCGATTGCATTCTGGTATGAACCTAAGGCCTATCCACGTCAATATGGAAGCACTATACTCGAGTTTCGCCCTCATTTGAGCTCGTCAGTAGTGCATATCCCTGACCGGATCCGGAAACAGTCCCGGATCACGCGTGTAAAGTGGGTGTGTAACCATGCGGCACACACTGGACACACCAAATTATCACAACAGAATATCACTACGCTACCCATCGTAGGCTATGCTCAAGATTGCCCAATCGCCGCGACCGACGTCCGTCAATCGATGGGACCCGAACGATCAGGACTTCTCACTGGCAAGGAACACCAGGCCTCCTAAATCCTCACTAAATCCTCCTAAATACACTATTGCTCACTGGATTTAGGAGGCCTGGTGTTCCTTGCCAGTGAGAAGTCCTGATCGTTCGGGTCCCATCGATTGACGGACGTCGGTCGCGGCGATTGGGCAATCTTGAGCATAGCCTACGATGGGTAGCGTTGTGATATTCTGTTGTGATAATTTGGTGTGTCCAGTGTGTGCCGCATGGTTACACACCCGCTTTACATGCGTGATCCGGGACTGTTTCCGGATCCGGTCAGGGATATGCACTACTGACGAGCTCAAATGAGGGCGAAACTCGAGTATAGTGCTTCCATATTGACGTGGATAGGCCTTAGGTTCATACCAGAATGCGATTGGCGTTGCCAGTAGTGGGTTGTGCTCAATATTTAAATTTCAAATCCCGAAACAACCACATAATCAATATATTGTTAACCAAACATTAAACCAACACCTCTGTGCTGATAGACCAGTCACTACACAGTATGCCACCATGGCTTCTATCTAAATATGAAATGCATTAAATACATACTTCAGAGTCTGCCTAGATTTCATTGCACTCCTTTCCTTCTTTGACAAAATTTCTCTGTGTAGTTTCCAGCTTTCATTGTCCACAGACCTGTATGGTGTTATTTATGACATAAATATTTATATCTAAACAATTTAATCTGGTGTATGTATCACAGTCTGAAGTATGTATCACAATCTGGTGTATGTATCACAGTCTGGTGTATGTATCACAGTCTGGTATACGTATCATAGTCTGGTGTATGTATGACTATCACAGTGTGGTGTATGCATCACAATCTGGTGTGTCTATTAAAGTCTGGTGTATGTATCACAATCTGATGTATGTATCACAAGCTGGTGTATGTATCACAATCTGGTGTATGTATCACAGTTTAGTGTATGTATCACAATCTGGTGTATGTATCATAGACTGGTGTATGTATCACAATATGGTGTATGTATCACAATCTGGAAAACGTAACACAATCTGGTTTATATGTCATAATCTGGTGTATGTATCACAGTCTGGTGTATGTATCATATTCTGGTGTATGTATCACAGTGTGGTGTATGCATCACAATCTGGTGTGTCTATTAAAGTCTGGTGTATGTATCACAATCTGATGTATGTATCACAATCTGATGTATGTATCACAAGCTGGTGTATGTATCACAATCTGGTGTATGTATCACAGTTTAGTGTATGTATCACAATCTGGTGTATGTATCATAGACTGGTGTATGTATCACAATATGGTGTATGTATCACAATCTGGAAAAAGTAACACAATCTGGTTTATGTATCACAATCTGGTGTATGTATCACAGTCTGGTGTATGTATCACAATTTGGTGTATGTAACACAATCTGGTGTATGTATCACAATCTGGTGTATGTATCACAATCTGGTGTATGTATCATAAGCTGGTGTATGTATCACACTCTAGTGTCTGTATCACAATCTGGTGTATGTAACACAATCTGGTGTATGTATCACAATTTGGTGTATGTATCACAATTTGGTGTATGTAACACAATCTGGTGTATGTATCACAATCTGGTGTATGTAACACAATCTGGTGTATGTATCACAATTTGGTGTATGTAACACAATCTGGTGTATGTATCACAATCTGGTGTATGTATCACAATCTGGTGTATGTATCATAAGCTGGTGTATGTATCACACTCTAGTGTATGTATCACAATCTGGTGTATGTAACACAATCTGGTGTATGTATCACAATTTGGTGTATGTAACACAATCTGGTGTATGTATCACAATCTGGTGTATGTATCATAAGCTGGTGTTTGTATCATAAGCTGGTGTATGTATCACACTCTGGTGTATGTATCATAAGCTGGTGTATGTCTGGTGTATGTATCATAAGCTGGTGTATGTATCATAAGCTGGTGTATGTATCAGTCTGGTGTATGTATCACAGTCTGGTGTATGTATCACAATCTGGTGTCTGTATCACAATCTGGTGTATGTATCACAAGCTGGTGTATGTATCACACTCCTGTGATGTATCACAATCTGGTGTATGTATCACAGTCTGGTATGTGTATCACAGTATAGTGTAAGTATCACAAACAGTGAGGCATATGTATGATTGATACAGTCTGGTGTATGTATCACAAACAGCCTCATGTATGTATCACACACAATCTGGACATTATGAGAAATCCTATAATGATCTCAGCTTAATGAAGAGAAACCGCATCTGCTAGGGTAGAGGTTGTGCAGTGCACAAGAATGTAGCAAATACACTTAAGGAGATTAAGTATCTATTAGAATAAGTGGATAACTCAGCACCTGAGCAGAGCAGGATATCCACTTGCCCTGACAGATGAAAACTGCTGTAAAAGGTGAAGGTCACAAATCACTTATGTGGACGCAGAAGGCAATGGAAACCACCACACTATCTTCCCAAGAATAAGTTTATGAGCAGGTTCAGAAACTGTATACCAGCCTTCAGACGAATAAGCTGACATGCCCTACAGCATGAAAACCCAATTAACTTGTCAATAGATTTTATCGAATTGAAAACAACAGATGTAACTTGACCAGGGATGATATGTGCGACAGCAGCAACTTTAACAGTCTTAATGAATATTATTATTAGAATAACCACAGTTTGAAATCTGATGAGGTGTGTGATTAATAATATTAATTCTTAGTAACATCTGCCCTATTATAGTCTGACACTTAAAGTGGCATGAATTTCAGGTCTGGTATACTGATGGACTCTATAATGTCCTCTTCATTTGAAAAAAAGAGCTAAATTTATTGTTCTTATTTCTTAATTTAAGAATCAACAAACCACACATGGAACATTCCCACATATGCTCTTCACCAAAATGTTCCCATACAGTTACTAAAACAATTCACTCTAAGTTTTTTAAGGTAGTTAGTTTTCTTACAAGTAAGTGACTTTTTAAATTCAATATTTGAACAGTATTTACATAGGACACAGTTAAATACATTTACATCAGCTGACACGCTAAACAATGTAAGCAATAAAGATATGAGTAAGCTGGATTTTAAAACATCACTCCAAATGTGACTGCTTTACTGAAGTAACTTGTAAACTTTGGTTTCTTTAGCCTTATTTTCAGTCAGTTCAGATGAACACTTATAAATTTATTACCTTATTTGATAGTCTTGTTTGCTAATTTATATAATTTGTTACAACAGAATTTCAAGTAAATCTCAACTATTCATGTTAAACAAACATGTGCATTTAAAAACATTGCTTTTGTGCACTAAATAAAAATTAACTGCAAAAGCAAATAGTATTACAGACCATACTTCCACAAATAACACAGATGACATACTACACAGGTAATAGCACTAACCCTTGGAGATACTTTCACAAATAACACAGATGACATACAACTACACAGGTAATAGCACTAACCCCTGGAGATACTTTCACAAATAACAGTTGACACACTACACAGGTAATAGCACTAACCCCTGGAGATACTTTCACAAATAACACAGCTGACATACAACTACACAGGTAATAGCACTAACCCCTGGAGATACTTTCACAAATAACACAGTTGATATACTACACAGGTAATATCACTAACCCCTGGAGATACTTTCATAAATAACACAGATGACATACAACAACACACGCAATAGCACTAACCCCTGGAGATACTTTCACAAATAACACAGTTGATATACTACACAGGTAATATCACTAACCCCTGGAGATACTTTCATAAATAACACAGATGACATACAACAACACACGCAATAGCACTTACCCCTGGAGATACTTCCACAAATAACACAGTTGATATACTACACAGGTAATAGCAATAACCCATGGAGATACTTTCACAAATAACACAGTAGACATACTACACAGGTAATAGCACTAACCATGGAGATACTTCCACACAAATAACACAGATGACATACAACAACACAGGTAATAGCACTTACCCCTGGAGATACTTCCACAGAAATAACACAGATGACATACTACACAGGTAATAGCACTTACCCCTGGAGATACTTCCACACAAATAACACAGATGACATACAACAACACAGGTAATAGCACTTACCCCTGGAGATACTTCCACAGAAATAACACAGATGACATACAACAACACAGGTAATAGCACTTACCCCTGGAGATACTTCCACACAAATAACACAGATGACATACAACAAATAACACAGCTGACATACAACAACACAGGTAATAGCACTTACCCTTGGAGATACTTTCACAAATAACACAGTTGACATACTACAAAGGTAATAGCACTATCCCCTGGAGACTTACCCCTGGAGATACTTTCACACAAATAAAACAGTTGACATACAACACCACAGGTAATAGAACTTACCCCTGGAGATACTTCCACACAAATAACACAGATGACATACAACAAATAACACAGTTGACATACAACAAATAACACAGTTGACATACAACAACACAGTTAATAGAACTTACCCCTGGAGATACTTCCACACAAATAACACAGATGACATACAACAAATAACACAGTTGACATACAACAAATAACACAGTTGACATACAACAACACAGGTAATAGCACTTACCCCTGGAGATACTTCCACAGAAATAACACAGATGATATACAAAAACACAGGTAATAGCACTGACCCCTGGAGATACTTCCACACAAATAACACATATGATATACAACAGAAGGTAACAGCACTAACCCCTGGAGATACTTTCACAAATAACACAGATGACATAAAACAACACGGGTAATAGCACTAACCCCTGGAGATACTTTCACACAAATAACACAGTTGACATACAACAACACAGGTAATAGCACTGACCCCTGGAGATACTTTCACACAAATAAAACAGATGACAAACAACAACACAGGTAATAGCACTGACCCCTGGAGATACTTTCACACAAATAACACAGATGACATACAACAACACGGGTAATAGCACTAACCCCTGGAGATACTTTCACACAAATAACATAGTTGACATACAACAACATAGGTAATAGCACTGACCCCTGGAGATACTTCCACACAAATAAAACAGATGACATACAACAACACGGGTAATAGCACTGACCCCTTGAGATACTTCCACACAAATAACATAGATGACATACAACAACAGAAGTAATAGCACTGACCCCTGGAGATACTTTCCAGTTATGCCGTTCTGCAAATTCTGATTAGTCTTGCTCTTGACAGTTCTGCTTTCTGAAATGCACATGCATATATGCAAGCAATAACATTATTTGCACCTGAGACAAGAACAAATGGAATTCTGGACAACCAAAAAGTCCATCAAATTTGCCACTTAACTCTATGAGGACTGAGAATTGTGTCAACCAGTTCTAGAACTAAGATAAACATATGGTAAAAAGCACTAAGAGATTAGCAACATTAATCCTGTCTGTCAAAAGACAAAGTGAAGGTAACAATATTTTTCTGAATCAAAAAATAAACCAATAATGCGTACAGACATTTTGACTATTAATTCCTCTATGTCATCTGATGTTTAATAAAGATAATGTTGCTTAATTTATTATTTATTTTCCAGCTGTTAAGCTTTCCAAATACATCTTTCTTCTGTGAGATGGTGGACCATGACCACCCACACTTATTGGTAGGTTATTGGCACATGATGATGATTATAAGTTATTTGTCCATTCTCAATTTTGCCCTATTTTTTTTCCACTTCACTTGACTGTCATATGCCCAATGCTGTCAAGGTGTGTAAAATCGTCCTTCACTTCACTTGACTATGTGATATACTTTATTTTCACAAACATGTCTTTTCCGTTGGATCCTTTAAACGAACAAACAGACATCATCGAAAATTACTTATCAAGATTCAAGAGGATGTGTGTGATGTGCGGATTGGAGGAGACCAAATGGGCAGTTAAATTGTCACAAGGACTTCATGGAATTTCTTACGAAGTATTCTCTAGGATACGACCGGAGAAGTTGGGCGATTATAACATCATAAAACAAGCCTTATTAGCTAGATTCGAAATAGATGGCGAGAACTACAAGAAACAGTTCAGGACTGCTCGGAAGGAAGCCGGAGAGAATTTTTCTCAATACGTAGAACGACTAAAATCCTACCTAAACAAATGGCATACCATGTCTAGATTTGAGGAAAGCTATCAAGATCTAGAAGAAATGTTTCTAATAGATCAACTCTTGCAGAAAATGTCTCAGGACATGAGAGCATTTCTAACACAAAGTGGAGCTGAGAGATTGGAGTCTATCATTACTTTGGTGGAGAGATATGAAAAGTCGCAGAAAGAGGCGGGAGGTAATCAATGAACTGCCAATAATCTTCCTCGCGAACTCCCTCAGAAGACCAAAGATAAGGGAGAACCAAAATCCAGCAAACCAACTGGATCTAATGGATCAAATAAGACCACTACAACTCAGAACCAGAAGGTCAAGTGGGAGAAGAAGGCCTACTGCAACGATTGTAAACCTTATACCCACAACACAAAGGACTGCAGAAAGAAACCTCAACCTCTTACCACCGCCTGTGTGGTAACACCTAAAGCAGCACGAAGGAACCGGAATGCTCGTTCCAATATGGACACGCAATGGAACTCCAACTCAAAACTGCCAGTCATAGAATCTGTCAACCTGAACGGATGGACAGTTCAATGCCTCTATGATACAGGTTTATTTATCGACGCAATTGTACAAGCCTCATTGGTAAATTCAGAGCAAGTTACAGATGAAACTGTCGAAATACAGGGATTTCTGAAAAGTTCCGTGCCTATGATACTTCCTGTTGCCAAGGTCAGTATAACTTCATGCTATGTTACGGGAGAAATCAGAGCAGCGGTCATGGAAGACCCAATCTACCCTGTCATGCTCGGATGTCATAACGTCTTTTTAGGAGAACCAGTACAGTCAATGATAGCATCAGCGGTGACTACACGCCAACAGGCCAAGGAAACTCCAATGACCATAACATCAGCAAATCTTCAATCAGAAGATTTAAAACAAGCCCAAGCAACAGATAGTTCACTAGGGGGCATGCTTTCATAAGTTGCCAAAATCACATACACCTCCTAGGAAAGGTAATTTCTACATGAAGAACGGAATTCTTCACCGGAAGGCAGGAAAATTAGGACAAGAGTACTCACAACTTGTTGTACCTACTACTTACAGAACGCAAATACTTGAGATGGGACACAGTATGCTGTTTAGCAGACATATGGGAATCAATGCAACAATGCAACAAATCTCAACCCACTACTACTGACCGGGAATGAACACGGACATTCAACGATATGTAAAATCATGCCCAGAATGTCAGAGATCTCTGGACACCACCATCAACATTAGGGGAAATACCCATCACTAGAGATTTCAACTAGAAATCAAAGGACAGAGAGTTAGAGGTGGGAGAAAAAGTACTAGTACTTCTTCCCACAAGTCAAAACCAGTTGCAGATTGGTTGGAGAGGACCTTATCTATTGAAGGAGAAAATTTCCCAAACAAACTACAAGATCTCTATAAAGGGGAAAGAGAAAATCTTTCATCTCAACCTGTTACAAAAGTACCACGAGAGACTCGCCACCGTGACAGCACATTTGATAGCGATGGCAGTAACAGAAGTTGAACATGGAAACTCAAGGGAGTGGAGTATCCTCGGCAGTTCAAAAAGACTTATCGAGATGTGGACATTAGCCCAACATTAATGACGGATCAGCAGCAGCAGATTCGAGAGTGCTTAGAGAATTATGCAAAGATACTAACAGGCAAGCTAAGACTGACAGATCTAGTAGAATTCAACATGAAGTTGAGGGATCCTATACCTGTGTGAGCCAAAGACTTACCCTGTTCCATACGCCAAAGCAAAAACTCTAACATATTAAATCCAACAACTGCTGTGAGGAAAGATAAATGTAGGAGCAGATTTTCTCTGCAGACATCCTATTGAAGATTCTGTACAAGAATCAGAGGAAAGAAAGAATGGGAGTAAAAGGATTAGAGGAAATATTAGCTTGTTACGCTTGCTCAAAGCTACTGTTCTTCAGGCGAACAACAGTCTGAGAGGGGAGCCATATGATATACTTAATTTTCACAAACATAACATGCTGTAAATATTTCCCATCAACAATTAAAGTCTGAACACCACAACAGGATTGTTTGTTCCACAATTGTACAATCCAAGATTTAATATAACCAATTTGCAACGAAAAATGTGGACCGGAAAAGCCAGCGTATAAATACAGCACACAAAGCTGACGGCGGCCTGTTTTGTTTACCAGCCCAAGCAAGGGGAACAGGAGAAGATTCGATGAGAGGAGGGAGTGATAGTCTCTTCAAAATCAACTTACCAAAGATAACTTAGTCTTAGTTAAGTAGAGGAAGACAAACATCAGCCTACGACATCGTATTGGAAAAATCTGAATCCTGTCGTCAAAGTGTTTGGAAGAAATTCATTTAACATGAAAGGTAAGTGGTCCTACTCAGATAGATCCAGACCTGACTTTGTGAATGCAGCACTTTGTGAAAGTAGTAGTAGCAGCTTGACTGAATGCAGTAGCCACTTAACTGAGTGAGGCAGCTGAGATGGTGAGGCCAAATACTATTCCACAGCAACTTCCTGCCAATTTTCAAAAATAAACAAGAACACTCAAGAATATAGTCTACACTGACTGAATGCTACCGAGATCCAAGAACTGGATGGGAGACCAAACAGGGTGTACCCAGTTTTCTTCCACCGATTATAACTAGGCCAGCAGAAGAGGCCCAATAATTATAATTAAGATCGGATACAACACTGAGGACAATGTATGATACAGTGGCACAGCCAGGAGATAGATAATTAGTTAGAGATGAATATGTAAATAATCTTGTAATTGTACTGCACTGATTGTTGTATGTTATTACATGTATAATCAATAGCTCCATTTATATATATAATAAATGATGAAAATTACGGGTTATTTTCTCTTTTGAGAGTTCTCTTGTCATAGTAAAATTGTTGTAAGCAATTACCCTAGATTAATTATTTAGTTGGTAGAGGAGAGGCAAGGAACCACCTAAGGACATTTGGGATACTCAGTAAAAAATTTCATTGTTTTCCTGGAGGTATTCCTTGGTTCCTCCAAAACTCTATTTAATGGTCTCAAATCATTGAGCCAGTAACAGCTAAATTAATTTTAACGGGCAGGATCACATTGAGAAAGAGGAACTGAGGATCCTTTATCTCTTTAGATGGGCCATGTAACATGCCTAAGGTCATTAACATTACCGGCCCTGAGAAATAATAGACGGAGGTAAAATGGGGCTGGATAGTAGGTCCCGGGGGGGGGGGGGGGGGGGGGGGGCAAATGAGAAGACAGTGATTTAAGGGGGAGTCGAGGAGAAGTCAGCCGGCTAGTGTAGTTGTGGGGAAGACAGATTGAACTGTGGGGGAGTGAGTGTAGAGTGTGTAGAGACTGGATAAGACAGTTGAGTTTTGGGGACCCGACAGTAAGGTCGGCTGTCTGGAAAATCGAAGGATATTGGAGTTAGTGAGAGAACGCCTCGCTGGGTTTTTTTGGTGATAGGGAGTTGAGGCTAGACCCAGAGTGGGTTGGATCGAGTGAATTCGGGCCGGGAGAGTTGCTGGTTAATGGCTCTGGTGGATGAAATTAAGTAGGCTTTGAGAAGGCAGTGTTATTCGAGTGTTCGGTTGTGATGAAGATATATTCTGAGAGAATTATTGTTCCTGGATTTATATGTTGTGTGTTTCCGTGTTCATTCATCATTAAAAGGAAATTATGTGCGCAAATTCATTCTTGTTCACTGACTGGTGGATGTGTGCTGCAGTGGTGACTTGTGGTGTGAGACAGGTGGCTAGCTCAGCTTCCACTCTGCAATGATATAGAAGGAGCATTAGAATCTAGACAACGACCAATCTCATTCTGGTGCAAAAGAGCTTGTGTCAAGCCATCAACTATTTATCTGACAGACTATCATATGCCCAATGCTGTCAAGGTGTGTAAAATGGTCCTTCACTTCACTTGATTATCATATGCCCAATGCTGTCAAGGTGTGTAAAATGGTCCTTCACATCACTTGACTATCATATACCCAATGCTGTCCAGGTGTGTAAAATGGTCATTTACTTCACTTGACTGTCATATGCCCAGTGCTGTCAAGGTGTGTAAAATGGTCCTTCACTTCACTTGACTGTCATATGCCCAATTCTGTCAAGGTGTGTAAAATGGTCCTTCACATCACTTGACTATTATATACCCAATGCTGTCAAGGTGTGTAAAATGGTCCTTCACTTCACTTTACTATCATATGCTCAATGCTGTCAAGGTGTGTAAAAAGGTCATTTACTTCACTTGATTATCATATGCCCAATGCTGTCAAGGTGTGTAAAATAGTCCTTCACTTCATTTTACTATCATATGCCCAATGCTGTCAAGGTGTGTAAAATAGTCCTTCACTTCATTTTACTATCATATTCCCAATGCTGTCAAGGGGTGTAAAATGGTCATTTACTTCACTTCACTTGACTATCATACGACCAATGCTGTCAAGGTGTGTAAAATGGTCCTTCACATCACTTGACTATCATATACCCAATGCTGTCAAGGTGTGTAAAAAGGTCATTTACTTCACTTTACAACTGTCAAGGTGTGTAAAATGGTCATTTACTTCACTTCACTTGACTATCATACGCCCAATGCTGTCAAGGTGTGTAAAATGGTCCTTCACATCACTTGACTATCATATACCCAATGCTGTCAAGGTGTGTAAAAAGGTCATTTACTTCACTTGACTATCATATGCCCAAATGCTGTCAAGGTGTGTAAAATGGTCATTTACTTCACTTTACTGTCATATGCCCAATGCTGTCAATGTGTGTAAAATGGTCATTTACTTTACTTTACTATCATATTCCCAATGCTGTCAAGGTGTGTAACATGGTCCTTCACTTCACTTTACTATCATATGCCCAATGCTGTCAAGGTGTGTCAAATGGTCATTTACTTCACTTCACTTTACTATCATATGCCCAATGCTGTCAAGGTGTGTAAAATGGTCCTTCACTTCACGTGACTATCATATGCCCAATGCTGTCAAGGTGTGTAAAATGGTCCTTCACTTCACTTGACTATCATATGCGTAATGCTGTTGAGGTGTGTCAAATGGTCATTTACTTCACTTTACTATCATATGCCCAATGCTGTCAAGGTGTGTAAAATGGTCATTTCCTTCACTTTACAGTCATATGCCAGTCATATGGCAGTCTTGAGTAATGGTACAGAAGTGAGTCAATGTATGTAAAATGGTCATTTACTTCACTTTACCATCATATTCCCAATGCTGTCAAGGTGTGTAAAATGGTCCTTCACTTCACTTGACAATCATATGCCCAGTGCTGTCAAGGTGTATAAAATGGTCATTTACTTCACATGACTATCATATGCCCAATGCTGTCAATGTGTGTAAAATGGTCCTTCACTTCACTTTACTATCATATGCCCAATGCTGTCAATGTGTGTAAAATGGTCCTTCACTTCACTTTACTATCATATGCCCAATGTTGTCTAGGAGTGTAAAGGATCCTTCACTTTTATGCTATTGCTGATACATACATTTATCACTTGTTTTGAGCATTTACAACTTATGCAGAAGGTAACTTATACAAATGTATCCAGTGTATATGCCAAAAATGCTGTAATTTAAGTTAAATTAAGAAATAGCCACTAGAAAATGTTTCATTTATGTTAAGAGTGATTCATACTCCTTTGTATTGTATTTTGTGTTCTGCTATAAGTCTAAGAGACAGGTCTCGACATGCATACCATGACTTGCAGGAGTAGATTCATACACCTTGTTTCCCAGCTTGTCCAGCTCTTTCTCTTCACTCACAATCCTGCTTCTCTCTTCTCTGCAAAGTCTCAGCTTCTCTAAATATATAAAAGTATCAAACAGTTCAGTACCTTATAACACACACTTGGAGATACATGTTAGGGTGTTACACTACTAAATCTCACACAAGGGGTGATATCATCTGGTTTATGCCAGTAATCTTTACTTTTCTAGATACATTTAAATTCCTGTTTTATGAGGCTGAGTCAACCTCAGCTTTGTATTGGGCAAGACAAAACTCTGGTCACTCAGAGATATGTTTAGATAAGCCTGTGTACAAACAACTAAGTTAAGAAAGCTTCAAAAAAGAGTTTTAATTTGCAGAAATTTCAATTTTTCTGTCTTTACAATAATAACAAACTAGTGAGCGAGAGTTAACCACAGAATATAATTAATGTATGTTAAAATAATAGGTAAAATAAGATAATACACCAATGCTTGAATAATAGGAAGACTGAAGTCATGGTGATATTAACGAAACAGATTATGCCGAAATGTACAATTAAAATAAATGATGTTATTCTGAGGCAAGTACAGAAATTCAAATATCTAGGCACAAGGATAACATCAGACGGAAGATGTATTATAGAGATAAAGAACAGAATTTTTTTACAGAAATTCAAATATCTAGGCACAAGGATAACATCAGACGGAAGATGTATTATAGAGATAAAGAACAGAATTTTTTGTGTGTGTTTTTTTTTTTTGCATATCCTTACAGGACATCGCTGTCAACACCAGCATCTTTCAGCTGTATGTTGATTTCTTGGCAAGATTACACTCAGTAGTTTGCCATTGCTTTCTGAGCGGCCGGCTCACATACCCCGTAAGTTACCGATGCAATTCGAACCACTTCTAATTATCACCGTCATCACGTTACCGATGAGAGTATACGAGATTACGGAGAAAAGTCATAACCTCTAAGCCATGAAGCCGGCAAAGAACAGAATAGGAAAAGCAAAAATTGCATTCCATCAAGTGAACATTTTATGCATTAAGTCCCTGTCATTAGAGTTAGAATTCTTCTTACATGTTACATAGAACCAGTTTTAACATACGGCTGTGAATTCTGAACAATTAATAAACAAGCAAAAAGAATTTCCTGGAGGCTATGGATTTGTGGTTTTATAGAAAATTGCTGAAAATTCCTTGGACAGCCAAACTGAGGACTTTGGACATTTTGAGGAAAGCTAAGTCGCAAAGACAACTTTTCACAAACATCAGAAAGAGGCAGTCTTCATTTTTGGCCACATAATGACAAGACAAAAACTGAAACATGTTGTGACAACTGGAAATATCTGTGGAAAGAGAGATAGAGAATGGCGGCTAATGAAAATGCTTGGCAGTCTTGTGTAATGGCACAGAAGTGAGTCGGCACATTAACTGATACACACAGTTGGAGATTGCAAGATGTGGAGAAGCATGATCGCCTATGCCAGTCAGAAAGGCACTTGATAATGATGTTAAAATAACCATAATAGAAATAAAACTGTATTAAATGTAAGTCTGTAGGACAGCAGAAGTACAGTATGTTTTTTTTTATATCCATGGATATCTGTATACTAAAGGACAGTTAAAAAAGGAATAATTTCTTAAAGATTTCTCATTTTACTATGAACAGATGCATAGACAACTGGGAGATAGGATATTTGCATTTTAACATCATTGCCAAATCAGCTCAAAAGATAGAAATAAGCAACTAATGTATACTTTCTACACAGACCTGACTGGCACCTGGCATCTTGACGGGCGATAGTTTGTTAGATTGTGCTTTAAAAAAGGCAACTGCTGTCTCTCACTTTGATTCTGAGACTAGATAAGGCTAGGGATGGAGTCATACCTCACCATGGCTCAAAACCTGAGCTGAATGTAGAGACCTGGTGTTGCCCATGCAGCATGATCCCTCTCTCCACCTGCCTAGTTAACACCAGAGAAAAGGTACCACCTATACATCTGGAACAAGACAAGCTGCAGAAGCTATGGAATCAGCAAAGCAATGCTCTAACTGTCCGCCTGTAGGAGCTTCGGTCCTAGCTTAGGGCTTGGTCTGCTCTACAATGTTTACTCTCCCAATTGCGCTTCCCCATCCGAAGCTGTTGGCACAATATGGGGTGTCAGGTTTGGTGAGTGCTGCCCAACATTCGATGGTAACAGAAAGCAGGTAATACTGTCTACTGTAATAGGGTAGCTCAGTCATGCACAGACCAAAAGATATGTATAGCATATTTGTTTTCATACAAACAAAACTACCAATATGTGGATCAGCAGTGGCAGAAGCAACAGCAGCAGCAAATATACAAGTAGCAACAGTGTTGATGGTCGTGTTAGTAGCAGTAATCATGGTAAAGAGGTTAAAGGCAAGAGAATCAACTTCCTTGCACGGGGTTTCCCTGTATGGCTTGATCTTCTTTCTGCAGAGCAGCTTAATGAAAGCTTTGCACAGAGCACAAACTATGTAGCTTCTGCAATGATCTCCAGAGCTCTCAGAACAAAATGCACTCATGACCCAAATGACAGAGCAACAGTAGCAGCAACAGCGGCGGCAGTGGCAGTGGCAGCTAGGCAGTGGCAGTGGCAGCAGCAGCAATTGAGATTGAAAGGATTAATGTATGAGATTGAAAGGATTAATGTAACAACTGGACAGAAGAAGTTAAGAAAAGCATACATCTAAAAAAGTAACTAATGAATGAATAGTGAGTTTGGTGCACAACGAGTTAGCAGAAAATTATCACAAACACGTAGTTACTTACGCTGTCTGATCTGCTCATTTTCATCATAAATAGCGTAGATTGTCCGCAAGGGGATGTCTTGTGGCAGCAATTCTTCCTGGAATTCTGATAAGGGCTTATAGAGCAATTCTACAGGCTAGATAAGAGAGATAACATCCCAGAATGATATTTGTAACTGCTGAAATTTGTCATTTATTCTGACTGCAGTTTATCCTAATAAAGATACTGTTATTTACAGAGGATGAGAAGGTATTTTTTCCACTAACCTGGTAAATATACCAGCTGTATGTTACATGGGGGGCCTCGGTAGTGTATCGGCTCGACACTTGAGTGCTGTAGTGGTGGTTTTGAGTATGATCCACACCGGAGAGTTTTTGAATTGTTAAAACTGAGCTAGGCTCCCAGGTTGACCCAGCCTAAGATGGGTGCCTGGATGTGTCTTGGGAAGTAAAGGTAGATGGTATGATACTGACCACATCAGCCACTGAGTGCCGTTTGGTCTATACAAATATTGGTTTAGCTCTACATGCCCAGTGTGTAAAAGGGATCGTTACTTTACATAATACATAAGCACATCTAGTATTGACAATGGTGGTAATGAATGATAGCATGTTTATGAGTACTAGATAAGAGAGGCAGAAGAAGACAGAGAAAGTTGCAAGTGGAAAGCTTAAAGATCTTGGCAGCCAATAATAATGTAAGCAACGCCAACTTCATCCAAATATCAGACAACAGAGAGGATTGGAGGACTAGGATTGTAGATGTCTGCTCCAGACACCTGAAGGAGAAATATTCTTGTTTAATGCCTTTGCCACAATGCATTCAGAAGCCAATACATCTGCAATCAAGCTGCAGAAGCTGCTTGTTCATTGATTAACTGTTGTCTGATCATACTTACTGATCATGTTCTTTCTCTGTTTTCCCAGTTAACAAGTATAGGAACTTCCAGAGCTAACTTTTCAAAGCTGTTCAGTCTATTCTCTCAGTACTGTCATTAAACAGACTTTCAAAATCTGAAAGTCTCTCTCTCTCTCTCTCTCTCTCTCTCTCTCTCTCTCTCTCTCTCTCTCTCTCTCTCTCTCTTTCTCTCTCTCTCTCTCTCTCTCTCTGTGTGTGTGTGTGTGTGTGTGTGTGTGTGAGAGAGAGAGAGAGAGAGAGAGAGAGAGAGAGAGAGAGAGAGAGAGAGAGAGAGAGAGAGAGAGAGAGAGAGAGAGAGAGATGTAAAATAAAAGCTAGATGGAACAAATTGAGGAATAAATAGATGACCTTAAGAAACTAGTACAGTTAGATTTTTAATGGGATATGCTACATCAATCTTGACCATAGCATCTAAAACAAACAGACTACAGCTTTATAAAGTATAAAATAGGAATAATCACAGAGACTTTGAAGACTACTTCGATCCAAGCATTGGGAAAGTATATCAGTAATCATCCTCTTCCATACAAAAGAGAGAAAAAGACGTTTCTTGACAGGCAGAAGCTTATGTGCATACTCTACCAGCCACCATATGCATGTCAAACTGCAAAGTCCAGTAAAAGTCAGCTTAAAGAAAAACACCTTCATCCATATATTAAGTCAAAAGTGCCAGCTAAAGAGAGTGGAGATAAATACTACTCAATGTACATATGTTTACACAAGCAATCAGGAACAGAGAAGTTGGCAAGTTCTTAATACAAAACAACGTAAAGATTAAACAAGGGATCATTACAAAAGTAAAGACATCATCAAACTTCTGAGAGAATCTGTTGCACACCTAAAAGCAATCTGAAAGTCTTCACAACATTAGACCAAAACTACCATCCAAAATTGTGTTCTTCACTGACTGCGGACCTTTCCTGCTGTATGAAATCAGAACTAAAGTATATCCAAAGATCTATTGCTCTCCTGTGATTTTCCAATGGTAGAATTACTGGAAACAAGAGACCTGATGCCTTGTCTAAAATTTGCAGCAGAATGAAATAGTTCAGTTTCCTGCTGTCATATCAGGAAGCAAAAGCCATCATCTGCAAACAATGCATCTCTCATTGGAAGAGAAATACAGACAAGGTCTTCTTCTTCTTCTTCAACGTTCCAAGCCATTGAGGTTCTTTGCTGCAGATACAATCCGTCTCCATTCGTCTCTCTGGTTGACCTTCTCTTGCCAGTCGTTGATTCCAAGTGCTTGTAAGTCTGTATATATATTATTTCTCCACCGTCTTCTTGGTCTACCTCGGGGTCTACGGTCATTTATTTCCTGAGTGTAAGCGAATTTTGTTTCCCTATTATCTTCCATTCTTTCTATATGCCCCAGCCATTGTAGTCTATTAGCCTTCACGATACCAGTGATTAGCGGGGACTTAGATCATAAATGTCTTTGTTACTTCTTCTTTTCCACTCTCCACTTTGTGTATCCCTAATGGGTCCAAAGATGCGTCTTAAAACTTTGTTCTCAAAGGTTTGTAACAAGGCTTCATCTCCTTTCGTTGTACTCCAGGTTTCAGAGCCATACAGCACAACTGGTCTGATCAGATAGACAAGTTCAATAAACTAAATTCCAAAACTCCAGTGGCAAAAGCAAACTTTTCACCTGAGGACTACTTGGCCATCTAAACCATCTCAAATGTGATTGAAAATATTGATACTTATGAGATCTATGCTGCCAGACAGTAAGTGGCCAGTGGGTGCAGAGTTGAAGCAGAAGTTATGAGCTGCCACACTGGCCTGAAGAAAATGCAGATACAGAATGACCATAGCCTGAACATGAACAAGACAAAAAGATAAGACAGCTGAAACAGAATAATATGAAATCTTTGTTTGGTGTTTTTCTTCAGTACTAATCTGTTAAACGTAAGGGTAGAAGAATGGTAAGTAATACTAAGTAATTTGTAAGACTATGTCATCTGTATAGGTTGGTATGGCTGAGAGGATAACATGACGGCAGCATAGTGAGTTCATTCCACATGCCTATAAGTTAGGCTTAAATGTTGACTTTTGGGCATAAATACTGACTTCTCGTTCAGAAAGTAATGCCAAACTAAAAGTACCTAGTAAATCACAAAAAGCCAAAGTAGGCTGAGGTTCTGCAAGGGACACACAATTTTTATTGTAAGTAATCTTTAAGACTAAATAGTTTGCATGGCTAAGTGATTCATCTGTTAAACAGCCAGTTAAAGACATGGCACGTAACAGAGACTATACAAATTGTGAACCTGAAATGTTGTACCTTAACATTTAATCTTGAACAAGCCTCCAAAGATCTTGGACTAGTGAGGACATATTTGCTGTTTTCAAACTTGACATCTTCCAGGTTCTGAAGGTCTATTCGTAGATTAAAATCTGGCAATAAAAGATAGGTCAATACAGATCGATAAGGTAAATATGTTAACAGTAAATGAATCCGCAGTAAAAAATTATTGGACAACTATAAGTAAACAGGAAAGGTAAAGTTATAGCAGATACAGCTTATGTCAGGAATAGAAATAAAAAATGGGTAAATGACAGTTCTAGGCTGTTTGGGGATATGGAGCTAGGCCTATATTTTCCTGACCAAATGTAACTTGACAAAGTTGTATCACATCAGTTACCATATCTCTCTGCCAGCACATGTTGTATCACATCAGTCACCATATCTCTCTGCCAGACATACGTTGTATCACATCAGTCACCATAGCTCCCAGAACATGAGTTGTATCACATCAGTCACCATAGCTTTCACAACATGAACTGTGTCACATCAGTCACCACACCTCTCAAAACATGAGCTGTATCAGATCAGTCACCACACCTCCCAGAACTTGAGCTGTATCACATCAGTCACCACACCTCTCAAAACATGAGCTGTATCAGATCAGTCACCACACCTCTCAAAACATGAGCTGTATCAGATCAGTCACCACACCTCCCAGAACTTGAGTTGTATTGCATCAGTGACCATATCTCCCAGAGCATAAGCCTGGTGCCACCTGGCCACCAAACACGTCACCATACTTCACAGAATATGAACTGTATCACATTGATAACTATACCTCCTAGAACATGGTCTTCACATGGGTCACCATACCTCCCACAACATCAGCTGTATCACACTGGTCACCACACCTCCCACAACATCAGCTGTGTCACACTGGTCACCATACCTCCCACATCAGCTGTACCACACTGGTCACCATACCTCCCACAACATCAGCTGTGTCCCACTGGTCACCATACCTCTCACATCAGCTGTACCACATTGGTCACCACACCTCCCACAAACATAAGCTGAGTCACACTGGTCAGCATACCTCCCACAACATCAGGTGTACCACACTGGTCATCATACCTCCCACAACATCAGCTGTACCACACTGGTCACCACACCTCCCACAACATCAGGTGTACCACACTGGTCACCACACCTCCCACAACATCAGGTGTACCACACTGGTCACCATACCCCTCACATCAGCTGCATCACACTGGTCATCATACCTCCCACATAAGCTGTACCACACTGGTCACCACACCTCCCACAACATCAGCTGCATCACACTGGTCACCATACCTCTCACATCAGCTGCACCACACTGGTCATCATACCTCCCACAACATCAGCTGTACCACACTGGTCACCATACCTCTCACATCAGCTGCATCACACTGGTCACCATACCTCCCACAACATCAGGTGTACCACACTGGTCACCACACCTACCACAACATTAGCTGTGTCACACTGGTCATCATACCTCCCACAACATCAGCTGTACCACACTGGTCATCATACCTCCCACAACATCAGCTGTACCACACTGGTCACCACACCTCCCACAACATCAGCTGTACCACACTGGTCACCACACCTCCCACAACATCAGGTGTACCACACTGGTCATCATACCTCCCACATCAGCTGTACCACACTGGTCATCATACCTCCCACAACATCAGGTGTATCACACTGGTCATCATACCTCCCACATCAGCTGTACCACACTGGTCACCATACCTCCCACATCAGCTGTACCACACTGGTCATCATACCTCCCACAACATCAGGTGTATCACACTGGTCATCATACCTCCCACATCAGCTGTACCACACTGGTCATCATACCTCCCACAACATCAGGTGTATCACACTGGTCATCATACCTCCCACATCAGCTGTATCACACTGGTCATCATACCTCCCACAACATCAGGTGTATCACACTGGTCATCATACCTCCCACAACATCAGGTGTATCACACTGGTCATCATACCTCCCACAACATCAGGTGTATCACACTGGTCATCATACCTCCCACAACATCAGCTGTATCACACTGGTCATCATACCTCCCACAACATCAGCTGTATCACACTGGTCATCATACCTCCCACAACATCAGCTGTACCACACTGGTCATCATACCTCCCACAACATCAGGTGTATCACACTGGTCATCATACCTCCCACATCAGCTGTACCACACTGGTCACCATACCTCCCACAACATCAGCTGTACCACACTGGTCATCATACCTCCCACAACATCAGCTGTATCACACTGGTCACCATACCTCCCACATCAGCTGTATCACACTGGTCATCATACCTCCCACATCAGCTGTACCACACTGGTCACCACACCTCCCACAACATCAGCTGTATCACACTGGTCATCATACCTCCCACAACATCAGGTGTATCACACTGGTCACCACACCTCCCACAACATCAGCTGTACCACACTGGTCATCATACCTCCCACAACATCAGCTGTATCACACTGGTCACCATACCTCCCACATCAGCTGTATCACACTGGTCATCATACCTCCCACAACATCAGGTGTATCACACTGGTCATCATACCTCCCACAACATCAGGTGTATCACACTGGTCACCATACCTCCCACATCAGCTGTATCACACTGGTCATCATACCTCCCACATCAGCTGTACCACACTGGTCATCATACCTCCCACAACATCAGCTGTATCACACTGGTCACCATACCTCCCACAACATCAGCTGTATCACACTGGTCATCATACCTCCCACAACATCAGGTGTATCACACTGGTCATCATACCTCCCACAACATCAGGTGTATCACACTGGTCATCATACCTCCCACATCAGCTGTACCACACTGGTCACCATACCTCCCACAACATCAGCTGTATCACACTGGTCACCATACCTCCCACAACATCAGCTGTATCACACTGGTCACCATACCTCCCACAACATCAGCTGTATCACACTGGTCACCATACCTCCCACAACATCAGCTGTATCACACTGGTCATCATACCTCCCACAACATCAGGTGTATCACACTGGTCACCATACCTCCCACAACATCAGGTGTATCACACTGGTCACCATACCTCCCACAACATCAGGTGTATCACACTGGTCACCATACCTCCCACAACATCAGCTGTATCACACTGGTCACCATACCTCCCACAACATCAGCTGTATCACACTGGTCACCATACCTCCCACAACATCAGCTGTATCACACTGGTCACCATACCTCCCACAACATCAGGTGTATCACACTGGTCACCATACCTCCCACAACATCAGCTGTATCACACTGGTCATCATACCTCCCACAACATCAGCTGTATCACACTGGTCATCATACCTCCCACATCATCAGCTGTATCACACTGGTCATCATACCTCCCACAACATCAGCTGTATCACACTGGTCATCATACCTCCCACAACATCAGCTGTATCACACTGGTCATCATACCTCCCACATCATCAGCTGTATCACACTGGTCATCATACCTCCCACAACATCAGGTGTATCACACTGGTCATCATACCTCCCACAACATCAGCTGTACCACACTGGTCACCATACCTCCCACAACATCAGGTGTATCACACTGGTCACCATACCTCCCACAACATCAGCTGTACCACACTGGTCACCATACCTCCCACAACATCAGCTGTACCACACTGGTCATCATACCTCCCACAACATCAGCTGTATCACACTGGTCACCATACCTCCCACAACATCAGCTGTACCACACTGGTCACCATACCTCCCACAACATCAGCTGTACCACACTGGTCACCATACCTCCCACAACATCAGCTGTACAACACTGGTCATCATACCTCCCACAACATCAGCTGTACCACACTGGTCATCATACCTCCCACAACATCAGCTGTATCACACTGGTCATCATACCTCCCACAACATCAGCTGTACCACACTGGTCATCATACCTCCCAAAACATCAGCTGTATCACACTGGTCACCATACCTCCCACAACATCAGCTGTATCACACTGGTCACCATACCTCCCACAACATCAGCTGTACCACACTGGTCATCATACCTCCCACAACATCAGCTGTACCACACTGGTCATCATACCTCCCACAACATCAGCTGTATCACACTGGTCACCATACCTCCCACAACATCAGCTGTATCACACTGGTCACCATACCTCCCACAACATCAGCTGTATCACACTGGTCATCATACCTCCCACAACATCAGCTGTACCACACTGGTCATCATACCTCCCACAACATCAGGTGTATCACACTGGTCATCATACCTCCCACAACATCAGCTGTATCACACTGGTCACCATACCTCCCACAACATCAGCTGCATCACACTGGTCATCATACCTCCCACAACATCAGCTGTACCACACTGGTCATCATACCTCCAACAACATCAGCTGTATCACACTGGTCACCATACCTCCCACAACATCAGCTGTATCACACTGGTCATCATACCTCCCACAACATCAGCTGTATCACACTGGTCATCATACCTCCCACATCATCAGCTGTACCACACTGGTCATCATACCTCCCACATCATCAGCTGTACCACACTGGTCATCATACCTCCCACAACATCAGGTGCATCACACTGGTCATCATACCTCCCACAACATCAGCTGTACCACACTGGTCACCATACCTCCCACAACATCAGCTGTACCACACTGGTCATCATACCTCCCACATCATCAGCTGTACCACACTGGTCATCATACCTCCCACAACATCAGCTGTACCACACTGGTCATCATACCTCCCACATCATCAGCTGTACCACACTGGTCATCATACCTCCCACAACATCAGGTGTATCACACTGGTCATCATACCTCCCACAACATCAGCTGTATCACACTGGTCATCATACCTCCCACAACATCAGCTGTATCACACTGGTCATCATACCTCCCACAACATCAGGTGTATCACACTGGTCATCATACCTCCCACAACATCAGCTGTATCACACTGGTCATCATACCTCCCACAACATCAGCTGTATCACACTGGTCATCATACCTCCCACATCATCAGCTGTACCACACTGGTCATCATACCTCCCACATCATCAGCTGTACCACACTGGTCATCATACCTCCCACAACATCAGGTGCATCACACTGGTCATCATACCTCCCACAACATCAGCTGTACCACACTGGTCACCATACCTCCCACAACATCAGCTGTACCACACTGGTCATCATACCTCCCACAACATCAGGTGCATCACACTGGTCATCATACCTCCCACAACATCAGGTGTATCACACTGGTCATCATACCTCCCACATCAGCTGTATCACACTGGTCACCATACCTCCCACATCAGGTGTATCACACTGGTCATCATACCTCCCACAACATCAGCTGTATCACACTGGTCACCATACCTCCCACATCAGCTGTATCACACTGGTCACCATACCTCCCACATCAGCTGTATCACACTGGTCACCATACCTCCCACATCAGCTGTATCACACTGGTCATCATACCTCCCACAACATCAGCTGTATCACACTGGTCACCATACCTCCCACATCAGCTGTATCACACTGGTCATCATACCTCCCACAACATCAGGTGTATCACACTGGTCACCATACCTCCCACATCAGCTGTATCACACTGGTCACCATACCTCCCACATCAGGTGTATCACACTGGTCACCATACCTCCCACATCAGCTGTATCACACTGGTCATCATACCTCCCACAACATCAGCTGTATCACACTGGTCACCATACCTCCCACATCAGCTGTATCACACTGGTCATCATACCTCCCACATCAGCTGTACCACATTGGTCACCACACCTCCCACAACATCAGCTGTATCACACTGGTCACCACACCTCCCACAACATCAGCTGTATCACACTGGTCACCACACCTCCCACAACATCAGCTGTATCACACTGGTCACCATACCTCCCACATCATCAGCTGTACCACACTGGTCACCATACCTCCCACATCATCAGCTGTATCACACTGGTCACCACACCTCCCACAACATCAGCTGTATCACACTGGTCATTATACCTCCCACAACATCAGCTGTACCACACTGGTCATCATACCTCCCACATCATCAGCTGTACCACATTGGTCACCATACCTCCCACAACATCAGCTGTACCACATTGGTCACCATACCTCCCACAACATCAGCTGTATCACACTGGTCACCACACCTCCCACAACATCAGCTGTATCACACTGGTCACCATACCTCCCACAACATCAGCTGTATCACACTGGTCACCACACCTCCCACATCATCAGCTGTATCACACTAGTCACCATACCTCCCACATCATCAGCTGTATCACACTGGTCACCACACCTCCCACAACATCAGCTGTATCACACTGGTCACCATACCTCCCACATCATCAGCTGTATCACACTGGTCATCATACCTCCCACAACATCAGCTGTATCACACTGGTCACCATACCTCCCACATCAGCTGTACCACATTGGTCACCACACCTCCCACAACATCAGCTGTATCACACTGGTCACCACACCTCCCACAACATCAGCTGTATCACACTGGTCACCACACCTCCCACAACATCAGCTGTATCACACTGGTCACCATACCTCCCACATCATCAGCTGTACCACACTGGTCACCATACCTCCCACATCATCAGCTGTATCACACTGGTCACCACACCTCCCACAACATCAGCTGTATCACACTGGTCACCACACCTCCCACAACATCAGCTGTATCACACTGGTCACCATACCTCCCACATCATCAGCTGTATCACACTGGTCATCATACCTCCCACAACATCAGCTGTATCACACTGGTCACCATACCTCCCACATCAGCTGTACCACATTGGTCACCACACCTCCCACAACATCAGGTGTACCACACTGGTCATCATACCTCCCACAACATCAGGTGTACCACACTGGTCACCACACCTCCCACAACATCAGGTGTATCACACTGGTCACCATACCTCCCACATCAGCTGTACCACACTGGTCACCATACCTCCCACAACATCAGGTGTATCACACTGGTCACCATACCTCCCACATCAGCTGTACCACACTGGTCACCACACCTCCCACAACATCAGGTGTACCACACTGGTCACAACACCTCCCACAACATCAGCTGTACCACACTGGTCATCATACCTCCCACAACATCAGCTGTATCACACTGGTCACCATACCTCCCACAACATCAGCTGTACCACACTGGTCACCATACCTCTCACATCAGCTGCATCACACTGGTCATCATACCTCCCACAACATCAGGTGCATCACACTGGTCATCATACCTCCCACAACATCAGGTGTATCACACTGGTCACCATACCTCCCACATCAGCTGTACCACACTGGTCATCATACCTCCCACAACATCAGCTGTATCACACTGGTCACCATACCTCCCACAACATCAGCTGTACCACACTGGTCACCATACCTCTCACATCAGCTGCATCACACTGGTCATCATACCTCCCACAACATCAGGTGTATCACACTGGTCATCATACCTCCCACAACATCAGGTGTATCACACTGGTCATCATACCTCCCACAACATCAGCTGTATCACACTGGTCATCATACCTCCCACAACATCAGGTGTATCACACTGGTCATCATACCTCCCACATCAGCTGTACCACACTGGTCATCATACCTCCCACAACATCAGCTGTACCACACTGGTCATCATACCTCCCACAACATCAGCTGTATCACACTGGTCATCATACCTCCCACAACATCAGCTGTATCACACTGGTCATCATACCTCCCACAACATCAGGTGTATCACACTGGTCATCATACCTCCCACAACATCAGCTGTATCACACTGGTCATCATACCTCCCACAACATCAGCTGTATCACACTGGTCATCATACCTCCCACAACATCAGCTGTACCACACTGGTCATCATACCTCCCACAACATCAGGTGTATCACACTGGTCATCATACCTCCCACAACATCAGCTGCATCACACTGGTCATCATACCTCCCACATCATCAGCTGTACCACACTGGTCATCATACCTCCCACATCATCAGCTGTACCACACTGGTCATCATACCTCCCACAACATCAGCTGTATCACACTGGTCACCATACCTCCCACAACATCAGCTGTACCACACTGGTCATCATACCTCCCACATCATCAGCTGTACCACACTGGTCATCATACCTCCCACAACATCAGGTGCATCACACTGGTCATCATACCTCCCACAACATCAGCTGTACCACACTGGTCACCATACCTCCCACAACATCAGCTGTACCACACTGGTCATCATACCTCCCACATCATCAGCTGTACCACACTGGTCATCATACCTCCCACAACATCAGGTGCATCACACTGGTCATCATACCTCCCACAACATCAGGTGTATCACACTGGTCATCATACCTCCCACATCAGCTGTATCACACTGGTCACCATACCTCCCACATCAGCTGTATCACACTGGTCACCATACCTCCCACAACATCAGCTGTATCACACTGGTCACCATACCTCCCACATCAGCTGTATCACACTGGTCATCATACCTCCCACAACATCAGGTGTATCACACTGGTCACCATACCTCCCACATCAGCTGTATCACACTGGTCACCATACCTCCCACATCAGGTGTATCACACTGGTCACCATACCTCCCACATCAGCTGTATCACACTGGTCATCATACCTCCCACAACATCAGCTGTATCACACTGGTCACCATACCTCCCACATCAGCTGTATCACACTGGTCATCATACCTCCCACAACATCAGGTGTATCACACTGGTCACCACACCTCCCACAACATCAGCTGTATCACACTGGTCATTATACCTCCCACAACATCAGCTGTACCACACTGGTCATCATACCTCCCACATCATCAGCTGTATCACACTGGTCACCACACCTCCCACAACATCAGCTGTATCACACTGGTCACCATACCTCCCACATCATCAGCTGTATCACACTGGTCATCATACCTCCCACAACATCAGCTGTATCACACTGGTCACCATACCTCCCACATCAGCTGTACCACATTGGTCACCACACCTCCCACAACATCAGCTGTATCACACTGGTCACCACACCTCCCACAACATCAGCTGTATCACACTGGTCACCACACCTCCCACAACATCAGCTGTATCACACTGGTCACCATACCTCCCACATCATCAGCTGTACCACACTGGTCACCATACCTCCCACATCATCAGCTGTATCACACTGGTCACCACACCTCCCACAACATCAGCTGTATCACACTGGTCACCACACCTCCCACAACATCAGCTGTATCACACTGGTCACCATACCTCCCACATCATCAGCTGTATCACACTGGTCATCATACCTCCCACAACATCAGCTGTATCACACTGGTCACCATACCTCCCACATCAGCTGTACCACATTGGTCACCACACCTCCCACAACATCAGGTGTACCACACTGGTCATCATACCTCCCACAACATCAGGTGTACCACACTGGTCACCACACCTCCCACAACATCAGGTGTATCACACTGGTCACCATACCTCCCACATCAGCTGTACCACACTGGTCACCATACCTCCCACAACATCAGGTGTATCACACTGGTCACCATACCTCCCACATCAGCTGTACCACACTGGTCACCACACCTCCCACAACATCAGGTGTACCACACTGGTCACAACACCTCCCACAACATCAGCTGTACCACACTGGTCATCATACCTCCCACAACATCAGCTGTATCACACTGGTCACCATACCTCCCACAACATCAGCTGTACCACACTGGTCACCATACCTCTCACATCAGCTGCATCACACTGGTCATCATACCTCCCACAACATCAGGTGCATCACACTGGTCATCATACCTCCCACAACATCAGGTGTATCACACTGGTCACCATACCTCCCACATCAGCTGTACCACACTGGTCACCACACCTCCCACAACATCAGGTGTACCACACTGGTCACCACACCTCCCACAACATCAGCTGTACCACACTGGTCATCATACCTCCCACAACATCAGCTGTATCACACTGGTCACCATACCTCCCACAACATCAGCTGTACCACACTGGTCACCATACCTCTCACATCAGCTGCATCACACTGGTCATCATACCTCCCACAACATCAGGTGTATCACACTGGTCATCATACCTCCCACAACATCAGGTGTATCACACTGGTCATCATACCTCCCACAACATCAGCTGTATCACACTGGTCATCATACCTCCCACAACATCAGGTGTATCACACTGGTCATCATACCTCCCACATCAGCTGTACCACACTGGTCATCATACCTCCCACAACATCAGCTGTACCACACTGGTCATCATACCTCCCACAACATCAGCTGTATCACACTGGTCATCATACCTCCCACAACATCAGCTGTATCACACTGGTCATCATACCTCCCACAACATCAGGTGTATCACACTGGTCATCATACCTCCCACAACATCAGCTGTATCACACTGGTCATCATACCTCCCACAACATCAGCTGTATCACACTGGTCATCATACCTCCCACAACATCAGCTGTACCACACTGGTCATCATACCTCCCACAACATCAGGTGTATCACACTGGTCATCATACCTCCCACAACATCAGCTGCATCACACTGGTCATCATACCTCCCACATCATCAGCTGTACCACACTGGTCATCATACCTCCCACATCATCAGCTGTACCACACTGGTCATCATACCTCCCACAACATCAGCTGTATCACACTGGTCATCATACCTCCCACAACATCAGCTGTATCACACTGGTCATCATACCTCCCACATCATCAGCTGTACCACACTGGTCATCATACCTCCCACAACATCAGCTGTACCACACTGGTCACCATACCTCCCACAAAATCAGCTGTACCACACTGGTCATCATACCTCCCACATCATCAGCTGTACCACACTGGTCATCATACCTCCCACAACATCAGGTGCATCACACTGGTCATCATACCTCCCACAACATCAGCTGTACCACACTGGTCACCATACCTCCCACAACATCAGCTGTACCACACTGGTCATCATACCTCCCACATCATCAGCTGTACCACACTGGTCATCATACCTCCCACAACATCAGGTGCATCACACTGGTCATCATACCTCCCACAACATCAGCTGTATCACACTGGTCATCATACCTCCCACATCAGCTGTATCACACTGGTCACCATACCTCCCACATCAGCTGTATCACACTGGTCACCATACCTCCCACAACATCAGCTGTATCACACTGGTCACCATACCTCCCACATCAGCTGTATCACACTGGTCATCATACCTCCCACAACATCAGGTGTATCACACTGGTCACCATACCTCCCACATCAGCTGTATCACACTGGTCACCATACCTCCCACATCAGGTGTATCACACTGGTCACCATACCTCCCACATCAGCTGTATCACACTGTTCATCATACCTCCCACAACATCAGCTGTATCACACTGGTCACCATACCTCCCACATCAGCTGTATCACACTGGTCATCATACCTCCCACAACATCAGGTGTATCACACTGGTCACCACACCTCCAACAACATTAGCTGCATCACACTGGTCACCATACCTCCAACAACATTAGCTGCATCACACTGGTCACCATACCTCCCACATCAGCTGTATCACACTGGTCACCACACCTCCCACAACATCAGCTGTATCACACTGGTCACCATACCTCCCACATCAGCTGTACCACATTGGTCATCATACCTCCAACAACATCAGGTGTATCACACTGGTCACCATACCTCCCACATCAGCTGTATCACACTGGTCACCATACCTCCCACATCAGCTGTATCACACTGGTCATCATACCTCCCACAACATCAGGTGTATCACACTGGTCATCATACCTCCCACATCAGCTGTACCACACTGGTCACCATACCTCCAACAACATCAGCTGTATCACACTGGTCACCATACCTCCCACATCAGCTGTACCACACTGGTCACCATACCTCCCACATCATCAGCTGTATCACACTGGTCACCACACCTCCCACAACATCAGCTGTATCACACTGGTCACCATACCTCCCACAACATCAGCTGTACCACATTGGTCACCATACCTCCCACAACATCAGCTGTATCACACTGGTCACCACACCTCCCACAACATCAGCTGTATCACACTGGTCATCATACCTCCCACAACATCAGCTGTACCACACTGGTCATCATACCTCCCACATCATCAGCTGTACCACATTGGTCACCATACCTCCCACAACATCAGCTGTACCACATTGGTCACCATACCTCCCACAACATCAGCTGTATCACACTGGTCACCACACCTCCCACAACATCAGCTGTATCACACTGGTCACCATACCTCCCACAACATCAGCTGTATCACACTGGTCACCACACCTCCCACATCATCAGCTGTATCACACTGGTCACCATACCTCCCACATCATCAGCTGTATCACACTGGTCACCACACCTCCCACAACATCAGCTGTATCACACTGGTCACCATACCTCCCACATCATCAGCTGTATCACACTGGTCATCATACCTCCCACAACATCAGCTGTATCACACTGGTCACCATACCTCCCACATCAGCTGTACCACATTGGTCACCACACCTCCCACAACATCAGCTGTATCACACTGGTCACCATACCTCCCACATCATCAGCTGTATCACACTGGTCATCATACCTCCCACAACATCAGCTGTATCACACTGGTCACCATACCTCCCACATCAGCTGTACCACATTGGTCACCACACCTCCCACAACATCAGGTGTACCACACTGGTCATCATACCTCCCACAACATCAGGTGTACCACACTGGTCACCACACCTCCCACAACATCAGGTGTATCACACTGGTCACCATACCTCCCACATCAGCTGTACCACACTGGTCACCATACCTCCCACAACATCAGGTGTATCACACTGGTCACCATACCTCCCACATCAGCTGTACCACACTGGTCACCACACCTCCCACAACATCAGGTGTACCACACTGGTCACCACACCTCCCACAACATCAGCTGTACCACACTGGTCATCATACCTCCCACAACATCAGCTGTATCACACTGGTCACCATACCTCCCACAACATCAGCTGTACCACACTGGTCACCATACCTCTCACATCAGCTGCATCACACTGGTCATCATACCTCCCACAACATCAGGTGCATCACACTGGTCATCATACCTCCCACAACATCAGGTGTATCACACTGGTCACCATACCTCCCACATCAGCTGTACCACACTGGTCACCACACCTCCCACAACATCAGGTGTACCACACTGGTCACCACACCTCCCACAACATCAGCTGTACCACACTGGTCACCATACCTCTCACATCAGCTGCATCACACTGGTCACCATACCTCCCACAACTTCAGCTGTACCACACTGGTCACCATACCTCCCACAACATCAGGTAGTCACAAAGTCCTCCTCAAATGGTGGTTAAATCCAGACTATTGTGTTAGTGACCCATTGCACTGTCCACCAAGCTATAATTAGGACATGGTCAGTAGTGAAGGTTATGCCAGATTCATATTTATTTACTGGTTTCTACACATTGGTGCTCTGCCAATTTGCTGTCTGACATAATTTTTTTTCTGCCTATCCTTCATACATTAAGTATCCTTCTTGAGTGGTAAAGACAGACAACATTTCTATGGTAAAAATGTTTTTGTTCCTCTGTTATCTGCATATGACAATTGATGTGTTGCATCCATATTCAATGTAATTACTAGCTTTTCTATTTAATAAAACCTATGCTCCCTAGGTATGTTAAGTCCCTTACTTGTCTTGGTTGTTGACTTTAAATATTAATTTTTTTTTGTATTAATTTTTTTAAATTGTCCTAACTTATATTTCTCAATGTTATATGAATATCGGAGTACTGTCAATATCAAGTAAACAATATGTATGAGAACTCACAATGGATTAGAGAAATTAAGGCAATATCAGATGACAACATTATTAATACTTGTGTATGGATTCTGAGTTTCCCTCCAAATTTCATAGCAATATTCTTGAATAAACAAGTATTCTGTTTAGAGGCTTAACCAGTACTCTCATCTCATCATGTTCCTCTTGTACCTTGTGGTGTCTAGGTGAAGTATAAACTTCGTGAGAGTGCCCGATTATGGGCTTCATATATCGATATTCCCATGGACTCTGCTATTCCCTCTGTCCAACGTTTACGTGGTCGGCCTCTTCCTCTGTTTCCATCTGGTCTGTACATCATTGCTTGTTGTGGTATGCTTTTGACTGGTAACCTACTTGCATGGCCAAACCATTTGACTTGCTGCTTTCTAATAAAATCTAGTGCAGCTGTAACCCCCACTTTAGTCCTGATTTCGTCATTTCTGATCTTACCTCTTCTTGATACATTGAGTATTCTTCTCAGGAACCTCATTTCTGTTGTTGTGATTTTTCTTTTCTCTTTTTCTGTCATTGTCCAGGTTTGGCATTGGTAGCATAGAGTTGGTAGGAAGATTGTGTTGTAAAGTGCTTTCTTAGTAGTTATTGATACATGTTTGTTCTTTAGTATTGGTGCTGTTTGTCCAATGAGTTGATTTGCCTTATTGCACCTATTTTCGATCTTGTCTTCTGATCTGCCATTTGATGATATTATACTTCCTAAGTACTTGAAACTCTTTACTTGTTTCAAGGGATGTTCGTTTAGGTTAATTGTTGTTGTTTGTTCTTCTTTAGTTATAGTCATTACCTCTGTTTTGCTTGTGCTAATTTTCACGTTATGTTCCCTACACATTTCGTTTAGACTATTCATGTGGTCTTGTAATTCAGCTTCTGATTTTGCTATTAGTGCATGGTCGTCCGCAAACAGGAGTTCTCTAATGGTTAGATTTGCAGATGGTTCTTCTTCTGTGTTCTCATCATGCGGTATTCTTGCTGTCTCTGTTTGGCTGGTTTCTTTACATATGTTGTCTATATATGTTATGAACACCAGGACAAGTGCTGAAATATATCTAAATATGTTTCTTTTTCTTTGATAAAGTAAGGGTGGTGATGGTTTGAAATCTTGTGCAACCATAATATTACTATAACTTGCAATGTTCCTGTTCTACAATGTATTTTGTTATGTGCACTTATTTTCTTTTTTGTCTTCTGTGAGTACTAAGCAGTACCTCACCTGGACATGTGTAACTATATTATATAATTTACATATCACTGTTATTTTTATTCATAGCTATCATTTCACAGAGCTTTCCAATCTAACAATACACTTACAGTGATATCTAGCCTGCTTATAATTATATGGTAAGGTATTCATTGGCACTTACAGTGAGGAAAGGAAAGAAGTAGTGATCATGTTGGTATTTATATTTTAGCTTGTTAAGACACGCATCACCGGGATTTCACAAACTCATGTCAAGTGAGCTACCTACTTCAATGTCTTCAATAAGACAATTATTTCAATGCATTAATTTTATTCATAAGAACCGTTAATTTATTACCATGAGCACCTGTTTCCATTTTAGAAAATTAAAAGAGCTAGGGTTGAGCTTCAGATGTAGTCGGTTAGCATTGAAAATATAACGGGCAGCCAGCTGTCTATGAGATTGAAAGCCGAGAGCTCTGCTACGACGCCATACTTTAACAAAGGTTATTGCAAAAGTTTCTGTTAGATACAGTTAGTTACTTTATAAGAAAACAATATTAGTGTTTTATTTAGTATTAATTTTTGTTTTATTTTGTATTAAATATTTAGCAATTCGTCTATCGGGGGCTGCGTGGTCTCGGAGTATGGTGTCCGCCTCGAGTGCTGGAGGTCCCGGGTTCAAGGCGAGAACCGGGATTTGTTTTTCACGTGGACCTCTAGTAACAAAATTGTCTCTGGATAGTGAGATCGGACGCCCGTGTGTACTGTTGCGCACGTAAAACATCCCTTGGCAGTTGGAAATCGGAAAAGAGTAGCCTAATGTCACTAAAGGCCAAAGTATTTCAGTCAGGATCCTCGCCGGTGCTACGGAGTTTGTGCACTGAGCTGAGTTTCTCCAAACTCAGATTTGAGTTAGGAGGAGAACGGAGCACTTATGGGTTACACCCGTGTGCCGTGATGTTGATCCATCGACTAAACTAAACAATATTAGTTTAGTTTAGTTTAGTCGACTAGTCAAAAAAATTATATATTAGTTTAGTTTAGTCGACTAGTCAACAAAATTATATATTAGTTTAGTTTAGTCGACTAGTCAACAATTTTAGTTTAGTTTAGTTGTTGGATCAACATCACGGCACACGGTTTAACCCATAAGTGCTCCGTTTTCCTCCTAACTCAAACCTGAGTCTGGAGAAACTCAGCTCAATGCACGAACTCCGTTGCATCGGCGAGGATCCTGAAATACTTTGGGTAGATTTTTAATCTCGAAATTTTGCCCGGGCAGCGCCGTTAGGCTTCTCCTTTTCGATTTCTAACTGCCAAAGGATTTTTTACGGGCGCAACAATACACACGGGCGTCTGATCTCACTACCCAGAGACCAGGGGAAATTTTATTACTGGAAGTCCAGGTGGATATTTTAGAGAAATCCCGGTCCTCACCGGGGCCTGAACCCGGTGACCTCCAGCACTCGAGGCGAACACCATACCTCGAGACCACTCAGCCCCCCTAACTAAACAATATTAGTAATACATACGTTTTCGGCCTATCTGTGATAGATATAAATGAGGATGTATATATTTTTGTTTTTATCCTTATCAAAGTAATAAGTCACTGTCTGTCAAAAAAAACTTACATATTAGTACTATTAGGGAATGAATATGTTGATGATTTGAATTTGTGGATCATGGAATCATTACGGACATTATGTTTTAGTAGTTTTATTTTGGTTTAGTGATTAGTCTAAAGAAGCGGTTAACTATAAGACGCACTATTAGATTAGGGATCGACATAATTTAAATTTAGCAAGGAATTATATAGTCACATAGAATTTTGCGAAATTTCTAGAAGACTTCAAGCCGGCGGCACGTAACTTCGCCTTTCACTTTCAGAGGTCGTTGTTTCGATTTGTGGCTGTACGGCGTACTGTGTGTACAATTGTACAACGGTCGGCTTACATGAATGCATTTTATAGTACAAAATTATTGGTAAGCAAACCGAGACATCACATCCACTAGTCGATACGATTGTTTGTTTAATTGCTTGTTTCATAATCATAGCCAATCCAATGCTTGACTTTCGGATTAATTTAATTATTGTTATTTAATAATTAATATATTATTTATTATTTGTTAATTAATATTTAATAATAATTGATACTTCAATTTTAATTCACCGCAACAAAGAAGAATCCCTTCGAGCCTCATTTGCATCGGTCCGGCAATCATTTTCCGGTTTAGTGTTCGGTGGACTGCTAGACCGATCGATGGATGTTTTTTTTAGTTTTGAGCCCGTAGGGCCCTCACTGTCGACAACAGTGAGGGCACTACGGGCCCAAAAACTTAAAAACATCCATCGATCGGTCTAGCAGTCCACCGAACACTAAACCGGAAAATGATTGCCGGACCGATGCAAATGAGGCTCGAAGGGATTCTTCTTTGTTTGCGGTGAATTAAAATTGAAGTACCTAATAATTTAATAATATTTATTATTATTTATTAATTATTAGTATTTACATGTGTTACAACATTGTCATTGTCATGGCACTCTTCCGACAGACGGGTCTAAATAGTTCTGCAGTGAATAAGTGATTAGGGTTAGTGTTAGTTATATACAATTATTCACTGCAGAACCATTGTCATTACTTTTACTTTTATTTTAATGATATTCATCATCATAAGTGACCAGCAAGTTTCAAGTGCCATACCAGATTGCGTAGGCGTTGTTCATGTCTCTCCACTTATCTCGGCCTTTGGTGTTCTGGATAAACTCTGCTGATGACATTCCTCTATTATCATTTATGCCAACGTCCCAATTGACCCAATCAATCCAGCATTATTTCTCTTGGTCTGCCTCTCTTCCCCTCGATCTTTCCAGTTGTCACGATGTTCTCCAATGCATCTCTTCTCATCACATGATCAAAGAAAGAGGTTTATCTCTTTCTTATTCAATTGTTGTAAATAATGCTCGGTTTGCTTACCAATAGTTTTGTATGTACTATAAATCTAAGTTTCATTAGCTTAGCTTCTTTCAGGCAAACATTGTTAGTTACTCTGGCAGTCCAAGGAATTTGCATCATTCTTCTCTGTTGCTTCTTCTACTTCCTAATTTGTTCATTTACATTCCAAGATTATCTGTCATACAGTAAAACTGGTTCTATATCATATGGAAGCCCCTATTCACAAAATTTTGTGAATAATACGAGCCCCTATACACAAAAATTTGTGACTGGTCACGTGATTATTCGGCACAAAATTTTGTGAATAGTATGAGCCTCTATTCACAAAAATTTGAAGAAGACTCTATTATTCTCTCTTCTTGTCTGTCTTTTTTTTGCAAGTTCTTTTTCTTCAAACCTCACAAAGACAATATTTGTCAACAAGGAAACACTCTACGTACAGAGATATTTTATTTGACAAATAAAATTCACGTTAAACAAAGACATCTATTGGATCCATCTATTCCGACACTCGATCACCAGGTCGCTGCCTGGATGGTGCCCCCCCCCCCCCCCCCCAACAAATTGCCGGTGGGGAGTCGAACCCCAGTCTCCCGCATGACAGGTGGAGATACTAACCACTACACTACCGAGGACACAATGATAGTTCCACAAACATTAATAATGTAGTCAAAAGGAAGTAGACATCACGTGACCAGTCGAATAATCACGTGACCAGCCACAAATTTGTGTGTAGCGGCTCGGACTATTCACAAAATTGTGTATATAGTCACCCCGATATAATATAGCATTTCAGCACTCTTTCTTACAATCAGTGATTGATAGTGACTTACTACATAATTGAGATACTCTTCATTTTCTGAAATGTGGCCTTTGTTTGCCCTATTCTGCTCTTCATCTGATGCCCCTAGGTATTTAAAATTATCCTCTTGGTTAAGAATTTTCCCTTCTATTTCTGTCACATTTTGTTGTCACCATTTTCTTTGATATTTCCATTGTTACTGTTTTCTTGATATTCAAGGAGAGTCCTTTCTTTCTTTCTCTGTTACTACAATGTCCAACAATTGTTGTAGGTCTTTTGCATTATCCACCACCAATGCTGTGTCATTTGCATAGAGTATATTGTTTATAGTATGTTGTTTGTCCATCAGTAATGATGATGACCTTTCACTTCATCCAGTAGGGTTGAAAGTATAGAGCCGTGGGTTCTAAGATGGCTGGTAAGGCCTATTTTGACTCGAAATGTTCTTTGACAGTGTGGGCAAAGAATGCTTGACGTTTCAGGAGGAAGATCTCCTGCAGTGGTTTTTCTATCCAGCCTTTTTTCTCACAGCTCTTGCAGTTCTGTTTGTTCACAAGTGACTGCACCCTTGCGTCGTGACACATGTCACGATTTTCATGTTTGACAGCAGTCTCCCCAGTGTCGTGATGAATTCCAAAAGCTTTTAGTGAGATCTTCAGAGTGTCTTTAAAGAGTTTCCCCTGACCACCTTGGGAGCATTTACCACAAAGCAGCTTGCCGTAAGCAATTTGTTTAGGGAGCCTGGGATCTGGCATTCGAGTCAAGTGACCAGCCCAGCGGCAAATGAAAGAAGAAGAAGTGACCAGCCCAGCGAATCTGATACTGATTCTTTATATTATAACATCCGATTAGTATCCCTGGCTTTTCTTTGATCTCTCTCATTATTACTTCGCTATATAGGAAAAAGAGACCCGGTGACAAAACACACCCCTGTCTTAATCCTAGCTTTATCTGTTCATAACTGCCCTCTTTATTTCCCATTTTGTTTGCTGCTACTTGGTTCCAGTAGATAGTCTTTATTATTCTTAGATCTTTCCCATCAGTGTTAATATCTTCCATTTTAATCAATTCATCATGTTTTACTTTATCAAATGCCTTAGTATAAGGGAGGCTCTATTCGCAATAGAATTGCGAATAGAGAAAAATTATATTTGCAATAGAATTGCGGGAAGTAACAAACATGTCACATCGTCTGCTCACTGGTCAATTTTAGTTTGAGCCATTAAGAAGTCTAAGAAGGTGGTTAATTTAAATAGGAATGTTCACTGTTGTGAGTTTAATTCTGCTGAACTCTCCGTAATTTTTAATGAATCACCCTTCTTACTTCTGTCCGTTCTTCTGGCAGACGTTGCATTACATTGTGAGACCGGCTCACCACAGCAGTCGGGCGTACATTCTGTGCTGCAACTCTAGTCATCAGGTACCGAAACACACCGATCCCCATCCCAGCAGTAAAAGAACCTGTAGCTTTGTACGCCAAATCAAATTGTATTTACCAATTTACGTGCAGATGCGAGGCCATCTACATAGGTAGAACTGAGCGACAGTTACATTGCAGGGTTTCGGAACACATTCCGAATTGGTTGGACAAGATACTACACACAGAAGATGGTAGCCTAGGCAGGCCGACACACCGGAACAGTCCAGCTTCATCGGTCGCGAGACATGTGCTCGAGAGCGGTCACGAGGTTGAAAGAAACAGTGCCTTCCGTGTGTTGTTCAACACACAAAGTAGTCGATTGTTAAAGTTTGCTGAAGCTATAATAATCAACCTTCGTAAGCCATCCTTGTGCAAGCAGAAAGACATGTTGGTCAGTTTAAAATTACCGTGGTAGACAATCGACATTACTGTGCAAACATGTGTATATTTCAGTTTGAAGGATTTATCTAGTTAATTCACGTAAGTTGTGTGATTTCTGCAGTATGTACCTGACGAGATGCAGCGAAATATGCCAGGCAATAAATCGTGCAATCTATTTTTTGTGTCTTCGTTATTCATATTCATCACGGGAAAACATTTTTTTGAATTGTTATTATTATTATTATTATTATTATTATTATACACTACACCTGACCAGCTTTCCTGGAAGGAACTGATCATTACTACAAACTGCAGATTCACTGGCTTTTGATTCATATACTAAACTCTTTGTGTGTGAGATCTGCTAATTATTTTACTATACCAGTTCATCTCCTAGCCTGTTCAAATTCCCACATAAACCACCAGATAACAGTTTTTATGTAACATCTTTCACAGTCTAACAATCAGTTTAGCCGAATAGACATTCTACATGTGAAAATAACATTTAGACTTATAGCAGTCTTTTGTCTCAAAGAGAACACATACATCAGCAGGCTGCCTAAAGACAAAAGATGGACAAATCATGATAGAAAAGAATAAGTTTTTACATGTATGGTTAGATTGTGTGAAAAACCTTTGTGATGATAACAGAGAGGAACAGTGTGATATTCAAAATAATAATGAGGGACCATCGGTTTTGAGGATGGGGGTTCAGAATGCTCTTGGCCATATGAGGTCTGGCGAGACCTCCGGTTCAGACAGCATCGCAATAGAAATGGTTAATGCTTTAGAGGAATGCGGAATAGATAAAGTTACCAGACTCCTGAATACCATATATTATACTGGAGATATACCTCATGAATTATGTAATTCTGTATTTATAGCAATCCCAAAGAAATCAGGAGCCTTGGAATGTGATCAACATCGAACAATTAGTATAATGAGTCACATCACAAAGATTTTGTTAAGAATTATCATGCAAAGAGTTAGGGAAAAAATACAACCTGAAATAGGAGAGGAACAATGTGGGTTTGTAGAAGGCAAGGGTACAGTAAATGCTGCATACGTACTGAGAACAGTAACTGAACGTTCTATAGAAGTAAACAAAGATCTACACCTATGCTTTACTACACAAAGGCTTTCGATAAAGTGAGACATGTCGACATGATAAGGATGCTTGAAGATCTACATATTGATGGACAAGACCTTAGACTTGTAAAAACCATATATTGGAAACAACAAGCTGCCATAAGAATTGATAATGAAGTAGGTCAATATCAGCCTATTAAGAGAGGTGTGAGACAGGGATGTGTAATGTCTCCAGATCTTTTTTCCCTGTACTGTGAAAATATTTTCAGAAACATAGAAGATATGGAAGGAATCAACATTGGGGGACGATACATCAATAACATTAGATCTGCAGATGGTACAGTCTTGATTTCAGACAATGAACAGGATCTGCAAAATTTAGTAGATGTGGTTGTTGCACTCAGTGAACAACTAGGGTTAGAATTCAGTTGTAAGAAGACACAGATTATGGTCGTCACTAGGAAGGAAGAAATACCACAATGTTATATGCAAGTAAATGGACATATTCTTAAACAAGTTAATCGGTACAGCTATCTCGGAACAGTCATAACATCTAATGGGAGATGCCTTGAAGAGATTAGAGCAAGAATTGCCATGGCGAAGGTAGCCTTTTGCAAAATGAAAAGCATACTGACCAATAAAAAGATATTAATTAAAATGAGAAAAAGGGTGTTGAAGTGCTACATAGAACCTATACTTTTATATGGATGTGAAGCGTGGACAATGAGCAGACAAGCTGAAAAATATCTGATGGCTGTGGAAATATGGTTTCTGAGGAAAATGCAAAGAATACCACGGACAGACAGAAAAACCAATGAACAAGTCCTACAAGAAAAAATGAAGATCGTAAACTGATTGGAGACATTGGACGTAGACAGTCAACATTTTTTGGGCATGAAATGGGAAGAGATGAATTGGAGAACTTGGTGACAGCTGACAGGATCGGGAGGAGTAGACCAAAGACCGGGGAAGACCAGGGATTAGATACCTGGATGGCGTGGTCGAGACAGAAACACAGAGCTGGTCCACGACTCTGGTGATCGGGTGAGATGGCAAAACATGACCGCCCACGCTTATCAGCATGGCACATGGATGGAATCTTTTGTCATAATCATAGCATTGGTTGGAACAGAAAAACAGTCTTAGTTTGTAGTCAAAATCTTTGACTGTAATCAGAGAATTAGGCTTATCAGATCTCAAATGTGAACTGAAACAGTCCTATTTAGCTATATAAAATGGGAGGTACAGAACAGTTTTGAAATTAACAATAGATCAACAGTTTTGCCAAGGCATGATCGATACCCTTACACAGGACATGGATAGAAAGAGGAATCAGACACACTAATAAGCAGCAAAACTGAAAACTACATATATAAAAAAAATCGTTACATGTTTTCACTGGAAAATGTTTAGCTGCAGCTGTTGACATATCTCTACCTTCATGCTCATATCCATCTTAAACAGCTAGCCATGTTTTAACTCGGCAGTCGACGCCATCTTATTGCTGAACTCATACCATTATCTTTTTGAAAGTTGACTGGGTTATGGTGTTTTCATGTTTAAATGCCAGGTATAATTCTTCAGTAGTCTGGTCTGGAGCAGACGTTGGCAATCATGGCTCTCCACTCCCGCTCCATCATCAGATATATTGAAGTAATTCTTGCTTGTGTTATTATTTGTTACCCAGCTGCTTCAGCTATCCATATATATCTGTCACTGTCTCTTTTGCAACTCTTGTTCAGCCTAGTATTTTTCCTCATTGAATTAACATCAATATTCCACTTTATCTGTTGATATACCCCATGCATTTCATTTGTATATATTTTTTAAAGTGCTTACTGTATTTTTGCTGACTCTCTTGATGTAGGCAATTTTGCCTGCTGTCTATTGATGTAGATAATGTCTATCTTAGTCTGTTGATGTAGACAAAATGTGTCTGTTGTTGTAGACAATGTCTTTGTCTGCTGATGTTGAAAATGTCTATCTTAGTCTGTTGATGTAGACAATGTTTGTATTAGTTTGTTGATGTAGACAATGTCTATCTTAGTCTGTTGATGTAGACAATGTGTTAGTCTGTTGATGTAGACAATGTCTGTTGATGTAGACAATGTCTTAGTCTGTTGATGTAAACAATGTTTGTCTTAGCCTGTTGATGTTGACAATGTCTTGTCTTAGTCTGTTGATGTAGACAGTGTCTATCTGTAGTCTGTTGATGTAGACAATATCTATCTTAGCCTGTTGATGTAGACAACATGTGTCTCTTGATGTAGACAATGTCTGTCTTAGTCTGTTGATGTAGACAATGTCTATCTTAGTTTGTTGATGTAGACAATATCTATCTTAGTTTGTTGATGTAGACAATATCTATCTTAGTTTGTGGATGTAGACAATGTCTGTCTTACTTTTTTGATGTAGACAATGTCTGTTTTAGTCTGCTGATGTAGACAATGTCTGTTTTTAGTCTGCTGATGTAGACAATGTCTGTCTTAGTCTGCTGATGTAGACAATGTCTGTCTTAGTCTGTTGTTGTAGACAATGTCTTTGTCTGTTGATGTAGAAAATGTCTATCTTAGTCTGTTGATGTAGACATTGTCTTAGTCTGTTGATGTAGACAATGTCTATCTTAGTCTGTTGATGTAGACAATTTCTATCTTAGTCTGTTGATGTAGACAATGTCTGTCTTAGTCTGTTGATGTAGACAATGTCTATCTTAGTCTGTTGATGTAGACAATGTCTATCCTAGTCTGTTGATGTAGACAATGTCTATCTTAGTCTGTTAATGTAGACAATGTCTATCTTAGTTTGTTGATGTAGACAATATCTTAGTTTGTTGATGTAGACAATATCTATCTTAGTTTGTTGATGTAGACAATGTCTATCTTAGTTTGTTGATGTAGACAATGTCTATCTTAGTCTGTTGATGTAGACAATTTCTATCTTAGTCTGTTGATGTAGACAATGTGTTAGTCTGTTGATGTAGACAATGTCTATCTTAGTCTGTTGATGTAGACAATGTCTATCTTAGTCTGTTGATGTAGACAATGTCTATCTTAGTCTGTTGATGTAGACAATGTCTATCTTAGTCTGTTGATGTAGACAATGTCTATCTTAGTTTGTTGATGTAGACAATGTCTATCTTAGTCTGTTGATGTAGACAAAGTATATCTTAGTCTGTTGATGTAGACAATGTCTATCTTAGTCTGTTGATGTAGAAAATGTCTATCTTAGTCTGTTAATGTAGACAATGTCTATCTTAGTTTGTTGATGTAGACAATGTCTATCTTAGTTTGTTGATGTAGACAATGTATATCTTAGTCTGTTGATGTAGACAATGTCTATCTTAGTCTGTTGATGTAGACAATGTCTATCTTAGTCTGTTGATGTAGACAATGTCTATCTTAGTCTGTTGATGTAGACAATGTCTATCTTAGTCTGTTGATGTAGACAATGTCTATCTTAGTCTGTTGATGTAGACAATGTCTATCTTAGTCTGTTGATGTAGACAATGTCTATCTTAGTCTGTTGATGTAGACAATGTCTATCTTAGTCTGTTGATGTAGACAATGTCTATCTTAGTCTGTTGATGTAGACAATGTCTATCTTAGTCTGTTGATGTAGACAATGTCTATCTTAGTCTGTTGATGTAGACAATGTCTATCTTAGTCTGTTGATGTAGACAATGTCTATCTTAGTTTGTTGATGTAGACAATGTCTATCTTAGTTTGTTGATGTAGACAATGTCTATCTTAGTCTGTTGATGTAGACAAAGTATATCTTAGTCTGTTGATGTAGACAATGTCTATCTTAGTCTGTTGATGTAGACAAAGTCTATCTTAGTCTGTTGATGTAGACAATGTCTATCTTAGTCTGTTGATGTAGACAACATCTATCTTAGTCTGTTGATGTAGACAATGTCTATCTTAGTTTGTTGATGTAGACAGTGTCTATCTTAGTCTGTTGATGTAGACAAAGTATATCTTAGTCTGTTAATGTAGACAGTGTCTATCTTAGTCTGTTGATGTAGACAATGTCTATCTTAGTCTGTTGATGTAGACAATGTCTATCTTAGTTTGTTGATATAGACAATGTCTATCTTAGTCTGTTGATGTAGACAAAGTATATCTTAGTTTGTTGATGTAGACAATGTCTGTCTTAGTTTGTGGATGTAGACAATGTCTGCTGAATCTGTGCATGTAGACAATGTCTGTCTGCTGGGTCTGTTAATGTAGACAATTTCAATCTTTGTCTGTTATTATAGACAACTGTTATCTAAACAGCCTTTTATTTGTAAGTAGTGGTTATAACAATGGTTGATGCTGACTTAACATCGCAGTGATCTGAAGATGAGCCCCAATAGTAGCAAAAGCTATGCTAGCAGTGTGCACTGGGCTCCGGCTGAGCATTGTAAAACAGGGCCCAGAAATGTTTCGGCATCCTTACCTCATAATTCTAGTTTATGTGATGACCTAATACTTGACACATCTGCCATGAGATTGACTTTGCTTATCAGTGTGAGCCTTTAATTTAATGGTTCATCTTGTTTGTCTTGTACAGGTTTTATCATGGCTTCTAAGTTTACAAAGACTGCAATGAAACCTCTAAAGATCATTGTAGGTGTGCTGGGAGCTGCGTCTGCATACTTTGTAGCTGTCAAACCATACTTAGAAAGGAAAAAAATGCAGACTTTTGAGTCAGAAGCCAAATTCCTCTTTGAGAAGAGGTTTAAGAATGAGGAGCAAAGTAGTGAGAATGCTGTGACTCACAGATAATCATAATTGTAATTAGATATTGACAATTTTTCCATAAGTGATGAGAGTAAAGGCCATGTCTTTTCTTTGTGTTTGTAACAGGTTTTTGCATGTTCATTGTATCATCTTACCAGTGTTTTATTGCATTAATTAAGGGTTTTTTATAATAAGTAATAACATGTTTGGGTGTAGGGGAGAGGAAAGAAAAAATACACAATATTGCATAACGAGTGTCACAAAATCATTTTATCAAGTGCTATGCTGACTGGCTTGGGTGATCATGCTTCTCCACAAGTTGAAATTTCCAGCGGCATATATCAGTTTGTTTGCCGACACCTTTCTGTGCCACGATGAAAGACTGTAAGAGATCACCTTCAGTTGTGGATGTATGGGTTGTTGTGGTAGGAGATCACCTTCAGTTGTGGATGTATGGGTTGTTGTAGGAGATCACCTTCAGTTGTGGGTGTCTGGGTTGTTGTGGTAGATCACCTTCAGTTGTGGATGTTTGGGCTGTTGTGGTAGGAGATCACCTTCAGTTGTGGGTGTCTGGGTTGTTGTGGTAGAAGATCACCTTCAGTTGTGGATGTCTGGGTTGTTGTGGTAGATCACCTTCAGTTGTGGGTGTTTGGGCTGTTGTGGTAGGAGATCACCTTCAGTTGTGGGTGTTTGGGCTGTTGTGGTAGGAGATCACCTTCAGTTGTGGGTGTCTGGGTTGTTGTGGTAGATCACCTTCAGTTGTGGATGTTTGGGCTGTTGTGGTAGGAGATCACCTTCAGTTGTGGGTGTCTGGGTTGTTGTGGTAGAAGATCACCTTCAGTTGTGGATGTCTGGGTTGTTGTGGTAGATCACCTTCAGTTGTGGGTGTACGGGTTGTTGTGGTAGGAGATCACCTTCAGTTGTGGGTGTTTGGGCTGTTGTGGTAGGAGATCATCTTCAGTTGTGGATGTCTTGGCTGTCGTGGTAGGAGGTCATCTTCATTTGTGGATGATTGAATTGGAAACCCACCTATATAGTAGCAGTTTTAGTACTATTTTTCTGGATACTCTGGGTTCACTCCCTTTGGGATGTAATACTGGCCATGTACCAGTCTGTGTTTTACTATGAATTTTTAGACCTAATTGTGACATCTCTTCAGGTGTGTTTAATTTATCTTACATCTGAATTCATGTGTGGCAGAGGAAAGCAATGTTGCCAGTGAAGTCCGGATGATCAAGCTGCCATGTCAGAGTCCATTGAAGTCTATTTCTGGCAGCAGCTGTTGTAGTCTTCAGGTGACATATAAGAGGAACAAATATGAAGATAAAGATTGAGATGATTACTTCATTGAATGTAGATGAATGTGTTTAATTGTTTGATGAATCTAGTCAGCCATGTTTAATACATTTATAGGTACTTCAATTTTAATTCATCACAAACAAAGAAAAATCCCTTCGAGCCTCATTTGCATCGGTCCGACAATCGTTTTCCGGTTAAGTGTTTGGTGGACTGCTGGACCGATCGATGGATGTTTTTAAGTTTTTGGGCCCGTAGTGCCAGCAGTCCACCAAACACTTAACCGGAAAACGATTGTCGGACCGATGCAAATGAGGCTCGAAGGGATTTTTCTTTGTTGCGGTGAATTAAAATTGAAGTACCCATTTATAAGTAATAATCTGGCACTAAGCACTGAGTTCAATATTTAGTGAACACCTTGGCCAACTGTTTGTACCAGAACCTCATCTTATCAATGTTTTCAATGCATTTTCTCTAACTGCAGTGGATCACAAGTCAAGGTAGTTTCATCATCATCAAGTGCCTTGTGTTGGCAGTCATACTTCTCTACATCTCATAGTTTCCAGTAAAATGTATCTGTGTGGTTGCTATGTTTTTAAGCCACAAATGTTGTTTTCCTCTATCTTTTCCATAAATCTTTTAGTTGTTGCAGCATTTTCTTGTTTTTCTCAGCTTATACTTTGGCCTAAAATGCCTCTTTCTATTGTTCGCAGTAGGTTGTCCGTGTCTTGGCCTGCCAAGCAATTTAGCTGTCTAAAGTATTTTCAGAATTTTTCTGTAAACCCATATTTCTGTGACTTCAATTAATGAATGGTCCAGATTTTATGTTACAATTGGTCTTATGCAAGAATTCTTTTGAGCTGTTCTTTATTTTATAAAATGTAGTTTTTGCCTGTTCTGTTCTATGTTTCTGTGACACATCTCATGTCTGATGTTATTCAAAGTTCTGTTCTTGCCCCAAGGTACTGACTTCAACTGTACATTGGGCACGATCCATTTCTTTTATATAACTTACTACTCTCTTTTTATAATTCAAGATGAGGCATTTTTCGCTGTCAACAGCCAGAGTGTAGATCATTTTCCGAGATAGTTTGGGTCTTCTTATTCCAGATTTATTACGTTGCTTTCCTTCATGCTCTCGGATAGAAGCAGAATTTCGAAGAATTGAGTATTAACTTCAACAGTGACAGTATTACCATGGAAAACTCGAAACAGTTTTTATTGGTTGTAATAGAAATGTATTGATAACTGACATGAGGTAACCGAGAACATAAAACATTTATATGATTGTATAGAAACATGTTAAGTAAAAGTTGGCATATTATGAAAGAAGGTTAAAAACAAAGTGAACATATTTTGGTTTGGTTGTTGAAATATGGTGTACAATCAAATATCTCTGAATCAGACTAAACAATTAGACAAGAAACAAAAATCAAGCTGACAGTTACAAAAATGTAAAGAGACGTGAAGTTTTAAATGAAGAGAAATTGTGTGACTGTTATCTGCTGTAGCTTTTTTTTTTTTTTTTTTTGTTGACAGATTTATGTTTTTATGCTTTTATACATGAGACTATTCCCTGATTAATAATATATGATTTCTAGCATATTTAAGATTATATTGTTATGTAAATAAATAATTATATATATATATGCACAAGTAGATGTAAAATATTGTAGCAAACATTAACACCCAATGTCTGTAAAACTGTCACACAGTATAGCATACACTGTCAATGTGACACAAAGCAAATGCCACACAGAAGAATGGATCCATGATGAAGCTGTTACTTTTGATCCAGAATGGGGAACTTCAGAAAATGTATTTGATTCTGACATCTTTCTTACATCAGCTGTAACAAAAACACAAAAAAACGATGCATCACAGAAATAGAGTAGGCATTCAAAGATTGAATGTTATTACATAAATGATATGTTCAATACATGCTTATCCCAGGAAGTCATTATAGGATATCGTAAGTGTCACATAGGACTGATTTGAACACATTTGTGTGAATAATGGACAGTTAGTTAAATGCTATAACACCCACTGAAGTCACAACAAAATGGTTTTACAGAAGAATGTTACAAATACTTTGGGCAACTAAAATTAGTACAATTTCTGTAGATGTTTCAAAAGAGGCCAAGATGAGATGCAGAAGAAATTTATTAAAATGCTTTGGTTATGTCATGAGAACAGGAAATATTGTAATATTTTGACATTTGTTTTGATGTACCATTAAAAGTCGCCCCAGACCCATCAATTTGTTTTGATATGTCATTGAAAGTCCACCACACCCATAAATTTGTTTTGATATGCCATTAAAAGTCCACTGAACCCATCAACAGGTACTTTCAATGGTACCTCAAAATAAATTGTTGGTTTCAGATGTTCTTTAGTGGTATACTGAAACAAATGTACAGTCTTGGATGTTCTTTAGTGGTATACTGAAACAAATGCAGTCTTGGATGTTATTTCAATGGAAAAAAGTCGTCAAGGACCTTTTCACACTTGAGATGTATTGGGTACATGGTGCTAGCCCCACATTTGTATAGACCAATCAGCTCTCGATGGCTGATGTGGTCATTATCACAATGGCTGGTTTTACTTTCCTGTCACACATTTTAGGCTGGGTAGACGACTTGGGTGTCCAGGCCAATTTGTAAATATTTACCTTAAAGGGGATTCGAACACATGACCATCAGGGTGGCAAGTAAGCATGCTTGCCACTTTACTACCACAGCGCCCTCTGGCTGTGGTACACGAAACAGATTGATGAGTCTTGGATGATCTTTAATAGTAGCTCTGAAACAATGAATCTATTAGAGTGTTGGGGGGGGGGGGGGGCACACTATACAGCTAGTCAGACATTCTTTCTATTTAAATTAACTCATGTATGGTGTACACAAAAGCTTTACTGTAACCATTTCTATGTACACTCATGGTTAACACAGCAGAGGAATTTAGATACAGATCACACTCAACAAGTGCCTTGCTGACTGGCATGGGCAGTCCTGCTTCTGCACATCTTGAGACGTGAAGCATGTAGCATTTTGTGTGCTGACATATTTCTCTGCCATAACACATGCATACTTCAGGCAGCACAGAAACAGTATCACGAGGTGCTTGTAAATATTATAAACCGGACTTTAGGCAGTGTTAGTCTTCAGAAGGTCAGACAACCTCTCTCTCTCTCAAGAAATTGAGGTTGCAATCCAGGATATGAAACTGGTACTTGTGGCATGGATATATCTAAAGAAAGCTTTTGACAAAATCTAGAAAGAAGGTCTCATGAAGAAATTGAGAATATATATATATATATATATATATATATATATATATATATATATATATATATATATATATATATATATATATATCATCATCATCAAGTGCCGTGCCGGCTGGCGTAGGCGTTCATGGCTCTCCATAGATCTCGGTCTTTGGTTTTCTGGATCAACTCTGGTGCTGATATTCCTCCATGCCACCGTCTCAATCCATCCAGCATCACTTCTCTTGGTCTACCTCTGCCTCTCTTCCCCTCGATCTTTCCAGTTGTTACGATGTTCTCCAATGCCTCTCTTCTCATCACGTGACCGAAGAAAGATGTTTGTCTCTGTCTTATTGTTGTATATAATGTTCTAGTTTCATTAGCCTGTTTCAGGCAGTCGTCGTTAGTTACTCTGGCAGTCCAAGGAATTCGCAACATTCGTCTCAGGAACCACATCTCTGTTGCTTCTAATTTCTTCTTAATTTGTTCATTTACGTTCCAAGATTCACTGCCATACAGCAAAACTGGTTCTACATAGCATTTCAGCACTCTCTTTCTTACATTCAGTGATAGTGACTTATTGCATAAGATACTCTTCATTTTCTGAAAAGCGGCTTTTGCCTGCCCTATTCTACTCCTAATCTCTGTTGTACATCTTCCATCTGATGTTATAAATGCCCCTAGGTATCTAAAATTATCAACTTGGTTAAGGATTTTCCCTTCTATTTCTATGTCACATTTTGGTGTCACCATTTTCTTTGATATTACCATTGTTACTGTTTTCTTGATATTCAAGGAGAGTCCTTTCCTTGCACTCTCTGTTACAACAACGTCTAATAATTGTTGTAGGTCTGTTGAATTATCCGCCACCAATACTGTGTCATCTGCATAGCGTATATTATTTACATTATAACCTCCAACTAGTATTCCTGGCATCTCTTTGATCTCTCTCATTATTACTTCGCTATACAGGGAGAAAAGATCTGGTGACAAGACACACCCTTGTCGTACTCCTAGCTTTATCCGTTTGTAACTACCCTCTTTATTTCCCATTTTAATTGCTGCTACTTGGTTCCAGTAAACATTCTTTATTATTCTTAAATCTTTTCCATCAATGTTGATATCTTCCAACATTTTAATCAGTTCATCATGTTTTACTTTATCAAATGCCTTAGTATAATCTATGAAGCACAAATATATGTCTCTCTGTTTCTCTATTGACCTTTCTATTAGTGTCCGTAATGTATAAATTGCATTGTTTGTGCCCTTTCCTTCCACAAATCCATACTGTTCTTCACTAATTTCCATTTTTATTTTCTTTTTGATTCTTCTCATTATGATTCTGAGTAGAAGCTTAGTGATATGGTTTATAAGGTTAATTGTACGAAAATCTTCACAATCAATTGCTCCTGGTCTTTTTGGTATAGCTATAAATAAAGATTTCAGCATATCACTGGGTAAATATCCACTGCTGTAAATATCATTCAACATTTTGGTTAATATATCTACTCCAAATTCTCCCAATACTTCTAATTCTTCTATTGTGATTTCATCTGGCCCCGCTGTTTTTCCTTTCTTCATACGTTTCATAGCATCAGCGACTTCTTCTTTCAGAATAGGTGGACCTTCTAAGTTACTATCTTCTGTTAATTCTCCCCTTTCTCCTTCATATAATTCTCTTATATACTCATTCCACCTCTTCATTATAGCATCTTCCTCTAATATTATCTTTCCTGTTTTTGATTTCAAACACCCTGTATTTATTCTTATTTTTCTTCCTGTAAGCTCACTGATTTTTCTGTGCATATTTTTTGTATCTTTAATGGAATTTAATTCAATTTTTTTGCATTGCTCGTTTAACCAACTTTCTTTAGCCTTCCCACATTTATCTTTTATTTCTTTATTTATCTTAGCGTATTCTTGTTTGTCATTTTTACTCTGTTTTCTTTTGTCCATCAGTTTTAAGATATCTTCATTCATCCATTTTTTCTTAGCTATTTTGCCTCTCTCCGGTAATACTTCTTTGCTAGTTTGATGAATGGAGTCCCTTAACATTTCCCATTGTTCATCTATACTCTGTATTTTAGTTATTGCATTGTACCTATTTTTCACAGTCACTCTGTATTGTTCTTGCATTTCTTTATCTATTTTCAGAACCTCTTTATTAAGTCTCATGTTCTTAACCATTTTTTTCCCTCTCTTTAATCTTACTTTTATTTGTCCACATAGTGGTACATGATCACTATTACAGTCAGCACCAGGCATTGTCTTTACATTAATTAAAGCATTTCTAAATCTTTTATTAATTAGTATGTAGTCAATTTGGTTGCGTATTTTCTTATCAGGGCTTATCCATGTGTACAGTCGTCTTTTATGGTGTTTAAACCATGTGTTTCCAATTATCATCTCATTGATATTTGCCCATTCTATTAGCATTTCCCCTCTTTCATTTCTTGTACCTAAACCATAATTCCCCACTACATCCTCCATTTTTCCCTTTCCTATCACATTTGGTGATTTTAATATATATATATATATATATATATATATATATATATATATATATATATATATATATATATATAGTGGTACCTTGGGTTACGAACTTAATTCGTTCCAGAACTCGGTTCGTAACCCAAAACATTGAAACCAATGAAATAGAGACAAACCGTTTCTTTTTTTTTTTTTTATTAACGTCCGGTCGTTTACCTGACAAAAGGCAAAGAACATGTGTACTTCACGTATTAAATAAAAAAGAAAGAAAACAACCAAATAAATTATATGTAAAATAAAAACAAGATTTAATCTGTCTTTCTTACCAAGACAAAGATAATGCGAAATTTGTCACATTCTTTGCTATTCTGAATCATAAGTTTCAGGAGATTCTTGTCGCTGTTTCTTGGCAGCCGACTGGGAATCTGTCTGCACCAAGAAACTATCAAGGGAAATTTGTCGCTTCCTTTGCTGGAGAATCTTTCTGAAGTGGGCCATCGCGTTGTCATTCATCAGGTTTACTGCCCTGTTAGCAACAAGTTTGTTTGGATCATGGTTCACAACGAAGTCTTCACCGTCTGCTCACTTGCTGTAAATGTCTTTAATCCTGGCAGCTGAAACGGTCACTGGCTCCTCATCGGACGACTGCTCCTCCTTTAATGTCTTTAGCTGTTCATTTTGAAGATCCACAAGCTCATCTGTAGTGAGCTCTCCCCTGTGGTCCTCAATCAGCTCCTCCAAGTCGTTGCCATCGACTTCCAGGCCCATATTTTTGCCCAAGGACATAATCTCATCCACTGCATTGGCACAGAACAGCAGAGTTAGCCTGTCCTTCATTTGTTTGTGTCCCGGCATTGCTTTCTCCTCCTGGGTGATAAAGGTCCTCTTTGGCATTTTCTTCTAGAAGAGGCCAGTTTCATCGCAATTAAAGGCTTGTTGTTTGATGATCTTATCAAATTTCACCTTGAACGCTTCTGCTTCTTTCTCGTTAGAACTTGCAGCCTCTCCGTGCCTAATTATATATATATATATACATACATACAGAACACACTCAACAAGTGCCTTGCTCTGTTAGCGCTGAATGTTTGGCGGCGCTTACCAAACCCGACACCCCACATTGTCCCAACGGCTTCGGGCGGAAGAGCGCAATTGGGAGGGTACAAGCCTTATCCTGGTGCGAGGAAATGCAACCTAAAGACAATGTCATTGCATGGCAGACCAAGTCTTAGGCCTTGGTTGGCAGCTGGTCTAGGATCGAAGCTCCGATAGGCAGACAGTTAGAGCATTGCTTTGCTGCTCTAGCAGCTTCTGCAGCTTGTCTTGTTCCAGATGTAGGGGTGTTACCTTTCCTCAGGAGTGAACTAGGCAGGCCGAGAGAGGGATCATGCTGCATGGGCAACACAGGATCTCTATATTTTAGCCCAGGCTTTATGCTATGGAGAGGCAATAACTCCATCCCTGGTCTTAACCGATCTCGGAATCAAAGCGAGAGGCAAGTGGGAATGATTGAAATTCCAGCAGGAGGAAATGAAAGACTATTATCCCTGTGCTTGGCAACCTCTTGTGGTTTTGCCACCATTATTACTGCATATGCATCGACACTCGATTCCTCTGATGGTGTGAAGGATTCGTTCTATGAGGAGTTAGATTCCGTGATCAAGGCAGTTCCAAAAATCTGACTACATTTATATGCTCGGTGACTTCAATGCTCGTGCGGACAAGGACTCGAGTTCATGGCCAGTGTGCCTTGGAAAATACAACATCGATCGCATGAATGAAAATAGGCAAAGTCTGCTGGAGCATTGCACCATAAATGACCAATGTATTACAAATTCCGCTTTTAAAACAAAAGAGCTGCATAAGATCACATGGAAACATCCAAGATCCGGCCATTGGCACCAGCTGGACTTATCATCACACGGAGACAACATCTGAACCATATATCATTGACTCGAAGTTACCACAGTGCTTACTGTGATACGGATCATTCTTCGGTTGTTGCAAGGGTTAGACTGAGACCAAAGAGAATCTACACAGCTAAACATAAATCCAGCCCCTATAATAAACACTCACGATCCTGAAAAGTGCTTTCGTTTCAACAGCAACTTGAAGACGCCTTCACTGATACACCAGAAAATTGTACAGTAAATGAAAAGTTAGGTCAACTTAAGGAAACTCTTTATAAAACTGCCGTAGGGGTTTACGGCACTGTGGATCATCAGAGGCAGGACTGGTTTGCGGTAAACAGCCAGACTCTGCAGCCCTTGATTTATAAGAAGAAGATAGCTCTCTTAAGAAACAAGGAAAGACCAACGCGTAACACTCTGAGTGGGCTGAAGCAAGCTAGGACGGATGTGCAAAAGGCTGCCAGGCAGTGTGCAAATGATTATTGGATCAAGTTATGCGAGTCCATTCAAATCACAAGTGATAAGGGAAACATCAGAAGCATGTATGAAGGAATAAAGAAAGCCTGTGGTCCAATGATCAAAAGAAGTGCACCATTGAAAACGTTGACTGGAGAAATCATAACTGATAAGAAACAGCAGATGGGTAGAGCACTATTTGGAGCTTTACTCAAGTGAGATAAAACTAGCGGATGATGCCCTCAACACCATAGAGGCTTTACCGACTCTTGACCACTTGGACACACTTCCCACCATAACAGAAGTTAAGTGTGCTATAAATGAACTTGCATCTGGCAAGGCTCCAGGTAAGGATGGGATTCCAATAGAGGTTATCATAGTGGGCAAGACTACAGATCCACCAGCTAATAGAGCTATGCTGGCGAGAAGGACAAGTCCCACAGGATTTCAAAGATTCAAGCATCATAACACTGTACAAGAACAAGAGCGATCGGAGCGACTGCAACAACTATAGGGGTATCTCACTTCTGTGTATTGTTGGAAAAGTATTTGCCAGAATTGTTCTGCGCAGACTTCAAGTCCTAGGCGATCAAGTCTACCCCGAATCACAGTGTGGCTTTCGACAGAACCGGTCTACCATTGATATGATATTCTCATTGCGACAAATGCAAGAAAAATGCCGTGAACAGAATCATTTATTTGTTGCAATGTCTATTGCCTTCATCGACCTCACAAAGGCATTTGATCTGGTCAGTCGTGAGGGTCTGTTCAATGCACTAAAAAAGATTGGCTGCCCACCAACTCTTCTGTCCATTGTGGAATCGTTCCACACAGGCATGAAGGGTATAATCAAGTTTGATGGTGCAACTTCTGAATAGTTTGAAATCAAGAGTAGAGTTAAGCAAGGTTGTGTACTAGCTCCCACCCTCTTTGGAATATACTTTTCACTTCTACTGAAATATGTCTTTCGTGATCAGGATGGTGGTATATACATTCACTCACGCTCAGATGGCGGCCTCTACAATGCTCAGAGATTGAAGGCCAAGACCAAAATTAGGAAGGTACTGATCAGAGAGTTGCTTTTTGCAGATGATGCAGTTACGACCCACTCTGAGGAAGAATTACAATGACTACTATCTGCATTCTCCAATGCTTGTTCCGAATTTGGTTTAACAATTAGCAAAAAGAAGACAGATTATGTCACAAGGTGCACATGGGGTACCATCAATCTTTATTGACGACGCCGAACTAGAGATGGTAGACCATTTTACATATCTATGATCAGTGGTAAATAGCAAATTATCCCTAGATCAGGAAATCAACATCAGGATTGGTAAGGCAACAACAACATTGAACAGGTTAAGAAAAAGAGTCTGGGAGAACAGGAAGCTTACTGCCAAAACAAAAATCCTTGTCTTTCAAGCCTGTGTCCTTAGTACTCTTCTTTATGGCAGTGAAACCTGGACAACGTACTCACACCAAGAGAAACGTTTAAACAGCTTTCATATGCGATGTCTCCGAAGAATTCTTGGTATTAAGTGGCAAGACAAAATCACAAATACTGAAGTATTTGAAAGAACAGGTCGTATGACGGTTTATTCCATGTTCAGTCTTCGTAGACTTAGATGGATAGGACATCTTAGGAGGATGGATGATGGTAGAATACCAAAGGACATCTTTTTTGGTGAATTACAGATGGGTAAGAGATCTCAGGGTTGGCCTGTACTACGATACAAAGATGTGTGTAAGCGGGACATGAATGATACAGGCATTGATAATGCACATTTGGAGCAAGTCGCCGCTGAACGTGTTGCATGGAGGGCAAAGATCAGAAATGGAATAAAGACAAAGGAGAAAAGTATAGCACATAAGTCACACACCGAGCGTGTGAGACGTATGATGGTGGAAATAACCACGTGTTCACATGCACTCACTGTGAACGAACATTTACAGCGCGAATAGGCCTTACCAGTCACACTCGCTACCGAAATGGGTAAAAGTTATTATGCCTTTTTGAAGCACAAACTATCGTCTGCCAAGATGGCAAGATCCCAATGAAATATATATATATATATATATATATATATATATATATATATATATATATATATATATATATATATATATAGAGAGAGAGAGAGAGAGAGAGAGAGAGAGAGAGAGAGAGAGCGATTGAGAGATTACGGACAGTGGCAAACTGATCATGGCGTATTCCTGTCATAAATATAATGCCATACATCTGATGGCTGCATAAATGTGGCTCCCACGGTAGATGCAGAGTACAGTGGACGGACAGGAAAACAAAACAAATGGGACAGTCTTCTAGATGCACATGAAAACTGAAAGTTGATTTGAGAAATTAGAAATAGGTGGTCAAGATTGTGTGGGGATGTTATGAGGACAGGTAAATGTGAGAACTTAGTGGCAAACGGCAAACTTTAGGGGGAGGCAGAAGAGAGAGAGAGAAAAAAAGACGGAGCCATAAATACAAGGATAGCTTGGGAAATATATAGTTGGGACAGGAACACAAACCTCGTCTGCAGGGTGGTGATCAAGTGAGATGGTATGTTACAGGATGCTGCTAGTCGAAGTGCTAAGTTCATATGCACTAGATAAACACTTGTTTGGCGCTCACAGAAGGAGAAGAAGGAAGTAGACACTAGAGGACGCACTAAACAACATACAATTTGAAAGCCATAGTTACCGACCGGGATTCGAACCTGTCATCTCCAAATGACGACAACGCCTCGCTGCAGGAACATGTGTACTTCGATGCATGACCAACTAGACACTCCAAAAAAAGTGTCTTTATTAGTCATGACGATCATGCACGTGAACCTACAACTATGGAATACGGACAGAATTCTTATCAAACAATTGAGATAGCACCATAGGTCTCATAATTTATATTAAACCAGCATAGGTCAAATCACAAACACATCGAACCGTAATGCTGTGTCGAGTATATTGACAAACATTTAAAGAAGAGAAATGATTGGTTGGTTCTAATGCTGTACACGTATTACACAGGAAATCAATTTGGGAACCAGTTGAGCCAACTGAGACAGTTACATCAATAAACACACGTAGTATTGCTTGATGTTCACAGAACGAGAAGAAGGAAGTAGAGACTAGTGGACGCACCAGACAACATAAAATGTGAAAGCTATAGTTACCGACCGGGATTCGAACCTGTCACCTCCAAATGACGACAATGCCTCGCTGCAGGAACATGTGTACTTCGACACATGACCAACTAAACACTCCAAAAAAAAGTGTCTTCATTAGTCATGTCTATCATACACGTGAACCTCCAATACTATGTGTGTTTATTTATGTAACTGTCTCAGTGGCCTCAACGGGTTCCCCAACTGATTTCATATGCACTAGAGACGGTTATAGATGACTCCACATAATTTCTTCTTCTTTTTTTTTTTTTTTGGCTTTTACTTCTCTTTCTGCACTTCTTCCTCCTCCTCCTCCTCCTCCTCCTCCTCCTCCTCCTCCTCCTCCTCCTCCTCCTCCTCCTCATCGTTCTCTTTATTTATTTATTTATTTTTTTAAATTTTGATTCTTCTTCTCCTTCTTCGCTGTAATGAAAATTATGCTGGTTGTGTTGTGATAATTTACTGCGAGACTGTGATATTTGCGTCTGTTTCCACCGACACACGGGACTTCAGTGCGAGGGCTGGCCGTTGTCATCTCTCTGTAACTCATGCTTTCTCGGCCAGTCTGCAGAAATGAGGCTTGCTGGCAGGATCGCCACTTAGGAGTGGTTCACTGACCTTGGCCCAAGCAGTCATGCTATGGGCATCTGACTATTCATCTCTGTGACTGGGTCTTTGATATGATTATAGTGTTTACTTTAATTCATTTTACCTGTCTTCGGCAATGAGAGACACAGAGAGAGAGAGAGAGAGCGAGGGAGAGAGAGGGAGAGGGAGAGGGAGAGATAAGAGACAGAGAGAGAGAGGCAGAGAGAGAGAGAGAGAAACAGAGAGTAAATGATAAAATACTTACCTCTTTTGAAATTGTGAGTACCTAAGTTTTGAAATAAAAAGAGAAAATGCACACATGACTACATTGTTATGTGAAAAGTAAGCAAATATATAGAAAATATAATAAGTGACAAGTGTATAGAGTGGACAAATAACCTGTCAAAAACTCTTTACATACGTTCCTAGTCAGGGCAGTTTGTTTAACTGACAACATTTTGGCTGGGTGGATAGATTTTGAAGTGGACAGGCATGGATAAATATCTTGTGTTACCCAGACCCATAAGGGACGCAAAGAACAGTAACACTTTAACCTGCCACGGATGTCATAAGAGGCGGACAAGGGGGGTTGGCCTTTGACTGGCTACCCCATTCTGTAGCACACAGCTGCAAAGGATGGCCTTTGGCTGGCTACACCATTTTGTAGCACACAGCTGCAAAACCCAACCGAGCATGATCAAATATTCCAAGGGGAACGTTGAGTGGGTTGCTTGAGGGACTATATTGCAGCGGGAGAAACAAGACAGAAAACAAAAAGAAGACATCGATAAAGTGACGTCAGGTAGAATTCATGTTGATTATTGTATCTGCACCGACCACGTTATTGCTCAGAATTCCTGAGGCCATTTACCCGATTGTTGTTTCACTGTGCAATACTTGTAGGTAGCAAATTCTCCTCGGTTAATGCTACTTGTTACTGCTTTCAAGGCCGGCACATTAACTGTCTCGCCGTTGCAAATCCAATTAGTAAAATCACCCAGTCTCCACAAATTGGAGGTGTCTAAGTCTGCCAGAACCATGTTATTTAACACTGACGAGTGTGTGTATTGACAACTGTCCATGACGCCTATTAATTCATTAACGCACACCAGCCGTTTATAAACATTGGTTGAGCAGATTAATTTTGTGGGATGAATAATCACTGCAGTCACTCGGCTCTCTCTCTCTCTCTCTCTCTCTGTCTGTCTGTCTCTCTCTCTCTCTCTCTCTCTCTCTCTCTCTCTTCCTCTCTCTCTCTTTCTCTCTGTCTGATATCTGTCTGTACGCCTATCTACCTACCTACCTGGCTGTCTGTCTATCTGTCTGGCTGGCTGTATGTCTATTTATCTTTTGTATTGATATATGTCTATTTCCTTTGATGTCAGTCCGTGTCTGTACGTCTTTCCGCCCGTTGGTTTAAATATTCCTACGACATTTAACTTACGTTTTGTACTTTAACATAGACTAACTAACTACCTTTACATAACAACATATTGTTTATCAAGACATCTGTATACTGTCTACTTCTACATAATAGTATAATGTAATTTTTTTTTTTTTTTAAGCTGTCGGTCATGTCATTTGTGTAACGATGTCTGAATGTATTCACAATGCAAATTATTTACACGTCTGGATAAAACGATTTGGTCGAGCCTCTGTTCTAGCGCCAATGTAATTTAGTTTCACGTGAATTTTTCCAATTTCAAGTAAAAACAAAACATGTACCGCCATTAGGTACTGGGGACATACATCAACAACTTTGAAAAATAGTTATTTATGTACGCTTAAAGCATGCTGTTTCCCGCTGTTTGCGGGATGTTTTCTCTCACACTTTCAGGTTTCACATGCAGTAAAATCACAATTATATATACTTTCAAGTGTTATGCGTCATATACATTATTAAAACAGGATTGTGTTTCTTTTTAAATATATAACATCGACAAAGCTAAATGAAATCTGTGAGTTTAGATGTCAGACATATGGGTGAATATATAGCTGATTTGTTTGTGGTAGTGGTGCCACATTACCTGCTGTACATGTCAACTGTTATGCCTTCCTATAACAATCAATTTCAGAAACAAATTTCAATTTTCACTGAAAAGTAATGTGAAAAAGTATAGACATACGTTAGATCGCAAAGGTCGTAATAGCGTATATGCCTAAACATGTGTTCGGTTACAGAGGTCATATAAACGTATGTCTAAACATTCGTTAGGTCACAGAGGTCATATTAACATATATGTCTAAACATGCGTTAGATCACATGGGTCGCATTAACGTATATGTCTAAACATGTGTTAGATCACATAGGGTGCGTTAACGTATAATGTTCAAGGTGGCACGATACTTGGAGTCTCATCGTTTTAACCTTTATCAGTTGCTGAGTCTGATTCTAAGGAAAGTGGCCAGCTTATTCTTGTGAATGTCGTACTGGCCTCGGGGTGTTTTAAAGACTGTTGGTAAAGAAGGGGCAGACTGGGGATCTGTTCAATGATATTGAGAGTGATAAGAACTCCGCCTCGGAGCAAGCACGACAGGATGGCTTCCGATCGCCTGACATGTCCCACTTCGCTGAATGTTTCGCCCCCCCCCCCCCTTACCCCCGTGACACTCTCAGAAGGAGGTCATGACTCACGTTTTTATCAGTCATTTTTTTTTTTAAAATTTTGCGCTCACTCGCTCACTTTGAACTTAAGCATAGTCCATACACACAACTTCTAGTAGTGCTGGACTGAATTTTGCGTGTGGATTAGCTTTCCCTAATAACAGTGTCCCTCGCCATCAGGCGAACCAACCCCACTTCAGAGGTACTTGTAATTTACGTCCCCAAATCAAGGACAAAAGGTCAACATTTTAGTCCAACTGTGTAGGGGTTGAACCTCTTACCTCGGCATCAGTACGCCGGATGTTTAAGAACACGCGTTCTTATCCATTCCGCCATGCTGACCTACTTTATCAGTCATGACCCAGGTGGACCTACTCCATTGCAGAAGTAATAATACCAAAGAAAGAGGCGTATGGTTGTATGTGTGTATGTATAGCCTCCCAGCGACATGGTTGGGGGGGGGGGGGGGGAGGAGGCCGGAAAACTTTAGGAACTACTGATCTGTACAATGAAATGTGCATGCGCTTGTTAATTACTTCAGACATACAAATATACCATTGGTTTGTTTTGTCAACGCAACGGATGTTAGACATTTGAATACCGGTCACAGTGATTTTTAACAAACGGGTGTATGAGAAAAACAAAGAAAGATATGCACTGCATTATAATGTAAATACAAGTACTGAACACGCATTCTAACCTTGTATTTCCACTGTGACCCCAGCCATTTGAATACGTTCTGTAGATCTGCAGAGGTAAACCCCAGAATCGTCAATTCGTGTGTCCTTAACCTCAAGCCGGCTGCTGACGACCCCTGAATTCTGACCGTTCAATGTCACGGACGAGTGAACGCTGTATCTGCTATCTTTCCCTTGCAGAAGCGGCTCTCCATCTGTAAAGAATGTTATAGGTAGGTTAATGGAGTCGTTTGGTCTGCACCCGTTCCATTTGAAGACAAACTCTAAGGGGATGTCAACAAGTTCAAGTTGACTGCTGCTTTCTTTGGATTTATTCATTGACGTCTGAAGGTGAACAAAGAAGAGGAGGTCAATGGAGAACAACGGATAAACTCTACGATTACCCAAGTCAGCTCTTTTTTAACTCAAGGGGGTGAGGGGGGGGGAGAGGGGTGCGCGGTAGCGTAGTGGCTAGATGTTAGCATGCCGGTCCGGGGCCAGGAGTTTGATCCGTTCAGGGTGTATTTAAATTGTGAAACATTAACCTCTAAGCTCCCAGTCTATCCAGCCTAAACTGCGTAAAATGTCTTGGGATGCGAAGGCGGTCAGTGTGGTACTGACTACATCATGTGCCGAGTGCTATTTTAAAATATATTATATATTGCTCTAAGACAATATGCCCAGCGCTCCTTAAGGTGTGTAAACGTGTCTTTTACCTTTCTTCCATTAACCCGTAAATGATATGCATGATTCCCCGTGTTTGATTCAAGCTATTTCTCTTGGATTTTCCATTGATTGTCACATGTGTCCAGGCAGTGCTGACCTCTGACAAGCAAAAAGGTAACCTCAACATATTTACGGCACCTGCTGACATTGAGGCCTACGCTGTCATTCGTTTTCTTTATGTCTATGCCCGGCACTGCAAACAATGTATTGAGGTGCTTAGTGTTGGTAATACAGAAGTAATGCTTTAAGACGATAAAATAGTCAGAGGAAAAGGGAAACAACACGCACAAATAATTTAATGGCAGATTTCCCAATGGCACAATCGTCTTGCCGTAAGTGGCCTATTATAGGTTAGCCAGTTAACTTTTAGTTAAAATAAAACACATTGAACCTGTTTGGGGCTAGAAATACCAGAAACCGCATCGGAATATTGTAAAGGGTGTATTTGTTATAATGACCCCGAAAAATGGCTATTTCTTTTCTAAACAACTAATTTAAGATTACCGAGAGAAAGATCCCCGAAACCATTTAGACCGAATGAGTAGTTGCACTAGGGGTAAAATACACACAGACGCGGGTCTGCATTTCTGGCAATTATTTTATGAACATGCAAACACGATAGTTATAATTAACATGCCTGTCTGAAATTGAAGTTAGTTGCATATCCTTTATAATGTTTTGCAATCAACACCATCATTTATTCGATGCTTGTGATTTACTTGGCACTTTTACGTTCAGTAGTTTGCCATTGCTTCCCGAACGGCCAACACCTCAAAACATCGGGGGGGGGGGGGGTGTAGACGCAAGGCGATCTGCTTCCAAATCACCCGCGGCTGATTACGAACCCTAGACTCGGTATTTCGGGGAAGCGGGGAAACGCATTTTCACTATCCGAAATGCATTTCTGATCTACACCTTAAGTATGAAAGATAAATCAAGAGTAATCTTAAATTGCCTCACTGAGCCTAGGATAAGTACTTCCGAGCTAAGGGGCTCAAGGGGGAACAATATGAAAGAAAACTCTGACCAACACGTTGAAAGAAGAGAAAAACGAGATCGAAAGACGGGGTGAATCTAAATATAGACCCACATCACAGACAATGTATGGAAAATAAAGCGGATTATTCTTACCACAATCAGCTTTACTGGCTTGGAAAGGCACAGACAAATGTAACTGTGAAAGATGAGTATAAGAACAGTATTTCTATGGTTATTGTCCCGATAACCCATGGCACTGGAGTATACTGGCAAACCAACTCATTGGACAAATAGCACCAATTCTAAAGAACAAATACGTATCAATAGATACTAAACAAGCACTCTACAATACAGTCTTCCTAACAACTCTATGCTACCAATGTCAAACCTGGACAATGACAGAAAAACAGGAAAGAAAAATTAGAAAAACGGAAATGAGATTCATGAGAAGAATACTCAATGTATCAAGAAATGAGAAAATCATAAATGAAGAAATCAGAACTAAAGGGAGGGGGAGGGGGGTATAGCAGCGCTTGAATTTATCAGAAAATAGCAAGTTTTAATGGTTTGGTTATTTAACTAGGCTACCAACTAACAGTATACCACAACAAGCAATGATGTGCAGACCAAAGTGAACCAGAAGAGGAGGCCGACATGTTAAACTATGGACAGAGGAATAGTCCATGGGAATATCGATATATGAAGCCTATAAACGACACTCTCTTGTTGTTAAATGCGTCACATTGTCACCGCAAGGTACAAGAGGAACCAGATGAGATGAGTATTATGTGTGAATTTTCTCACAGCTAACAGCTGATAATTTTGTGATATATTTATCCGTTGACTAGAACCACGCTCACTGTTTAATAATCTACGAAAAGAAGGACAAACATACAATTTCAAGTTGAGGACAATTTAATTGTTTTGGATAGTAATTGGGGGGGGGGGGGGTGAGGGGGGGGGGGTCCAATCTGTGGGCAGGTCTGGTTATAGTCTACCTATCACGAGAATGCTGTTGCTGAGCAGCTAGTATCGTACATCGACAGCAGGTTGCCTTAGGCACTACCCGCTACCAGGGGTTAAGATTGGATCACGGATGATTGTGTTATATTCGACAATTTCTCCGAGTAGAAGATAGCCGGCCACATTCGTTTACATTTCACAAATAGGAAGTAAATGTGGAGAATAAATCAAGACATCATCATCATAATGTTCCATGCCGATAGTCATGGGCGGAAATGATTCGCCATCACACCATATCATAGGAGCCGTGGATCAACTCATTGTTCTTGTCTCGACCATACCACGTGGCCAAGCCACCAGGTATTTACTTTTCTGACTTTCCTTTGTTCTCTTCTCTTCGATCTTGCCAGTTATCATCAAGTTCTCCAATTTATTTCTTCTTATAACGTGACCAAAAACTGTTGACTGTCTACGTCTAATGTCTCTAATCAGTGTACGATTTTCATTTGTTTCTTGTAGGCCTTGGTCATTGGTTTTTCTGTCTGTCCATGGCATTCTTTGCATTTTCCTCAGAAACCACATTTCCACAGCCATCAGATGTATTTCAGCTTGTCTGTTCATTGTCAATGCTTCACTTGCATACAAAAGTAACGGTTCTATGTAGCACCTGAACACACTTTTTCTCGTTGCAAATGATACCTTTTTATTGGCCAGTATGTTTTTTCATCTTGCAAAAGGCTACCTTGGCCATAGCGATTCTCGTTATAATCTCTTCAATGTATCTCCCATGAGATTTTATGGCTGTTCCGAGATAATTTACCGATTAACGTGTTTAAGAATATTCCTTTTTACTTGTATATTGAATTGCGGTATTTCCTTCTTCCTAGTGACGACCATAATCTGTGTCGTCTTAAAATTTAATTCCAACCCTAGTTGCTCACTGTGTGCAACAACCGTATCTACTAATTCAAGACAAGATTATGCCATAACACGCCAAAAACCATCCTAGGAGTAGCATGCAACTGACATAACTGTGTGCGTCATCCAGTAGTTAAACTCCACCCCATAATGCCGCCCCTGTGTATGTGATCCAGTAGTTAAACTCCACCCCATAATGCCGCCCCTGTGTATGTCATCCAGTAGTTAAACTCCACCCCATAATGCCGCCCCTGTGAATGTCATCCAGTAGCTAAACTCCACCCCATAATGCCGCCCCTGTGTATGTGATCCAGTAGTTAAACTCCACCCCACAATGCCGCCCCTGTGTATGTGATCCAGTAGTTAAACTCCACCCCATAATGCCACCCCTGTGAATGTCATCCAGTAGCTAAACTCCACCCCATTATGCCACCCCTGTGTATGTGATCCAGTAGTTAAACTCCACCCCATAATGCCTCCCCTGTGTATGTCATCCAGTAGTTAAACTCCACCACACAATGCCGCCCCTGTGTATGTCATCCAGTAGTTCAATTCCACCCCACAATGCCGGCCCTGTGTATGTCATCCAGTAGTTAAACTCCACCCCATAATGCCGCCCCTATGTATGTCATCCAGTAGCTAAACTCCACCCCATAATGCCGCCCCTGTGTATGTTATCCAGTAGCTAAACTCCACCCCATAATGCCGCCCCTGTGTATGTCATCCAGTAGCTAAACTCCACCCCACAATGCCGCATCTGTGTATGTCATCCAGTAGTTAAACTCCACCCCACAATGCCACCCCTGTGTATGTCATCCAGTAGTTAAACTCCACCCCATAATGCCGCCCCTGTGTATGTCATCAAGTAGCTAAACTCCACCCCATAATGCCGCCCATGTGTATGTCATCCAGCAGTTAAACCCCACCCCACAATGCCGCCCCTGTGTATGTCATCCAGCAGTTAAACCCCACGCCACAATGCCGCCCCTGTGTATGTCATCCAGCAGTTAAACCCCACCCCACAATGGCGCCCCTGTGTATGTCATCCAGTAGCTAAACTCCACCCATAATGCCGCCCCTGGGTATGTCATCCAGCAGTTAAACCCCACCCCACAATGCCGCCCCTGTGTATGTCATCCAGCGGTTAAACCCCACCCCATAATGCCGCCCCTGTGTATGTCATCCAGTAGTTAAACTCCACCCCACAATGCCGCCCCTGTGTATGTCATCCAGCAGTTAAACCCCACCCCACAATGCCGCCCCTGTGTATGTCATCCAGTAGTTAAACTCCACCCCATAATGCCGCCCCTGTGTATGTGATCCAGTAGTTAAACTCCACCCCTTAATGCCGCCCCTGTGTATGTCATCCAGCAGTTAAACCCCACCCCATAATGCCGCCCCTGTGTATGTCATCCAGTAGCTAAACTCCACCCCACAATGCCACCCCTGTGTATGTCATCCAGTAGCTAAACTCCATCCCATAATGCCGCCCCTGTGTATGTGATCCAGTAGTTAAACTCCACCCCACAATGCCGCTCCTGTGTATGTGATCCAGTAGTTAAACCCCACCCCATAATGCCGCCCCTGTGTATGTCATCCAGTAGTTAAACTCCACCCCACAATGCCGCCCCTGTGTATGTGATCCAGTAGTTAAACTCCACCCCATAATGCCACCCCTGTGTATGTGATCCAGTAGTTACACTCTGTACCATCATGCCGCCTGTGCATGCAGTATATAAACTCCGTCTATCCCCCCCCCCCCCCGCCAACCCTCTCTTCCATGCATACTATCCCGTAGTTACACCCCGTACCATTACGCCGCCCCTATGCATGGAACCGAATAAACTCCGTCCCACGACGCCACTGTGCACATTACTGCATCCATTAACACCGTCCCATCACGTCGCCTCTATACGTGACATCCAGTCTTCGAGAGAACATCGTGAACCTGTGACTCCGTGCCCCGTTTCCCTGGTGGGATAGTCTGCTGCTCTGTTGAACAGCCGCCACTTCCTATGACACCACTGAGATTACACTTGGTAACCCGTTTCCAGCGATGACTGTATAACTGTCTGCGGCTTAAGTTACGTTACGAGTTACGTGGTCAAACCATATAGTAATATCCATCCATCCATCATGTGCCATGCCGGTAAGCGTGGGCGGTCATGTTCTGCCATCTCACCCGATCACCAGAGTCGTGGATCAGCTCCGTGTTTCTGTCTCGACTATGCCACAAGGCCAAGCCATCCAGGTACTTGCTTCTAGGTCTTCCCCTTGGTCTGTTCCCCTTGATCTTACCAGTTGTCACCAAATTCTCCAATCCATTTCTTCTCATAACATGTCCAAAAAATTTTGACTGTCTACGTCTAATTTCTCTAATCAATTTACGATCTTCATTTGTTTCTTGAAGGACTTGTTCATTGGTCTTTCTGGCTGTCCATGGTATTCTTTGCATTTTCCTCAGAAACCACATATAGTAATATAGCAAGTATATATATATATATATATATATATATATATATATATATATATATATATATATATATATATATATATATATATATATATATATATATATATATACTAGCTGACTCGGCCCGGCTTCGCCCAGTCCTTGGTGGGGAGCATCTCATTTAATTCATATAAGTAGTCATATAAGCTCACGTTCCCGTTACCGACTGTCTGTCTGTCTGTCTGTCTGTCTGTCTGTCTGACCCGGCATCGCCCAGTCCTTGGTGGGGAGCATCTCATTTAATTCATATAAGTAGTCATATAAGTTCCCGTTCCCGTTACCGACTGTCTGTCTGTCTGTCTGTCTGTCCGTCCGTCCCTCTCTGTCTGTCTGTCTGCCTGTCTGTCTAATCATTTATTGGTTGCAGTTAGAACAACCTTAGATAAACGAAGACCAACTTACAAAAAGCATTAGAAAGAGCACTTGAAAGATCTTTACATCTTCCCCCAACAATTAACTTGGGTAAATGGAGCGGCGGCAGCAGCATCAGCAGAAGAAGGAAAAGGAGGAGTAGACAACTGCAGCGAAAAGGTGGGTCTGTCTATCTATCTGACCCGGCGTGACTTCGCCCAGCTCCTGGCGGGTAGCGTCTCATTAAATTCATACAATAAAAAAAAGTAACTTAAAAAAATGCCCTTCCACACACCATCCATTATTTTTAATGAAAACGCTTTCTAATCACCTGCATGACTACAGTAACTTCTTAAGCAAAAAAAGATGAGTTACAATGTTATGCATTGTGCATTATTTTTATGAAAACTTTGAAAATACCTTACAGATTGTATCATTATTTATTATAACTCATATGCCGGTACATAACTATGGACAAAGAGTTTATAAATCTTTGAAAACGATGCCACAATATGACTATAAGTTATACAGAAAAGTTATGCCCCTTGAAATAACTTTTATAGAGTTAGGTCCCCTGAGATATATGAAATTACAATGAAAAATGAAAAATGAAATAATACTGGGTAAGCAGGCGATTTCACACTAAAAAAATATTACAGTTGGCATCTCTGGAATGAAAGGAAGGCGTGTAGAAAATTTCATCTCAATCGGATGGGCCGTTCGCGAACAAATAAAGGACATACGGACAGAGATACATAAATACATACAGAGATACATACGCACATCCTAATTTATATATAAGATATATATATATATATATATATATATATATATATATATATATATATAGATATATATATATATATATATATATATATATATATATATATATATATACCATATAGCAAGTATGCTGCTCGTTTACATGACGTCCAAGATTTAGCATTGCGCCAGTTTGTTCTCTGGTGGCATTATTAATCTTTTCTTTCCTGGTTACATTTGGACGTCATTCTGGAGGCGGGGTGACTTAGAGAGCTGACGTCCGCTCCGACTCAACTAGACTGAACGCGAATAGCGTTCTGGATTTTTCAGAATAAGTAACCCGGCGTTGCTATACTCCTTCCTGATCTTAGGTAGTGAATGGGATACCTACCCTTCTCGGATAGAGCTACAATTATTGGAACCCGCGAACGTTCATTAATAAATTGGCAGTTGGAAATCTAAAACAGTGGACTGAAGAGGCGGAATTTACAGAAATATTTTACAAATTCAAAAACCTATACACAAAGAGGGGGTTAAAAAGCAACTGCAACACATAAAAAGAAACACGAGGAAATCTATAGCACACGTGACTCCAATGTTACATTTTTGTTACACATTGCATGTCCTTTGCAGGATGATGCGACCAATCCAAACCCCAAATTGAGTTTCTATGTAATTTTACGTGTAGTAGTTTACCATTGGTTTTTGAAAGAGAAGTCAACGTATAAACCAAACTGGCGCCTGTAGGAAATACTATCTGATCACCAGCGCCTGGCAAGTTTAAGAGATCGAGCGCTCTTACCCATTCGGCCACGTGAAAATCTGATTGGCGGGTGCCATAAAGTTTGTGTCCTGTACAGAGGATTTCCTGGTGTGATCGCTGGGGCAAGACTGCATTCCATGTGGAAGTATGCAGGTGCAATAAGGTGATACTTTCATATGAAAACCAGCGTCATTGTCAGAATGTCAACAGTAAAAGGTCAAGTACCCTTTTCCACGTCTGGAGGTGTCCTGCATATCTGTAGTAGCCCCCCAACCACGTCGGTTGCCTTTAATTTTAGGTTGGGTCGACCTGCGAGTCCAGGTCCATATGTTTTAATGGCCGCATGTCAACAGTGCTGTTACAACATGTATGCTTCATTTGCTATCACTGACCAAGGATTGGCAATGTCAGTACACGATTGGACAGACAACAGCTGAACAATGCTTCTCTTGTTTCCAGTGTCACTTCTTTGTTCTGTTATATTGCTGAAGATCATATAATGCTTTATTTGTCTCTCCATTTCTGTGAAACTGGCGCTGAACAGGAGTTCGCTGTACTGGTGCTGTTTTGAAGTTGTTGCTGATATAATTAAGGGTTGTCGACACTTTCTATTCAAGTGTTTTCATTGTCCTGAAATAAATGTTTTACACATCCAAGACAAAAAGCAATAACGTATAGTAAATTATTTGGCATGTTTGTCTGTCTGTCATTTAATTATTCCCTCTCCAACCCCATTAATCAAAGACCGACTTACTGCTCTCATGTTTTGGTTTGCTCATTTAAAAATAACAGCGGGGAAAAAATCATTAAAGTGTCCTTTTTCCTGGCTGTACACGTTCTTCCTTGCATGCCATTGGCTAACACAACAACATATTTGATGAGGAATTTCAAATTCCAAGTAAACATAATTTTCGAGCCAGCACATTTAATTGTAAATAGTAAAAGTGTATTAAAATATCTGATTCTTCGAATTGCCCTCCCATCCACAAAATGTCTATCGCTGCGAACAGGGAACCTTGACAAGTTTCCGTAATAACTAATTATGGAAAATCAATTCTTTTGTAAAGAAGTGAAAGTGGGGATTACTGGAAACGTTTTATAGGCTGTATTTCACGCTGTCTATCCCAAGACGTGTTGGTGTCTACCAGAAACATATGTGACAGCTGAGATTTAACTCTTTCTCTATGACGGGAATCTCAGTAAACCCGTATGGTTTGTCCTATACATTAGGTGTGCCCGCCCGATGGCCAAGTGTTCGAATCCCCATTAAGACGCGTATTTTAATGTGCACATTAACCTGGGCTGCCACGGCGACCCAGCAAACAATGTCTACAAGAAATTGTAATGGGAAGTAAAGGCAGCTGGCGTAGTATTGACCACATCATCCATCCAGTGCCACTTGGTTTATACAAATACATGACTATCATTATATACCCAATGCGCCCCACAGCATAAGAAAACTGTCTGTTGTCTGTATTATACATAAGATGGTAACACCGTCTGCCCCAAGCAGTGGTTACTTTAACGACGTCTTTAAAAAGAGTTAATGTCAAATCTGAATGTGTCAGGATACTCAGTAACAACAGCCTGAGGAAGAGCTCAATTACCAGACACTAGAGCGTATAGAGAGTAGAGTAATCTAACAACTGCCTGGGACAATAAGAATTAAAGGATGTTTGCCTGGTAATCACCAAGTTAGGTTTTTTAACCTGATACTTATTTTTGTATAATTTTCCAACACCAGCCGCAGAATCTTCTGACATTGAGAACATTAAATAACAGACGGTAATGATTTGCAATAAAAGGACAGAAAGTCTTACAGTTGATACTGGTGTAAATAATCGAGCTTTGGAACAGACAGCAAGCCACACCTACCTTGGACAAACAATAACAAAAAAGATAGGAAATACCGATGAGCGTAACTGTGGATCTGATACAATGACAAGGAAATACTGATGAATGTAACTGTGGAGCTGGTAAAATGACAAGGAAATACTGATGAATGTAACTGTGGAGCTGGTAAAATGACAAGGAAATACTGATGAATGTAACTGTGGATCTGATACAATGACAAGGAAATACTGATGAATGTAACTGTGGAGCTGGTAAAATGACAAGGAAATACTGATGAATGTAACTGTGGAGCTGGTAAAATGACAAGGAAATACTGATGAATGTAACTGTGGATCTGATACAATGACAAGGAAATATTGATGAATGTAACTGTGGTGCTGGTAAAATGACAAGGAAATACTGATGAATGTAACTGTGGAGCTGGTAAAATGACAAGGAAATACTGATGAATGTAACTGTGGAGCTGGTAAAATGACAAGGAAATACTGATGAATGTAACTGTGGAGCTAGTACAATGACAGCTAAAGGTCTGCCCCAAGAGTGTCCAATAAACGCAGAACAGAGCAAATCATTTTGATCTACACCTGCTCCTTTGGAGGAAAAAACTATATAGAGATATCAACAAGCTCAAGATGACTGCTTTGTTCTATGATATATATTCAGGTTGACATCTGAAGGTGTCAGAAGTAGGTGTAGAATAACAGATGACGACAAGAACTGAAATGTCAACGTTCACATTTAACAACTCCAAACATAGTTTTATCAAACAATTATAACAGAAAGTCTAAAGGAAATGCACCAACAGCTTGTGTATTCAACACTACTGTATAGAGTGTATTCAACACTACTGTATAGAGTGTATTCAACACTACTGTATGGAGTGTATTCAACACTACTGTATGGAATGTATTCAACACTATTATATGGAGTGTATTCAACACTTTTGTATGGAGTGTATTCAACACTACTATATGGAGTGTATTCAACACTATTATATGGAGTGTATTCAACACTATTATATGGAGTGTATTCAACACTACAATATGGAGCGTATTCAACACTATTCTATGGAGTGTATTCAACACTATCATATGGAGTGTATTCAACACTACTATATGGAGTGTATTCAACACTATTATAAGGAGTGTATTCAACACTATTATATGGAGTGTATTCAACACTACTGTATGGAGTGTATTCAACACTATTATATAGAGTGTATTCAACACTACTATATGGAGTGTATTCAACACTACTATATGGAGTGTATTCAACACTACTGTATGGAGTGTATTCAACACTACTGTATGGAGTGTATTCAACACTACTATATGGAGTGTATTCAACACTATTATATGGAGTGTATTCAACACTATTATATGAAGTGTATTCAACACTACTGTATGGAGTATATTCAACACTATTATATGGAGTGTATTCAACACTACTATATGGAGTGTATTCAACGCTACTGTATGGAGTGTATTCAACACTACTGTATGGAGTGTATTCAACACTACTGTATGGAGTGTATTCAACACTACTATATAGAGTGTATTCAACACTACTATATGGAGTGTATTCAACATTACTGTATGGAATGTATTCAACACTATCGTATAGAGTGTATTCATCACTATTATATAGAGTGTATTCAACACTATCATATGGAGTGTATTCAACACTACTATATGGAGTGTATTCAACACTATTATATAGAGTGTATTCAACACTATTATATGGAGTGTATTCAACACTTTTATATGGAGTGTATTCAACACTACTATATGGAGTGTATTCAACACTACTATATGGAGTGTATTCAACACTACTATATGGAGTGTATTCAACACTACTCAATCAATCATGTGCCATGCCGGAAAGCGTGGGCGGTCATGACTCGCCATTTCACTCGATCACCAGTGTCGTGGATCAGGTCAGTGTTCCTGTCTCGTCCATGCCATGTGGCCAAGCCATCCAGGTATTTTCCTCTCGGTCTTCCTCTTAGTCTGTTCCCCTCGATCTTGCCAGTTGTCACTAAGTTCTCCAATCCATTTCTTCTCATAACATGTCCAAAAAATTTTGACTGTCTACGTCTAATTTCTCTAATCAGTTTACGATGTTCATTTGTCTCCTGTAGTACTTGGTCATTGGTTTTTCTGTCTGTCCATGGTATTCTTTGCATTTTCCTCAGAAACCACATTTCTGCAGCCATCAGATGCTTTTCAGCTTGACTGCTCATTGTCCAAGTTTCACATCCATACAAAAGAACAGGCTCTATGTATCCCCTCAACACTCTTTTTCTCGTTTCAACACTACTATGTGGAGTGTATTCAACACTATTATATGGAGTGTATTCAACACTATTATATGGAGTGTATTCAACACTACTATATGGAGTGTATTCAACAATACTATATGGAGTGTATTCAACAATACTCCATCCATCCATCATGTGCCATGCCGGTAAGCGTGGGCGGTCATGTTCTGCCATCTCACTCGATCAACAGAGTCGTGGATCAGTTCCGTGTTTTTGTCTCGACCATGCCACAAGGCCAAGCCATCCAGATACTTGTTTCTAGGTCTTCCCCTTGGTCTGTTCCCCTCGATCTTACCAGTTGTCACCAAGTTCTCCAAATCATTTCTTCTCATAACATGCCCAAAAAATTGTGACTGTCTACGTCTAATGTTTCTGATCAGTTTACGATCTTCATTTGTTTCTTGAAGGACTTGTTCATTGGTCTTTCTGGCTGTCCATGGTATTCTTTGCATTTTCCTCAGAAACCACATTTCTACAGCCATCAGATGTTTCTCAGCCTGGCTGCTCATTGTCCAAGCTTCACATCCATATAAAAGTACAGGTTCTATGTAGCATCTCAACACTCTTTTTCTCGTTTCAATTGACATCTTTTTATTGGTCAGTATGTTTTTCATCTTGCTAAAGGCTACTTTTGCCATGGCGATTCTTGTTCTAATCTCTTCAAGGCATCTCCCATCAGATGTTATTACTGTTCCGAGGTAATTGTACCTATTCACTTGTTGAAGAATATTCCCATTTACTTGTATATTACATTGTGGTATTTCGTCCTTCCTAGTGACGACCATAATCTGTGTCTTTTTACAATTTAATTCTAACCCTTGTTGTTCACTGTGTGTAACAACCGCATCTACTAAATTTTGCAGGTCCTGTTCATTATCTGCAATCAAGACTGTATCATCTGCATATCTAATGTTATTGATGCATCGTCCCCCAATGTTGATTCCTTCCATATTTTCAATATTTCTGAAAATATTTTCACTGTACAGGGAAAACAGATCTGGAGACATTACACATCCCTGTCTCACACCTCTCTTAATAGGCTGATATTGGCTTACTTCATTATCAACTCTTATGGCAGCTTGTTGTTTCCAATATATGTTTTTTACAAGTCTAAGGTCTTTCCCATCAATTTGTAGATCTTCAAGCATCCTTATCATGTTGACATGTCTCACTTTATCAAAAGCCTTTGTGTAGTCAATGAAGCAAAGGTGTAGATCTTTGTTTACTTCTATAGAACGTTCGATTACGGTTCTCAGTATATACACAGCATTTACTGTACCCTTGCCTACTACAAACCCACATTGTTCTTCTCCTATTTCAGGTTGTATTTTCCTCCTAACTCTTTGCATGATAATTCTTAGCAAAATCTTCGTGATGTGACTCATTATACTAATTGTTCGATGTTGATCACATTCCAAGGCTCCTGATTTCTTTGGGATTGCAATAAATACAGAATTACATAACTCATGAGGTATGTTTCCAGTATCATATATTGTATTAAGCAGACTGGTAACTTTATCTATTCCATATTCTTCTAAAGCATTAATCATTTCTGTTGTGACGCTGTCTGGACCGGGGATCAACAATACTATATGGAGTGTATTCAACACTACTATATGGAGTGTATTCAAAACTACTATATGAAGTGTATTCAACACTTTTGTATGGAGTGTATTCAACACTACTATATGGAGTGTATTCAACACTATTATATGGAGTGTATTCAACACTACTGTATGGCGTGTATTCAACACTACTATATGGAGTGTATTCAACACTATTATATGGAGCGTACTCAACACTATTGTATGGAGTGTATTCAACACTATTGTATGGAGTGTATTCAACACTACTGTATGGAGTGTATTCAACACTGCTGTATGGAGTGTATTCAACACTACTGTATGGAGTGTATTCAACACTACTGTATGGAGTGTATTCAACACTTTTGTATGGAGTGTATTCAATACTACTGTATGGAGTGTATTCAACACTATTATATGGAGTGTATTCAACACTATTATATGGAGTGTATTCAACACTATTATATGGAGTGTATTCAACACTATTATATGGAGTGTAATCAACACTATTATATGGAGTTTATTCAACACTATTATATGGAGTGTATTCAACACTATTATATGGAGTGTATTCAACACTACTAAATGGAGTGTATTCAACACTATTATATGGAGTGTATTCAACACTATTATATGGAGTGTATTCATCACTATTATATGGAGTGTATTCAACACTACTGTATGGCGTGTATTCAACACTATTATATGGAGTGTATTCAACACTACTGTATGGAGTGTATTCAACACTATTATATGGAGTGTATTCAACACTACTGTATGGAGTATATTCAACACTATTATATGGAGTGTATTCAACACATTTGTATGGAGTGTATTCAACACTACTGTATGGAGTGTATTCAACACTATTATATGGAGTGTATTCAACACTATTATATGGAGTGTATTCAACACTACTGTATGGAGTGTATTCAACACTACTATATGGAATGTATTCAACACTACTATATGGAGTGTATTCAACACTACTATATGGAGTGTATTCAACACTATTATATGGAGTGTATTCAACACTACTGTATGGAGTGTATTCAACACTACTATATGGAGTGTATTCAACACTACTGTATGGAATGTATTCAACACTATTATATGAAGTGTATTCAACACTATTATATGGAGTGTATTCAACACTTTTGTATGGAGTGTATTGAACATATGACCCTTGATTAAAATGATAGAACTGAAACAGTTGAAGGTATTTAAATGTGAGTCTTCAGAAAACTATCATGTCTTCCTTGAATTAGAAAAGAAACTATGTTGACATTAAGCAACAAATCAACCTAATAGAAGTGGAGGGGAGAATTGAAGGCAAAAGAGGTAATGGGCGTCAACGGAATAAATGAACAAGCGGCATCTACAATGTTCAACAATGACTCCAGACAGAAACTGCAGGAGATCCACTATCATCAGCCTTCACTACGGAGAAGACGCTGCAAGGCGACGTTTCCCCTCTACAGATTAAAAGCATTGTCCTTTTCGTGTCTTCAGAACTGAGACAGCAATTTTCTAACCTCTTGGTCACGCACTTTACTAAATAGGTTCAGAATGACTTATTCCCATGACAAGCATTTCCGTAGAGGTGTACAATGTTAGGTTTTCACACATACTAGCTTACGGGTTATACATATTGGTTATTCTATTCATATAGTTATACTTCTGCTTGCCAGATTGTGGCAGATTGGGTAGTACAATCATCGCTTTTTTTATATTAAATATGTTACCATTAAACTGTCTTCACATAAAAGTAGAATGGGTGATAGACAAATCAAGTCGACAGCCAAACCAGGAAAATTTGGCTGGAGTTGGTCTCACCATAAAATTGAGCCGATTGGCAATAAAGCTGTGGCCAGAATTTTTAACTGGACGAAACAGACTAACCCCTGTCTCATTGAAACCTTAGATCTGATGGGGAGACAGTCGCATATCGAACGAGAAAAGAAAATCATTTTATAACAGAGGTAATATTAGCCAAGACTTTTACAAAGTTTGTAGTTCGAAGAGCCCTGGCTCCCGCAGTGAAGAGATTTGTTCTAAAGTGTCACGAATTGGCAGCCTTAACTTCCCAGAACAATTTTCGGTTCACTTTTGATGGGCCATGTAGAGGATCAACAGACGAACAAAACTGTTTTCTCTATATCCAAGGCTATACTGTCTTGACGTAAGCTTGCAAAACCTGCAAGTAAACAAACCACCAGGAATGGCTTTCTATTTGGGAAGTTAATTTGACACCAGTACCTGTCACCCCCAGAGGTTATCAATCCAGCCAGACGGGAGGGCAGACTCAGGGGACTGAATAGTAATTAAAACCAACCAGCCATGACGTAAGCTTGCAGATGGCAAGTAAAATGGCAACTAGATAATTAGTATACACCTTGGGAAACTGCTGACCCAGACATGCTGAATCAACAATGAACTGGGCCATGGACTGTGTAATTAAAACCGACCAGGCATGACACCTGATAAGAATAGCTAGGAAATCACCCAACCGCGATGGCTGACCCCATCTGGTAGAGACTAGAGGCGCAAGGTGTGAAATCACTGATAAGACTCAGTGGGCTAATAATGGTCAGACCCACAGGTATGATGGCCAGGTTGCAGTGATAAGGGCAATTACTGTCGGGAGGAGATAAGAAGAATTTATGAATGGAATTCCTGGGAGATACGGGTCTACTGCTAGGCTAGGTATAAAAACCCACGATAGACCTTTTCCTTTTAGATTAAGTCTGACTTCAGAACAGGTAGGAACTATCTCAATGTCTGTAGTCATATGCATGAATATTATGTTGGCTTCTAGGAATTATTTCTTAGTAACTAGTCCCTTAGTAAGTCTCTTAGTTTCTTAGATGGATGGACCGATTTTCAGTCTATATCTGATCTAGGTTATTGCAAGAACTATCATTGTCATAGGTTACTTGAGTGTTCTTTCTAAGTTCTGTGTTCAATACCATTGTGCTGTAAGTGCTACTCTTCTGAGAAGTAGAAACTTATGGAAGGCAGGTCTTGTCTAGATATACTTGAGGTCGTAGCAGATGCTTGCCATTTCTTTGTAAACTAGACTAGTCTCTTTTTGTGTGTGTGCATTTGTTGTACAGATCATAGTCAACTGACTATTTATTTAATTCTTACAACAGCAGTAACTAAGTGGCCGGGCAGCTCAGCAAATATGTCTGGTCTGTTTGGTCACTTCAATTAGACTTGTTGTATATCTCATTTTGTAGCTATACAATATTAGTACTCATTAATAATGCCTGATGCTATTATGTGAGTATCATTAGATGTCTATCTTGAAGTAATATAATGTTTACGGATATGTTGGATGTATGTATGTGTAATTTCATATGAATATACGATGTTAGGAATATGCTTCGTACATATTCTTTTTGTGTATATACATCTCATTTCGTATACCTACAAACTAACTAGTGCATTATGCTATTATGTTAAAGTATCATAATATGTCTAGTTTAATTAATGTTTTATGTGTATTTCATGTTTGGTATATTGATTTGTCATATGCTAGCCTATCAATATGACGTGTTATATTATGGTGTGCGCATTGGCACACTAACCATCGATTGCATTTGTAGCAGAGGTGTAATGGTACAGACATTACCCACAAGTGTTATGGGGTATATGGTGCTAAACTTTCTCAGTGTATTGTGGGCGTGCGTCCACGGTAATGCATGGAAACCTGGCACAGCTATTGGTCACGGCGTGTAAACCCGGATGATCAGGCATTATTATAATACCCTTACCGACCCTGTGAGCTGCTAAACTAACATTGGACGGAGCGGCTGTGCGACACCGAATTTCTGTATTAGCGACATGGACATGGGGCGGCAGAAATGTAATCATTACAGGCGTGTGAGACAATTGAAAAGCCCGTCCCAGACTAAAGACAGTAGGGAGAAGAAGGATGGTGAACACAGTAGAGCTGGAAGATAAACTTGGCCAGACTGGTCATTGTATATGTTTGTGTTATGATATGTTTTAATTAGGATTGCGCTGATGTAGAACTGATATAACACATTCTTGACTTTCTTTCAAGCTCTCACAAGGAGCACCTATGTTACAGATCTCAAGACTCGAGACTACTAACTAGGTAGTGCTAGGACTGACAGACCTCAGAATACCGGCAAGCTGTTTCTTTTTTGAGTCTACTGGAGAGTGGGGATCTGGACCACAGTTCCAGATAGATGAAGTAACAAGTAAAGTTACGTAATGTTTGTCATCAATATCAATATGTATATGATTTCATCATCCTCATCTTGAACCATCAGATGTCTATGATTATGATTAGTAAATAAATGTTGTAGTATTGTACTCATAGTTCTGTCGTTATCTTTTAATTCCAATTGTGCATACGTGTTGTGTGTGTACATTGGTGGGGGTTCACTTACACACCAAGGAAAGGAGCAGTCAGGGAGAAAAACCTGTACTGAGAATAGTCGTCTATATTCATATATTTAGACTTAAACATCTATCTCAGCTAAACTTCTCTTTCCTGTTCCTTGGCGAATATTCAGCACAGTTCATTTCAATTTTGTAACGAGCCACTAGGAACTGTACGTTGGATATTCAAGGGCTTAATCTGTAGTTCAGCCATATAGATTTTGTCCCTAGTCAGTTTCTGACTATCTGGGGTTGCTCGCCAGTGAATAATACTTTAATCTAGCAGGTGGGGCACCCCGACTTCTGACAGATTGGTGTCTCGTCTCCGGGATTTAATTTTAACCCAATCCTACTGATTGGGCTTCTCGTACGGTATTTGAATTCGGACTTCTCGCTTTCAATAGACTCCGGTACTAGACCCTAGACATACGATTTTAAAAGTTAACTCTTGTAATCTTCAGTCATCAAAATAGACTATCATCAAATGTAGCTACTTTTAGTTGAGGAAGTTTCAGAGTACATATATAACTTTTCAAAATTATAACAGATAAGAACTTCGGAGAAAAATACCATCATCTATCATTTAGTGTTACCATTAATCATTTATTGATAATTGAACACTTTAATCATATTTACATTGATGTGTTTGATGATTTAACTGCTTGACTGATTTGCAATTTTATGCTAATATATTCCATGTTCATTTTGACATGTATGCAGTGCATTTTAATGTTTATTTAGATAAATATTACTGTTGATTACTGTGTAGTATATCTCTCACACTTACTTCACTGCTGTCGCCAAGTACTACTTGAATATTATTTTCAGTTGTCTTTCACTGCTGAGGCTAAACTATACACATTGGATAGCGTAGACTGTCAGTAGTTAACTCTTGTCGTTCTAGCTTAGATCTGATTTTTGATATATACATAGGAGCTTACCGGAATATAGTCCTTAGCAATTATGGCCTTACGTTACCGGAATCCCGAAGAGGACATGAAGGCGCGCGCAGATTTCTCAGAGTCCGCGAAAGGGTGGGGCATAAGAAAAGGCTTAAAGGGGGAGCAACTAGAAATGTATATCATAGCTGAGTTAGAATGGTGGGACCAAGAAGAAGAAATTATGTTTAAAGAAAATGATGAGTTCTTTGGAGCACAAGAGCGTAGCAAAACTGAAGAAGCAGAGATTAATAAACAGCATATGGAAGTAGTCAATGCAGAGAAGCTAACCGTTCTAGCGGAACATAAGGTAGGAGATATGGATGCTCACCCAACCAGGAAGGAAGGGACATCTTTGCCAACCACCGCGGAATCAGAGGTAGTGGACCGGGAACTACAGGTTCTCATTCGACCCAGTCCTAAACGGAAAAGAGGGAAGAAAAAACGTGCCAAGGGCATTTCAAACAGTCACAAACGTGATAACTGTTTGCACCACGGCAATAGTCGTTTGAAAACCACTTGACTGCTACGAGAAATGAATCTCGAGAGAAAGAGGAACTGAAGACAACCTTTAATGAGGTCGCAGGCGGAGACCTAGCCGATTCTCACATTCCCTTCTGGTCACAGAATCACGAAGTGGAATTACATCTGACTGAAATAGGGAGGAAGGAAGGAACAGAATCCCAGGTGAATTTCACTGCTGCAACGCGGGAAGAGTCACTAATTATCAGTTCAGATAATTTACCTAGTAACAGTTACCCAGAGGACAACTGTTTGCACTACGGTTTGCCAGTACAAGACTCCCAGGAATCTCATTTTACTTCAACGAGAGGTGAAACTCAAGAGGAAGATGACCTGAGGACATCTTTTAAGGAGGTCGGAGATCGAAAGGTAACCGACTTTATTATTCCCTTCAGCCCAGACGAGGAAGAAGTGGGATTAAATTTGACTGACAGTGGGATGAAGGATGACCCGGAACCCCTTGTGATCTTTGAGGCTGCAGCTCAGGAAAAGACACTAGAAATCAGTTCAAATGATTTACGTAATGTGATGGATTGCTTAGACAGCCCACCACAGGATTTACCTCAACTGGACTTAGCCCATGAAAGCACGACCAGAGAGGAACATCCAGACCAGGAAACATTTCCAGTTGTTATCTCACAGTATACCAGTTCGGAGACTCAGGAAACACAGGGAATTGTTAGGAGCCAGAATATGGACTCTGATATTGTGCAGACAACATTGTCTGTAGTTGCTAAAGAAGAAAATTCTTTGCACAAGATGGAGGAAGAAACGCCTATCATCTCATTAGCTGAAGTTATCAGGGAATTCCAGCAACAGGAACCTGAAGTAACAGAAGTCAAGAGTGGTTTGGAATCAACACTCTTAGGATCAATCTACCCTTCAGTCAGGTCGATTTGATAGGAGTAGATCAGCAAGTTGTGGATACTTTATTCCAAAGTAACTCCACTTTATCGCCCTGGAGTAACTATGTTATTTCTCAAGGCTGGACAACTTGGCACACTAAATTTCCAATTTCTAGCACGGTTTTCACACGAAACTCTACTGCAGAGAAACTCAGCCCGTTAACTGATTATCAGGGGAAGAAACCGCGACACCAAGGAGGGAAAATTGTTACGCCCAACTTTGAAGGAGGAAAGCGCCAGTTGAATTTACATCATGGGACCATGATGTGTAACATTATTCCTTTCAAAAGGAAGCTATTGATGGATCAGTTAAAAATCTATAATGGATGGAGGAAAATCACGGAGACAAGCTTTGCTGTGGCCAGCTTATGCAAGACCTCACTACGGGTACATCCTCGGCTGAAAGGAGTAAATCACGTGAGTGAATGGTGTAAAACAATTGCTGCCCAGAGGCGTAGAAGAATCCCGTTGATTGTGATCTTTCCCAGAGGGATAAAATTACAACCTCCTGACAATTACCGGATTTTACCAAGCTATTGCATGGAATCCCGGCCGAAAACCAGGTACAAGGACCTATCCAAAGTATCATGGGAGTATGGAAATGGAACGTCTTTATGCAGATGCAGGACAACCCATTGCCACAAGGAATATTGGAAACCTTTAGGCAGATACAGAACGGAGAGTGCTTAGGCATTATTCTGGGATGTACGGCGTGCTTTGACAAAAGATTTCTGGCAGAAACTTTTTTTTTTAAGGGGAAAGCTCTGTCACGAATTGGCAGCCTTAACTTCCCAGAACAATTTTCGGTTCACTTTTGATGGGCCATGTAGAGGATCAACAGACGAACAAAACTGTTTTCTCTATATCCAAGGCTATACTGTCTTGACGTAAGCTTGCAAAACCTGCAAGTAAACAAACCACCAGGAATGGCTTTCTATTTGGGAAGTTAATTTGACACCAGTACCTGTCACCCCCAGAGGTTATCAATCCAGCCAGACGGGAGGGCAGACTCAGGGGACTGAATAGTAATTAAAACCAACCAGCCATGACGTAAGCTTGCAGATGGCAAGTAAAATGGCAACTAGATAATTAGTATACACCTTGGGAAACTGCTGACCCAGACATGCTGAATCAACAATGAACTGGGCCATGGACTGTGTAATTAAAACCGACCAGGCATGGCACCTGATAAGAATAGCTAGGAAATCACCCAACCGCGATGGCTGACCCCATCTGGTAGAGACTAGAGGCGCAAGGTGTGAAATCACTGATAAGACTCAGTGGGCTAATAATGGTCAGACCCACAGGTATGATGGCCAGGTTGCAGTGATAAGGGCAATTACTGTCGGGAGGAGATAAGAAGAATTTATGAATGGAATTCCTGGGAGATACGGGTCTCCTGCTAGGCTAGGTATAAAAACCCACGATAGACCTTTTCCTTTTAGATTAAGTCTGACTTCAGAACAGGTAGGAACTATCTCAATGTCTGTAGTCATATGCATGAATATTATGTTGGCTTCTAGGAATTCGATATCACTGACCAAGGGTTGGCAATGTCAGCACACGATTGGACCGACAACAGCTGAACAATGCTTCTCTTGTTTCCAGCGTCACTTCTTTGTTCTGTTATATTGCTGAAGATCATATCATGCTGTATTTGTCTCTTCATTTCTGTGAAACTGGCGCTGAACAGAGTTCGCTGTAGGGTTGTCGACACTGGCGGGGATCTATCTATCTATCAGTCTGTCTGTCTGTCTGTCTGCTTGTTTGTCTGTCTGTCTGTCTGGCTGACCCGGCCCGGCTTCCCCCAGTCCCTGGTGGGGAGCATCTCATTTAATTCATATAAGTAGTCATATAAGCTCCCGTTCCCGACTGTCTGTCTGTCTGTCTGTCTATCTGTCTGTCTGTCTGACCCGGCCCGGCTTCACCCAGTCCCTGGTGGAGAGCATCTCATTTAATTCATATAAGTAGTCATATAAGCTCCCGTTCCCGACTATCTGTCTGTCTGTCTGTCTATCTATCTGACCCGGCGTGGCTTCGCCCAGCTCCTGGCGGGGATCGTCTCATTAAATTCACAAAGTAACTTAAAAGAATGTCCTTCCACACACCATCGATTATTTTTAATGAAAACTGTTTTTAATCACCTACATGACTGTAGATAACTTCTTTAAGCATAAAAAGATGAGTTACAATGTTATGCATTATGCATTATTTTTATGAAAACGTTGAAAATGCCTTAAAGATTATATCATTATTTATTATAACTCATATGGCTGTATATAGCTATAGGCAAAGAGTTTATAAATCTTTGAAAACCATGCAACAATATGACTATAAAGTATATAGAAATGTTATTAAAAGTTATGCCCCTTGAAATAACCTTTTTAGAGTTAAGTCCCCTTGCTATATAGAAATTATAATGAAAATGAAATATTAAATTTTATTAAGTAAGTAGCCGATTTTACACTAAGAAACTACTACAGTCGGTTGCACAGGAATGAAAGGAAGACGTGTAGAAAATTTCATCTCAATCGGATGTACCGTTATCGAACGCATCCAATACATTGCCAACCACACACAGTCTCTTTTAAATATATATATATATATATATATATATATATATATATATATATATATATATATATATATATATATATATATATATATATATATATATATATATATAAGATTAATAGTATTAACATACCATTACACTTGAACAGAAAATAGAAAAGTAGAAAAGTATAATAAATAATATTACTATAAACCTATATGTAAAATGTTGTACCTTTCCACACGTGTTAAAGGTCACGCACATCTAACGTGGTCTGTCAAAGCTACATCGACATTACTATTCTTAACTTGAGTGGAGGCATTCCTTCGCCTAGCATTGAATCACTATTGATATCGCATTAGTCCGAGGAATTTTATATACTGTCCTAAAATCTATGAGACTTGAAGAATGTTTGCTCAAAGAACAGAATATTACCAGTGTACTGTCAGATGTATGTATGCCAGTCCAGTTGACTATAATATTATGTAAATGAATATATCATGTGTGTAACATTGCAACTCGACTGTAGAGACAAAACATAGAACTGGGTGAATTAATTACATTATATTAGACAGAGCGGCGACATTTGACAAAACGAAATGGTCTAGCTACGACCACTCACGAATTTGCTTTTGTATTGTGATTGCAGGTTGTTGAATACCCACACTGATCGAAACTACACCTGGCTGCAATAACGTATCCATAAACAACGACTCAATCGCCATTCACAATTTCATCGTGGCTTACTTACCATCTTAGTTTTTAGAGAGACGAATGGAGACGGCTTGTATCTGCAGCAAAGAACCTCAATGGCTCGGAATGCTGAAGAAGAAGAAGAAGAAGAAGAAGAAGAAGAAGAAGAATATATATATATATATATATATATATATATATATATATATATATATATATATATATATATATATATATATATATATAAGTGCTGCTTAGCGTAAAACTTTAGTGAAAATCAAGTACTGATCAGAGAAACACTTAGTCAAGAACATTAACACTGTTAATTAATCTAAGAGCAAGTCTCAACCCAAGTATCAAGTGTGGAAATTAGTGGGAATCATCGTCAACTAAGAAGAGGGAGAAGAAACCAGTCATTGAGAACCACGACTGCCAGCTGCGAGGACAGGAAGCCGACGATAAGTGGCAGAATTCCCGTCTGCTATAATACCTCAAAAATCGGTTACCATTTGGCCTAGAACCAAAGTAGTCAGTCTGTGATTAGTACTTTTAAAGACCTTACTAGCTCATAAATGATATCAACCAAACTCTACAAAAACATTATTAGTCTTATTATAACATCTTCATGGGCATATACACATCCCCAATAAACTCTGTCGGTGATAAAGCATTTGACAGGAGGGTCTTTTACTTCCCAGACTTAGTGTAGCAGGATAATTAATTATACGGCCTATAATCTATTTGCTGTTGGTCACGTTAATTTCCTTCGCCTAGTCACTGTTTAGAAGTCTAGATCATCTCTGGGGCCTGTACTTTCATACAGCCTATATTTACGAGCAATTTTGATCTCTTCTTTGGCAGTAAATAGTCTTTCGTTTCATAACATCCTTTCTTTTGTATGAGAAATCTAACATTAGTAAGTAACCACGCTACACAGATAATGTCTGGAAAATACAGACACTTATCCAGTACCCATGTTTACAGAAGATTACTCAGCAGGAACGAGGTCATGCCTCTACAAAGGATGCAATCCATACAATAGGTTCATTTCTTCCCAAAAGCACTTTCCTGCTATGGGAGAGTCTGTAATATGATAGCACCATCACATTTTGTAGGCGTGAATGCACTGATGAATAGTAGCCAACCCATCTCTCATTTTCTTATTCGACGACATACGTCGAACCTACGTCCAAATGTGCTGATGGCATTATAGGCACATTTCGCTATTAACTTCGCTACAGGCTCACTAATACTTAACAATAAAATAAACTAAAATAAAATAAAATGTAATATAACTGCCAGATCTTACCTTTTATCCACACGATGGATTCCATCGCCACGTCGGCCAAACTGGCATTGCAGGTTAGCTTCAACAGACTTCCGGTTCTCAGAACATTCTCGCCACTGATTTCAATACCTGATGAGAAAATATCTTAACACCCACATACTTTAGTAATGCCTACATCACCGATACCACTGGAATTCTTTCACTTGATAATGCGTGTATTCACATTAAAACATCAGGCACACCATTAAAGTGTGTGTACGCTGATGAGATAAGCTGCCGGATTAGCAAAGCAATGCTCTAACTGTCTGCCTGTCGGAGCTTCGATCTTAGACCAGTTACCAACCAAGGCTTAGGGCCTGGTCTGCCCTGCCATGACATTTAGTTTAGTCTTTAGGTTGCATTTCCTCACACAAGGATAAGGCTTGTACCCTCCCAATTGTGCTCATATATATATATATATACTCATGTAAGCGTACTTATTACTCCCCCCCCCCCCCCCCCGCCCGAGATTTCTGTCGTCTGATGTGTTGAGGATGTGGGTACTGCTTCCTTGATTATGGAGTTGCCCAGCTGTTTCAGTTGCCTTCATACATCTTGTGTTTCCTCTGTACTTTTCTTGCCTAACATTTTCCTAAATTTTGATAATTTAACTATTTGATTTCTTCTGTCGACGTGTCTAATACATTTCACTACACTTTTGCTTATGGTTAGCTAGTCGCGGTTCCAACTTCACGGCAACGGGTCGTTCCCATTATGCTCCGTTCCTGTGCCAGTGAACATCACATGAAATGCTCCTCACAGCCTCATGTGAAAAGTGGAATAGACAGGAGTCTTGACAAGCCAACAGCCCGCACAAATACACTGTGCATAATGCCACTGTCAGAATGTCAAAACAAAAGTCCTCCACGGAAAATACAGTTCATCGTCGATAGAAGCGACAGTCACTAGAAAATCAGCAGCCACACATTATTGCATTAAAAGTCGAGAGGATCGACTTCATTGCCATTCCATTCCACAAAAACTCAGTGAATTTGTTTTTTGTTTCTACTCATGATACTTTCAACATTTATCTCACAAACTACATCTCACGGTCTCGATTTTTCTTGTTCATTAATTCAGTGCTCATTGTCTAGCATTGACACACACGCAGAAGACCAGGCCACAGGCTACCTTTCAGTAAACATAAAGCATGATATAACAAAACTAGCACCTGTACAGTATCCTGCCGCGAGCTTAAAGCTTTCTGTTTGTCCGTTGTCAACTGTGTATCCAGTATTGACATCTTTCCAGTTCTAAATGGGGCAATCGATACTTTTTAATTTATCTGTTATGTTAACAAATTAAGTTATATTTTATTTAGCTATTCTTTCCACTCAGAGCAATACAGATTCACAAGCTGCACCCTATAATATACTTGTGAAATATTTCAAATCGTAATTGATTTGCTCTTGCTCATAAAATAATTACATGACATGAAATTAACATTCACAGTTCATCCGCAAATTAACAAAAAGACAACGATAAAAAGCTTGTGCGACACCAGAAAATGAGTTAAAAGGAAAAATAGAGAACTATTCCAGACATGAGAATTTAAAATGTTTGTTCGTTTTATTTCATAAGTAGGTTTGGTGTCAACATGCCCGAGACTCATATGGTTTATTTTATATGTAGTTTTGGTGTTAGCATGCCCAATGCTCAAAAGGTTTATTTTATATGTATATTTTGTGTCAACTTGCCCAAGGCTTATAAGGTTTATTTTATATGTAGGTTTGGTGTGGCATGCCCGAGGCTCATAAGGTTTATTTTATATGTATGTTTTGTGTCAACTTGCCCAAGGCTCATAAGGTTTATTTTATATGTAGGTTTGTGTAGCATGCCCGAGGCTTATAAGGTTTATTTTATATGTATGTTTGCCCGAGGCATATAAGGTTTATTATATATGTAGGTTTGGTGTGGCATGCCCGAGGCTAATAAGGTTTATTTTATATGTAGGGTTGGTGTCAGCATGCCTGAGGCTCATAAGGTTTATTTTATATATAGGTTTGCCCGAGGCTTATAAGGTTTATTTTATATGTAGGTTTGATGTCAGCATGCCCGAAGCTCATAAAGTTTATTTTGTATATAGGTTTGCCCGAGGCTTATAAGGTTTATTTTATATGTAGGTTTGGTGTCCGCATGTCCGAGGCTCATAAGGTTTATATATATATATATATATATATATATATATATATATATATATATATATATATATATATATATATATACACACACACACACACACTAGCTGACCCGACCCATCCTCGCCAGGCACCTGGCGGGGAGCGTCTCATTGAATTCATGTAAGTAGTCATTATACATTTAAATACATTTCTCTAAGCGTTCCTGTTGCTCGTCTGTTTCTAGTGCTCCCGTTCCCGTTCCCACTGCTTGTCTGTTTCTGATGTCCTAGTTCCCGATCCCATTGCTCCTCTGTTTCTGATGCTCCACTTCCCGTTCCCATTGCTCGTCTGTTTCTGAAGATCGTAATGACCTTTTCTTTCGTGTAAAAATTAAAAATTGATTTTAAACTAACTAACTATTTCAGTGGATCCGCGGGAGTGAGAACATCATCTGTACAAAATGTAATCTTAATCGGATGGACCGTTAGGGAACGCATAAAGGACACACACACAAACAAACATTCTCTTCTACTATATATCAATCAATCAATCATGTGCCATGTCGGAAAGCGTGGGCGGTCATGACTCGCCATTTCACTCGATCACTAGCGTCGTGGATCAGCTCAGTGTTCCTGTCTCGTCTATGCCATGTGGCCAAGCCATCCAGGTATTTTCCTCTCGGTCTTCCCCTTGATCTGTTTCCTTCGATCTTGCCAGTTGTCACTAGGTTCTCCAATCCATTTCTTCTCATAACATGTCCAAAAAATTTTGACTGCCTACGTCTAATTTCTCTAATCAATTTACGATTTTCATTTGTCTCCTGTAGTACTTGGTCATTGGTTTTTCTGTCTGTCCTTGGTATTCTTTGCATTTTCCTCAGAAACCACATTTCTCCAGCCATCAGATGTTTTTCCTACTATATATATATACGCTTGGAGTCAGCGTCCAAGGCTCATCCCACTCCAGAATAATAGTAATTTGTTACGCAACTGAGAGGGATCTGCGGTAAAGTGCACTGCACTTGACTCTTGCCTCCCATCCCAGTGATCATGGGTTCGATTCGCATAGAAGAGAATTCGCTTTGTAAAAATTGATATGGGCTCGCAGGCCGAGTAAGCCTAAAATGGGTACCAGGAAATGTTTAGGGAATTAAAGGCGACCAGTGTGATACTGGCCACGTCAACCGCCAAGTGCCGACTGGTCTACACAAATGTGGTTCATGGCCCAAAGCTCCTTCAGTCGTATAACGGCATATTTTACTTTGACACACCTAAGACCAACAGATGGACTGCACACGTTTCTTAATGCTGTACAATAATCTCCCCCCTGTACGACGCCCGACTCCATATAAGACTGCCATTCTCTTGATTCGGAATAATCTCTTTCATAAATGATGTCCATCCTGAAGATGGCGACGGACGGTCGTGTTGTTTTGTGTTCGTTAACTTTTTCGCGTAGGGGATGGATTTATTCATCTATTGCGTGTAATTGGTGTGCCAGGATGTAAAACCAGGGGTTTCTACTCAAGATCTGCGCGGGTGCTACGGAGTTCGTGCATCGAGCGAAGCCATCCTTGAGTGAATTTTCAGCAGCGTGTGTGGTTCTCAGCAGTCTGTGTTTACGTTTTTTCAACATGGCGGAACAACGTGTGTTCTCCGAGCGGTCAGCAGTCAACATAACGAAGCGGCGTGGTAGCCGCGCAGGGAGAAAGAAGCAAGGTAAGCGCGGGGGTTTGAGACGTTTTAGACTCAAGTGTCACCGTCTAGGACTCAGGAACATCCGTATTCTATATTGGAACTGTGCCAGTGTAAAACAACGGGGCTCTATTTTAGAAACCCTAGTTTACAGGAACGACATTGTAGCACTCCAGGAGACGAGACTGGGCGATCAGCTACTCCGAATTGCCGGCTTCAAATGTTTCTACAACAGACGACATCTGGGAACGGCGATTTTCGTTCGCGACAGCATGGTGGCGTCAGAGCTAGACATGTCCAGTTGGGACAGTGACGATATACAAATACAGGCGTTGAGAGTTCATTCCAGTATACCATTCGTGTTGGTCAATGTTTATGCACGCAATGCGAGTGTGGACGCCCAGAAGTGGCAGTGCTTAAGTGGCATATTAGGCCACGAGAGAAATGTTATTTTCTGTGGTGACTTCAACGCTAAAGGCAGATCATGGGGAAACACTTCCTCCAATACACAAGGGGAGGAGCTCGAGACTGCACTGGAAACCATCGACCTGGTTTGTATCAACAGTGGCTGTGTCACCAGGACAGCCAGCCGTCCAGGCGATGGGGACAGTGCTATTGATCTGGCGCTAGTTTCACCTTCACTCACTACAGTGTGTAGATGGGGTGTCCTAGGACACCATGGCAGCGACCACCACCCTTGCAGCATATTGGTGGAGAAAGGCAAAACCAGGCAGCACAAGCTAAAGGTAAAGACGTTCCAGTATGACAGTGCAGGGCAAGATGTGGTGAGTAAAATAAGACGAGACAAGCGCAGAACGTTTCAGGGCAGGAAAAAAAGCCGGGAGCAGCCACCGTGGTGGAGTTTCGAGGTGGAGAAGGCTTGGGTGGATAAGCGTAGTGCTGTAAGGAGATGGCAAAATGCCAAGAAGAACAGAGCTGGTCATCCTAGTCCCTGCTTGCACTTAGAAAGAGAGATGCACACAAAAGTAAGCTATTTAAAAAAACTGGTCAAGGTGGTTAAAAGCGAAAAATGGGCAGAGGTGTGTCAAAGAGTAAGCACACACAGGTCACTGAAATTGTTCTGGTGACTACATAAAAGCATGAGTGGTGTAGTGAAGAATAAGAGCATTTCTGACTTCCAAGGTGCTGACCTCATCTGGCAGAGGACTGACGAGGACAAGGGCAAAGCCCTCTTTGAATGCTACCTTGAGCAGAGCAACCAGACAGACATGGGAGGCCGAAATCTGGCCAAGGAGGTCACCTCAGACAGATGCAAGGCCCAGAACACTTCGGATGAAGACACAGTGACAGTGAAAGAAATCAAGGCTGTGCTTCGACGATCAAAAAACAGTGCTCCAGGTCCTGATGGCATAAGATACGACGACATAAATAGGTGTACCGACAATGAGCTAGAGAAACTAGCAGACATGTACAACAACAGTATAGGGAGTGCTAGCATCAAGGAGGAATGGTTACACAGCTATCTGATTCCCTTGCCGAAGCCTGACAAAGACCACAACAAAATTCAGGGATATCGAATTATAACCATGCAGAATACAATAGGCAAGCTGCTGGAGAAGGTAATTGCCAGGAAAATATCAAGCCAACTAGAGAGGCAAGGTGTTTTCCCACCTACCCTGGGTGGGTACCGTCCAAAAAGAGAAACCTGAACCAATGCAGCAGTCTTTGCCCATGATGTCTATGAAGGTTTCCACTCAGGCACTGAAACCGTTGCTGCAGCTATTGATCTTGAGGACGCATACAACAGAGTACCACTGGATTTTTTAATGTTTCAGCTTCTTGAACTAAACGTAAGTCCATTCCTCCTTAGTTGGATCGCTGCAGCCCTCTTCCAACGGAAAGTAGTTTTTAGATGTGGCAGTTGGACTTCGGAACCAACAACAATATATCCTGGCCTACCACAGGGATCACCATTATCTCCGGTACTGTTAAACGCCTACACAGTGAGAATCACCAGTGAGCAGATCACTGGACCTGGCAGGACATTGTCATATGCCGATGATGTTTTAGTGTATCGTCAGGGTAAGGATAGAGAGGAGGTTGCTGTGGAACTACAAACCGAACTCAATCGCATAAGTACTTGGTGTGATGAAGCTGGGGCAATGGTCAACCCAACAAAGGCAACAGTGACTTGGTTCTCGTTGAATAATCATATTGTCAACAATCCAACACCAACTGTAATGCTGTGTTCAGAGACGGTGGAAAGAACGCAGGCAATGAATTACCTGGGGATACGGTTTGATCGAAGCCTTGCTTATAATGTGCACATAGACCAGGTGATAACAAAGGCCAAGCGGGGTTTGGCAGCGATGCGGGTGATGGCGGCAGCAAACTGTGATCAGCGCCATCTATGTCTTCTGTACGAGGGGTTGGTCATGTCTGTTTTGGAGTATGCAGTGGCAATCCTGACTCTCAGCCATAAGCAGATAGAAATGATGGAAAGGATACAGAATGAAGCTATGCGCATTATTCTTGGATGTACAAGAGATACAACATGCAGGGCGATGCGCTACCTTCTTGATTTTCCAACCATTGAAGAGAGAATACAAGTTTGCAGGGCACGCACCTACCTCAGAATTAACGCAAACACACAACATCCACTGCATAGTGAAATTAGGAAGGTGAAGGGCAGCAGGTTAAAAAGAGGACGGTCGTGGATGGGTCAAGCCGAAGACATTCTTCAACAGGTGTGTTCACTTGAGGACTTAGAACCTGGCGAGGAGTGGGTGCAAGTGCCAACAGACTTCTGCACATCCTTTTCAGTTTGCATCCAACTAGATAGAAAATGCAGACAAGAAAATCCGGCTGCTGTTGAGGCTGAAGTACAAGCGTTGATTTTCGAGAATTCGCTAGACGATGACGCGGTCATCTACACAGATGGGTCGGTCGTCCGTCATGTGAGAAGCTCATGGGCCTTTATAGCTCGGGCCGGAGGGAGAATTGTGAAGGAGGACTCTGGTGCTTTCACTGAAACCACAAGTAGCCTGACCATGGAAGTCATGGCAGTAAGTAAAGCAATAACATGGCTCGAGACACAGACATTCACTAGGGCTTGTTTCCTTAGCGACTCAATGAACATGATCAAGAGGATAGAGGAGGGGTCGATCCGAAGAGAATGGTTGCTGCCTCTGAAGCGGTCTCGGCTGGCAAAGATTAGTTTCATCTTCGTGCCAGGGCATGCGGGAGTACAAGGAAATGAGCGGGCTGACAAGCTCGCAGGTGAGGCTACTGTGGAGGGCGGACGCGCCATGGACCAGGCTGACATTCTGAATGCTCTACGAGAAGTGAGACTTTTGCGAGAACCAAGTGATGACTGTGAATCTACAACAATGGCCAGACTGCGAGAGCAGCAAATTAAAATAGGGGTGGCCAAACAAGAACACTACGCAGGAAGCCAAAGAAGATTGATAAACCAACACAGAACTGGCGTCGTTAGCCGCTACACGCTGCGGGATTTGCTGAGGAGGGGATCCGAGCACTTATGGACTGAATGGTTCGATGTGCAACGAGGATGATCTGTCGACTAACTAGCTAACTAACATCCTGGCGCCTTTATTCTAAGTTCTCACTTGATCACATTTTACACTGTTTACTTCAAATTTTATGAATAATATCATCAAATGGTCAATCGGAAGACGTGATCGAAAGTAGACGCAATAAGGCAAACCAACTCATTGGATTAATGGTACCAATACCAAAGAACAAACACGTTTCAGTAGATACTGAAAAATCACTCTACAACACAATCTTCCTACCAACTCTATGCTACCAATGCCAAACTTGGACAATGGCAGAATAAAGCATGAAAAATTACACCAACGGAAATGAGATTACTGAGAAGAATACTCAATGTATCAAGAAGAGAGAAAATCAGAAATGAAGAAATCAGGACTAAAGTGGAGGTTATAGCAGCGCTTGATTTTATCAGAAAACAGTAAGTTAAATAGTTTGGCCATATAACTAGGCTATCAACTAACAGTATACTACAACAAGCAATGGGGTACAGACCAAAGGTAACCATAAGACGAGGTCGACCATTTAAACTGTGGACAGAGAGAATAACATAGTCCATGAGAATCTCGATATGTGAAGCCCATCAACGGCACGTTCGGGCTGTTTATGCTTCACCTCGACACCGCAAGAGGAACAAGATGAGACGAGTCGAGACTTCAAATCTTGACCACATCACGCAGAGCAATATGTTTCTCAAGCATTACTCTCGACTCCATAAATCTTCTCATGCAGATTCCACAAAGACACGAAAACTGCTGCTTATAACTCGATTTTAGAAAACGCGAAATAATTAAATTTATCAATGTTTTCTTAACAATTGATGGGGTCTGTTCTTTCTGCGTCTCATATTCATATCTCTCTGGACATTCCTCTAGAAAAGAGGTCATATTTGTGATCTCGAAAATGGGGTGTGTATAAAAAACTCTTGTATGAGAGATTGTAGATACATTTTTATGACAGAAAAGGACCAGTTCTGGTTTTCTTCTCATAAAAATTCGATTTTCACTTGCAAGTATGTCTGAGGTGTATATATAAACATGTCACATAGTGAGGCCCATTCTATTCCCGTCATGTTATCTGAAACACAACTATCAAATTGAAGAACTTGGAGAACACAGGAAAACGAAAATTCAAGGTTGTCAAATATATTGTATTATTATATATATTTATTACATAGTATTATATATTATATTAGCGACTGTATACATATTTATTTAGCAGGTGCGTTTGCGTAGTTGATACGAAGCTATGCTGATAATGCCACGAGCGCATTGGAACGACGGCTGGATGACTGCGTCGGTCGTTTTGTTATGTCAGGAAAAGACTGGTTACAGATTCAGCCTACACAATGTGATAATCCTATCACACCACATACCCATAGTAGGAAATGGCTTGAGAATAGATGATTATTTAAAATGTTGTGATATATTTTCTGTTTTCTGGTGTCCTACCTGTTACCCTTATTTATGTCCATATTTTGCCTCTCTTAACCTGATCCCTACACTTTGACAAGGCTCATTTGATAGATCCTGCCAGTATGTGTATTGTTGTATTGTTGTTTGTCCATCAAGAATGATAATGACCATTCATTTCATCCAGTGGGGTTGAAAGTATGGACCCGTGAGTTCTAAGATGGCTGATAAGGCCTATTTTGGCTCGAAATGTTCTTTGACAATGCGGACAAAGAATGCTTGATTTTCCAGGAGGCAGATCTCCTGCAGTGGTTTTTCTGTCCAGCCTTTTCTTCACAGCTCTTGCAGTCCTGGTTGCTTCACAAGTGACTGTACCCTTATGTAATGATGTACGCCATGAATTACGGTCTTTAGCAGCAGTGTCCCAGGTGTCAGGATGAATTCCAAAAGCTTTCAGTGAGACTTTCAGAGTGTCTTTAAAGCGTTTCCTCTGGCCGCCTTGGGAGCGTTTACCACATCGCAGCTCGCCGAAAAAAATTTGTTTAGGGAGCCTGTGATCTGGCATATGAGTTAAGTTACCAGCCCAGCGAATCTGAGTTTTCATTAGTAGAGTGTGGATACTGGCCATGGATGCTATTTCTAGAACTTCAGTGTCTGGGATCTTGTCTTGCCATTTAATCTTCAACAGCTTCCTAGGCAGACTGTGTGGAAGTGGTTTAATTTCCTAGCATGTCGCTGGTAAATAGTCCATGTTTCACAAGCATATAGCAGTGTGGATAATACAACTGCTTTAAAGACTTTCAGCTTTGTTTGCAGGCTTATTCCATTTCTGTCCCATACATTCATGTACAGTCTGCCAAAGGCCGCGCTAGCCTTGGAGATTCTTGCATTCACTTCGTCATCAATTGTGGCAGTTTGTGACACAGTGCTGCCAAGATAGGTGAATTTGTCCACAACACTTGATCTATGACCGTTCACCTTGATATTCAGCACGGTATGATTATTTCCTGGAGCTGGCTGGTACATAACTACAGTCTTGTCTGTCACTCCTCCTGACGATGACATAGTCAATGAGGTGCCAGTGTTTCGAGCGAGGGTGCATCCATGATGTCCTATTTCTCGTGGCAAGACAGAAAATTGAGTTGGTGATCAGGAGATCGTGCTTGGCACATGTCTGAAGGAGGAGGAGCCCACTGCTGTTACAATTTCCGACTCCGTACTTTCCAATGATGCCATTCCAAGAGGCGGTGTCCTTGCCTACTCTGGCATTGAAGTCCCCAAGGAGTATAAGTTTGTCTCCTTTGGGAACAGATGTTAATACATTGTGCAGGTCCTCATAGAACTTGTTTTTGACGTCATCTTCATTTGTCATGGTTGGTGCGTAGGCACTCACCATGGTTGCATGCTTCTTTCCTTTCAGCAGGGGTAACTTAATAGTCATAAGCCTGTCATTTATAGCCTTCGGAAATTCAGCTAGTTTGCCAACCAGGGCCGACTTAATGGCAAATCCCACACCAGACTGGCGTCTTTCCTCGCTTTTCTTTCCACTCTAGAAAAATGTGTAGCCGGCACCTACTTCGCAGATTTGGCCTTCATCTGCAAGTAGTTTCGCCCTCTAGGCTGCATTGTCGATGTTGTATCTGCTGAGCTCTCGCCCAATCAGTGCTGTTCGTCTCTCACGGTCCGACGCGCCGTCTCTATCAAGTAGGGTGCGTACGTTCCAAGTTCTGATTGTCAAGGGAATATGGTTAGCTCTTTTAGCTATGCCTGTTTTTACTTTGTTTTATGTCGACCGCAGTATAGGGTACCCACGAACCGCGGCTAGCTGGTTAGGTAATGATGGAGCAGACAATGATTAGGGCACCTTTTCTAGCCCCTTCCTCATGCTATGGAGGTGAGCAGTGCTTTCCTATAGAGGGCTGCTCAGTCACTCAGGGGGCTGCCGAATCCCACTGCTGCTTCGGTCAGCAGAAGACGACCATATGGCCTGAGCCGCCTGTGTGCAGGTCTGCGACTACGACTGCCAGCGTACCCACGCCTGCCGCTTTGCCGCTCGCCCATCGCCACAGGGCTTGAAGGTGATATATGAAGCTGGAGAAGAATAACTGGCGAGATGTATTGGATTAAAGTGAGGAAGAGTTGCGCAATTCGTCGACCTCACTCTCTCGACTGAGTCCATCTGAGACCAGTGGCAAGACAAGTCAAGACGAATGGAGACGAATACAGGTGCAGTGGATGACCAGGGCGCTCTAAGTGACTTGCCGTGCTCATTACGTTCCACAACGCTTTGCAGGTAAACGTCGTCTTGCCCGTTGAATCATCAGTGATTTCATCCACGCAGTCTGCCGAATCCTGTCTTCGCATGCTGGGTAGGCATACCCTAGTTTACCGCTTGGTTTGACACCAAATCGGCTACCCACGCCTGGTTTAGCCAGCCTCTCACAGCTGTTGCCCGGGGGTGGCCGCTGTCGCATGCTGACAGCTACTAGGAGCCACTGGCGCGAGCTGGATGTCATTCTTGGACCAGTGGGGGATGGGTCCTGAAAAGGACATGAGAGCCATCCTTACCAAAGGTGCTATCAATGCCTGAAACCCCATAACCACCAAATGTATACAATACCAAATTCCAGTATGTACAAGGCTTAAGGATGAGCAAGTGTTGTCAAAGAGTCAGATTTCCATGAGTTAGTAGAGGTGTAAAGACATGAAATGACGTAGCACTCCGAAGAATGAGAGAGAACGCAGAAGGAGATAACTTTGTACGAGAGAGGTTGGAGCAGACGAAACTAGCCATCAGATTGTGAAAAATCAGAAATGACAAGAAATATGAACAAGAAATATGCGTACTATGATTTAAATTGACGTTAATGTCCATAAACAAAATCGGTTTAATTACCTACTGAAGTACTGAAATACTAAAGTATTTCAGGATCCTCGCCGGTACTACGGAGTTCGTGCACTGAGCTGAGTTTCTCCAAACTCAGGTTTGAGTTAGGGGGAGAACGGAGCACTTTATGGGTTACACACGTGTGCCGTGATGTTGATCCATCGACCAAACTAAACTAAACTAAACTAAACTAAACTAAACTAAACTAAACTAAACTAAACTAGTGTTAAATTACCGATTTTTGTTTCTAGAATAAATTATTCAATCAATGTAACAAAATTTTACTGTTTATATATATATTACAGTTAGGTTTTAAATAAATGTACCAAAAAGAACCAGGACGGTGTCACCTTCCCGAGGTAGTCAAGAAAGAGCTCAGTTTACGTGCTGTAAATATGCTACTGACCACTTATTTTCATTTGCCGGACAGCGCATAAGGGATAATATGATAAATATCTTCCGTAGCACCGTCGCTATCACCCCCCCCCCCCGCCCCCCCCCCCCCACTTCTGTTGTGAATTCTAGAGAGCAGAGTGCAGCACTCAAGGATTTATCTAATCACTTTAGTTTATGTTGTGTGATTTCTGAACTATGTACCTGACGAGATGTAACGAAATATACCAGGCAATAAGTTATGCAATCTATGGTTTGTGTCTTTGTTATTCAAACTCATGGAATCGTCCAAGTGTAGAATGGGGGTCATCGTTTACAAACCAAATCAATGACTGTAAATCTCTGACTAATGTAGACGTGCTAGATGGATTTCTGAGCAGTACTGAGGATCGAAACCAGAACCATTGTATTGGTAGACGAGTGCACTAACCACGTTTTCTATAAGTGCCTAATACTTAAAAATTATAAAATATACGGATAACTACACGAGAAACATCAGAAGTTCTGGTCAGAGAACACAAGAAACGGCAATGAAAACTTGTAATATAATATAATATTTCCAGTTGCAGTAAAAGATTGAGTGAGACTTGCTCAGAGATATCAGTACATTAACGGGCGAATTCAGACCATCATCACATTTATTACATGATAGAAATGACAACACATTAACTAACACAACGTAAAGCGTTGCGTTGGGTTTTAACGAGTTGGTATGGGAGCCGGTCGTTCAGAAAGTAATGGCAAACTATTGAACGTAAACTTACCAAGACATCAACAACAGCAGTAAAATGCTCGTGTTGACCTGCGATGTCCTGTATAAAAGGATATGCAAATAAAAAAAAAAATGAAAAAGATATCCTAGTAGAAAAGAAAGTCAGCAACTAATTCAGATGAGAAGAGACGCCAGCGTCCGTGTCTCTCATGCACTATGTGGGAAGATCTAGAACAATGCTATTTGGCCCAAGGAAGGGAAGAGAACAATCTACACCCGTTTCCCAAAGAAAGGAAATAAAAATCCGTACACCAGCTATCGCACCAACAAATCGTGTGAATCATAATGAAGAGGATTAGAAGTAAGTTAGGGCATGAATTACAGGAAGTACAGGCAGACGTCAGACAGAGCAGAGAAACCAGGATCCATATACTCAACATACAAACAATCATTGTCAAATGCAGAGAGTGTGGTGTAGATCTGTATACAAGTTTTATGGATGACAGTATGGACTTTGACTGTTCAACATCAGAAATTGTGGACCATCATGAGATATTGGTTACCAGCACATTTGATCCACTTAATTAAATCATTACATCATAAACAATAAGCAGCTGTCAGAGTAGCCGCTAAAACAGCAAACTGGTTTGAGATCCTGAAAACTTAATGAGAAATATCAACCACGAAGAGATCAGTGAACAGTTGAATACATTCATATTGGTGAAATTCAATTCCAGAAATCAAATATGCAGATGACACCACCGCCCTCTCAAATATAGCTAAGGGATTGAACGGGCTAATTCTGTCAAAAGACACTGTAACGATAAAATATATGCTTTGAATTAAATAATAATAACTTTAAAAGAAAATAATTTACACAAACAGAACTATATGTCAATTAAAAATCACAGTGAAAAGAACGTAGAAACTGAAAATATAACAAACTGTGAATATCTTGGTTCCATCAACAGCACTCCAGAATTTTCAAATGGAGTCAAACGGAGATGGCCGTAGCAATGCAGAAAACCGATTTGTGCAGCAGACCGTGTCGCATTGTATTATAACGAGTTGGTATTGGAGCCGGTCAATCAGAAAGCAATGGCAAACTACTGAACGTAAAACTTGCCTAGTACGTCAACAGCAGCTGAAAAATGATGGTGTTAACCGCAACGTCTCGCAAGAGATATGCAACATTTTTTTTAAAATGCAGAAAATGCAAAGAATACAATGGACAGACAGAAACACTAATGAACAAGTCCTTCAAGAAACAAATGAAGAACGTAAACTGATTAGAGTCATTAGACCTAGACAGGGGGGGGGGGGGGAGTTGGGCATGTTATGAAAAGATATGCATTGGAGAACTTGGTGACAATTGGCAAGATCAAAGGGAAGAGACCAAGGGGAAGACCGAGAAGTAAATACCTGGATGGCTTGGCCGCGTGGCATGATCGAGACAGAAACACGGAGCTGATCCACGACTCTGGTAATCGAGTGAGATGCTAAAACATGACCGCCCACGCTTTTCGGCATGGCACATGATGGATAGATGGATGGTAGCAATACAGAAGTTAACCAGTACTAAAAGCTTATGGTAGAACACGAATTTTCGAGAATATTTGAGAACATGCATCTTTCCTGAGCAACATACGGATGTGAACCATTGATCATTTCGCAATCATTAAAGAAAATAATTTGATATTAAATGCTAAATAAGAATTCTGAGAATACCGTGGAGCAAGAAAAGAGAAATACTGACATTCTACAAGATGTGAACGTCAATGACAACTGGAACATAAATAGCATCATGTCTGGGAAACTGAAATACATGGGACATCTAACAGGTCACAGTGGTTTGGAGAGATTAGTTAATGCAAGGCATGCTTCCTGGAAGAAGAAGCCTGGCACGAAAATGGACACGTGACATTGACGAATATCTTGGACATGAACATGCATGAGGCAGAGGGACTGGCAATGGATCGAGAATCTTTCTGTGTGGTCGTGATGGGAGCGACGTTCTGCAAAGGACATCTTTCTACATGATGTTAGATTCGTACATCAAGCACTCACTGGAAGAACCCCGAGCCTGTTGTAGTCGTGAATGGAGTGACGGGACATCGTATTGTGACTGAGATGAAATAGAATAAGTCTGTTAGATTGAAACTGACAAACATTTTAACCCCAGCCGACCTGATGAATCCAAGCACAGGGGTTTGCGTGATAGGGATGCGTGACTGATAAATTATTAAATATCAACCCAACAGATTTCGATGGAATATATGTATTTGGGCTAATTGTGTACAGAGCTTAAGGGGTGGCCATGGTCACTCTTTTGTTCTGTACTCTATTCAATGAGTAATTACCTCTAGCAAACGTAAAACTCGAGAGATACTTTCCACGGCTTGGGTTGCGCTAGTGTATGGTTAATTAATTAATTTTTTTTAAACCCCCCGAATTATGTCTAGATTTCGAAGAAATTATTCAGCATCGTTATTATGTTTCACATTTGCCGCCAAGCGTCGTGCAGAGAAATAGTTGATATTCCAGAGTCCAATGGTTGGCGTGGATAGTGTCATTTCGTGCCATTGTACAATTTCTTTGATTTCGAAAATTCATGTTCTTCTTGGGCTCATATCAGATCTTCTTTGATGTAGCGCCAGTGATGGTAGTTGATTCTAACCAGATGGCTGAACGATTTGATATTCTTTGATGTAGCGCCAGTGATGGTAGTTGATTCTAATCAGATGGCTGAACGAATTGATCTTCTTTGATGTAGCGCCAGTGATGGTAGTTGATTCTAACCAGATGGCTGAACGGTTTGATCTTCATTGATGTAGCGCCAGTGATGGTAGTTGATTCTAACCAGATGGCTGAACGAATTGATCTTCTTTGATGTAGCGCCAGTGATGGTAGTTGATTCTAACCAGATGGCTGGACGATTTGATCTTCTTTGATGTAGCGCCAGTGATGGTAGTTGATTCTAACCAGATGGCTGAACGAATTGATCTTCTTTGATGTAGCGCCAGTGATGGTAGTTGATTCTAACCAGATGGCTGGACGATTTGATCTTCTTTGATGTAGCGCCAGTGATGGTAGTTGATTCTAACCAGATGGCTGAACGATTTGATCTTCTTTGATGTAGCGCCAGTGATGGTAGTTGATTCTAACCAGATGGCTGAACGATTTGATCTTCTTTGATGTAGCGCCAGTGATGGTAGTTGATTCTAACCAGATGGCTGAACGATTTGATCTTCTTTGATGTAGCGCCAGTGATGGTAGTTGATTCTAACCAGATGGCTGAACGATTTGATCTTCTTTGATGTAGCTCCAGTGATGGTAGTTGATTCTAACCAGATGGCTGAACGATTTGATCTTCTTTGATGTAGCGCCAGTGATGGTAGTTGATTCTAACCAGATGGCTGAACGATTTGATCTTCTTTGATGTAGCTCCAGTGATGGTAGTTTATTCTAACCAGATGGCTGAACGATTTGATCTTCTTTGATGTAGCGCCAGTGATGGTAGTTGATTCTAACCAGATGGCTGAACGATTTGATCTTCTTTGATGTAGCTCCAGTGATGGTAGTTGATTCTAACCAGATGGCTGAACGATTTGATCTTCTTTGATGTAGCGCCAGTGATGGTAGTTGATTCTAACCAGATGGCTGAACGATTTGATCTTCTTTGATGTAGCTCAAGTGATGGTAGTTGATTCTAACCAGATGGCTGAACGATTTGATCTTCTTTGATGTAGCGCCAGTGATGGTAGTTGATTCTAACCAGATGGCTGAACGATTTGATCTTCTTTGATGTAGCGCCAGTGATGGTAGTTGATTCTAACCAGATGGCTGGACGATTTGATCTTCTTTGATGTAGCGCCAATGATGGTAGTTGATTCTAACCAGATGGCTGAACGATTTGATCTTCTTTGATGTAGCGCCAGTGATGGTAGTTGATTCTTACCAGATGGCTGAACGATTTGATCTTCTTTGATGTAGCGCCAGTGGTGGTAGTTGATTCTAACCAGAAGGCTGAACGATTTGATCTTCTTTGATGTAGCGCCAATGATGGTAGTTGATTCTAACCAGATGGCTGAACGATTTGATCTTCTTTGATGTAGCGCCAATGATGGTAGTTGATTCTAACCAGATGGCTGAACGATTTGATCTTCTTTGATGTAGCGCCAGTGATGGTAGTTGATTCTAACCAGATGGCTGAACGATTTGATCTTCTTTGATGTAGCGCCAGTGATGGTAGTTGATTCTAACCAGATGGCTGAACGATTTGATCTTCTTTGATGTAGCGCCAATGATGGTAGTTGATTCTAACCAGATGGCTGAACGATTTGATCTTCTTTGATGTAGCGCCAGTGATGGTAGTTGATTCTAACCAGATGGCTGGACGATTTGATCTTCTTTGATGTAGCTCCAGTGATGGTAGTTGATTCTAACCAGATGGCTGAACGATTTGATCTTCTTTGGTGTAGCGCCAGTGATGGTAGTTGATTCTAACCAGATGGCTGAACGATTTGATCTTCTTTGATGTAGCGCCAGTGATGGTAGTTGATTCTAACCAGATGGCTGAACGATTTGATCCTCTGCTTTTCAATAAATGTGCACAAGGTCTTGATCCCACTGTCTGTCTGATAACTCGGCGTCATATAGTTAAGCTGGTAGCTCTTCTCCAGCATCTCATCTGACAGATGTTGATTTTGCTTAAGTGTGATTTGGATAATGTCCAAGGTTGACATTGATAGCACGGTGTTGGTATGAATATGTTAATTATTATCTGTCGTTTTGCTGACATAGGTATATTTGGAAGTTTAAGAAAGGATGATAGTTGATATATAAGTGCACTTGCGTTTTGACGTCTGATTTCGATTTTTCTGTCTTTTCTGCAGTCTTCAATGAATATACATGAATGTGCATTCAATAATTGCATCGCTAGGATTTAGTTCTACTTAGCCGCTTTGGCTGGCTCAAGATTGTACAGACCATTAATATTGTTGTATAAAAGAACTAAATAAAATTAACACATCTTTCAAAAGCAACTGTAGGTACAATGATAAGACCAGTCTGGAAGGACATACTCTCTCGCCATCATTGATAGGCATGAATGGCACAGACTAGTGCTACATTATGTCGAGCATTTCATGTACTTATAGTCTCTCACTTTGTTGTGGCACTTCCGAGGCGACGTGTGATAACCTTGTCTCTTCAATACAACTGATAATAACCATTATACTCGTTTATGGTATTTATTGTAATATTTCTTTCTTCTACTTTGAGCTTTGGGATATTGAACATTTGTTAAAATTGTTGCAAACTGAACTAGGGGAGTTGACTTGTTCATAAGTTCCATTCAAGCTACGCCTGGTAGAATGTGTTCCCCAACCACCTAATGTGGCTAGTAATGGTTGTCCTTAATCGAGAACTTTTCCTTAATCTCCGTGGTTTTCTATCACAGTTCCAACACAATTAAATGTCTCTGTTGTGTGCTCAATAACTATTTCTGCGTCTCTGTGGGTTTCTATCTTTGTTCTAACAAACACAACAAAATGTTTCTGTTGGATTTAGTGTGCCCTAGAACTATTCCTAAGTGTCTATGGGTTTTCTATCATAGTTCCAAAAAAGCACATTGAAATGTACCTGTTGGAAATAGTGTGATCCTGCATACCGACTAATTACTACGTAAATAACCCAATCTACCAAGGAAAATGTTGCCACGAACATTGACAAACAGCTTATACATACTACATTATAATATTTTCAGAGCATTCATAATTAAAAGAAAAGTTTGGCCAATCAACACAACAAGTAAAAGTATCGAAAAAATACAGAATAAAATATAGCTTTAAAAGAATTATAAAGGCGTTCCTTTGAAATCTGTTCGTGCCGCACCGTGCGTAATTGCGTACCTTGAACATGATCATGTCATAGTCATGTGATGAGTACTGATCAATGAATAAAAGAGCAAGCGCTTATCGTTCCATGATGCATAGGTTCTGTTTCTGACCGTTGAGAAAATGGCCGGATTGATCCAAAATCCGTCCAAAGAAGCTCAAAGATCGGTGATTCAGTTTCTTTCATTTGAAGGATTTCGACCAGTGGACATTCATCGAAGAACGCAGGCAGCGTACGGTAACAAATGTGTGTCGAAGACAACAGTGATATACTGGGCACGACTGTTTCGGAAAGACGTCAGTTCACGACAGATCTTTGACGGCCGGGTCAAGCCCATATTGTTGCAACAGAAAAAAAAAACCATCGCCAAAATTGATGCAGCAGTACAGATGAGCCGTTGTCGAAGCATACGTTCGCTAGCGTAATAATTTAATGTGTCAATTGGGACAATTCAAAAGGTCGTTCGTAAGAAACTGCAATATCGGAAGGTGTGTTCACAGTGGGTACCACAAATTTCGACCGACCACCAAAAAGAGGAACGCATGGGATAGTGTTCGAACCACTTGCTACGTTACAGAGTGGAGGGTGATACATTTCTCTTCCGCATAGTAGCAGGCGATGAATCATAGTGTCACCACTGTGAGCCGAGCAGCAAAAGAGAGAGCATGCAATGGAAGCATGCTCGATCACCAAAAGTCAAAACATTCAAGTTTCGCTGGTAAGGTTTTGCTGAGCGCATTTTTTTAAAATCATGAAGAGCTATTGTTTGCCGACTTTCAAGAACCTGGTGTCAACATCAACTTTACCCATTACTTGCAAACACATGACAAGCTGCAAAAAGCCATCAAGAATAAACGACCCGGCATGCTTTCTCGCGGTGTGATTTTGTTGCACAAAAATGCTCGTCCGCATGTGGCAAAGATTGTGTTGGAAGCATTAGCAAGGAAGAAGTGGGAAATTCTGCAACATCCAGCCTATAGTCCTGATTTGTCACCATGTGATTTTCATTTGTTCGGACATCTAAAAAAAAGCTCTCATTGGGGCAACGATTTCAGACAGATGCAGACGCAATGAACGCGGTAAACACATGGTTCAGTGAGCAACCACAATCCTTTTTTGCGGACGGCATTCGCCGCCTACCTAAGCAATGGGATGCTTGCCTGAATGCCTACGGCGACTTCTTCTGACCAACCCATGGTGCATAATTCATTCAAAATTAATGCTTTGTTTAATTCTACCACACCTGTTAATGTTTCTTACATGCTTTTGTAATAAAGCCATTGGAACGGGTTTCAAATGAACGTCCATAATATTTTAGAATAAAACAGTAGTTGCTGATGTAGTAAATTAGTACTAATCGTTGTTGTTGTTATTGTTGTTGCTGCTGTAGTAGTTGTTGTTATTGCTGTATTAGCAGTAGCCGTATTCGTAGTAGTGGGAGTAGTAGTTGTAGTAGGAGCGGTTTTTGTTATTGCAGTGGGAGTAGTTGTAGCAGTAGCCATTGTTGTTGTGGTAACTGCAGTCTGTAGTAGTAGTAGTAGTAGTAGTAGTAGTAGTAGTAGTAGTAGTAGTAGTAGTAGTAGTAGTAGTAGTAGTAGTAGTAGTAGTAGTAGTAGTAGTAGTAGTAGTAGTAGTATAATGTTTTTGTTGTATCAACTGTTGTGGTGGCGGTAGTAATATTAGCTGTTGCTGTTGTACTTGTAGTAGTAATAGTAGTAGTAATTGTTGTTGCAATATTATCATTATTATTAAGTAGCTTTAGTTGTTTTTGTAGTAGTAGCAGTATTCGTAGTAGTAATTGTTTCTCAGTAGTAATTGTTATTAGTAGTAGTAGTAGTAGTAGTAGTAGTAGTAGTAGTAGTAGTAGTAGTAGTAGTAGTAGTAGTAGTAGTAGTAGTAGTAGTAGTAGTAGTAGTAGTAGTAGTAGTAGTAGTAGTAGTAGTAGTAGTAGTAGTAGTATATTGTTGTTGTATTAATTGTTGTGGTGGCGGTAGTAATATTAGCTGTTGTTGTTATACTTGTGTAGTAATTTTTTTTCGCATTTCCATCCTGTTTCAGGATATTGCGGTCAACACCAGCATCTTTCAGCTGTATGTTGATTCCTAGGCTAGATTACGCTCATCAGCACGCCACGACTTTCTGAGCGACCGGCTCCATACTCTCATAGGTCACTGGCGCGAGTCGAACCACTTCTAATTCTCGTGCGCTCACGTCAACCACGAGAGTATTCGGGGTTAACGGAGAAAGCTGCTAACCCGTCGGCCAGGGTAGTAGTAATTGTTGTTGCAATATATAGCATTACTAGCAGCATTAGTTGTTAGTGTAGTAGTAGCAGTATTAGTAGTAGTTGTTATTAGTAGTAGTTGCACTAGGAACATTAGTAGTAGTAGTAGTAATAGTAGTAGTAGTAGTAGTAGTAGTAGTAGTAGTAGTAGTAGTAGTAGTATTTGTTTCTGCAGTAGTAATTGTTATTAGTAGTAGTTGCACTAGGAACATTAGTAGTAGTAGTAGTAATAGTAGTAGTAGTAGTAGTAGTAGTAGTAGTAGTAGTAGTAGTAGTAGTAGTAGTAGTAGTAGTAGTAGTAGTAGTAGTAGTAGTAGTAGTAGTAGTAGTAGTTGTTGTTGTAGCAGCAGCAGTAGTAGTAGTAGTAGTAGTTGTTGTTGTTGTTGTTGTAGCAGCAGCAGTAGTAGTAGTAGTAGTAGTAGTAGTAGTAGTAGTAGTAGTAGTAGTAGTAGTAGTAGTAGTAGTAGCAGTAGTAGCAGTAGCAGCAGCAGTAGTAGTAGCCATAGTAGTAGTAGTAGCCATAGTAGTAGTAGTAGTAGTAGTAGTAGTAGTAGTAGTAGTAGCAGTAGCAGCAGCAGCAGTAGCAGCAGCAGCAGCAGCAGTAGTAGTAGTAGCCATAGTAGTAGTAGTAGCCATAGTAGTAGTAGTAGTAGTAGTAGTAGTAGTAGCAGCAGCAGCAGCAGCAGCAGCAGCAGCAGCAGCAGTAGTAGTAGTAGTAGTAGTAGTAGTAGTAGTAGTAGTAGTAGTAGTAGTAGTAGTAGTAGTAGTAGTAGTAGTAGTAGTAGTAGTAGTAGTAGTAGTAGTGGAACAGAAGAAGACAAAGACTCCCGCTTTATTTAGTCTCATAAAATCATGGCTATTGCTGGTGCTAAAGAGGACGACTTGAAGCAAGAACACTATGCTACGAGAGTTTTTGAGTACTTACGTGGTAACAGAGCTGCAGGTTTTGCTGAAATCATATACAAGAAATCTTTATCTTAGTGCTGCAATAATAAACGAGCGTACACCCATACACACAATGAGTTATCAAGTATATATATATATATATATATATATATATATATATATATATATATATATATATATATATATATATATATATATATATATATATATATATATACACACACACACACACACACACAGACACAGTTACAAACACACAGTTACACACACATGCGTATACACATACATACTCACCCAGAGACAGGGAGACGTGTAGACATACATGTATGCATGCTTACAGACAGACAGACCTGCTGACAGATGTAAGTCAAGGGCGCGTTTCTGTTGTGTCGCGCTATTGATTACTTTAATGACAATTAAAACATTTTTTGACAAGAAAATCAATGGCAGATGACAGGGCGGTGTTCGCATCAGAGAGTAACTACAGACCTCAGCACTTTATATTCTGCCTTGGATTAAGTTATAGCAGAGCCAAATAACTCGTTCATCCCTCTTTCTTGTTTATTTTCACGCATCGTTTCATCTCCTATCACGCGCATTTTGGAAAATAACAACCAACTGGCGAACGTGTATGTTATTTCCATTTGCAGAGCTTTAGACAAGCAGAAAGCCAAGCTTGCGTTTGCCATTTGCACTGGATAGTTACATAAAGCACACACAAAATCACTGTCGAATAGGGCAGTGTTTCCCAACCTTTTTTATGCTATGCACCACCTAAGCCTTTCTGAAATTCTTATCCCCCCCCCCCTCCCCCAACATATACATAATTTTAATATTCAAAAATTGAAATGTTCTGTAAAGAAATGTGAATGATAGGTTTTAGGAAGAAATCAGGAAATTATTGAGCAATCACAATAAGTAAATATTCAAAACATATAATAGAGAACTGAAATTCAAGTACAAAATAATTTTAATGAAAGATGTTTCTAAATTATTTTAATTACGAGTTCCATTCCATTGGCACCTTGCCGTCTTGACAGACGATAGTTTGTGCTTTAAAAAGGCATAATAACTTTTAACTATGGCGGTAGCGAGTGTGACTGATAAGGCCAATTTGCGCTGTAAATGTCCGTTCACAGTGGGTGCATGTGAACACGTGGTCATTTCCACCATCATGCACCATCTTACGTCTCAAACGCTTGGTGTGTGACTTTTCTGCAATAATTTTCTCCTTTGTCTTTATTCCATTTCTGATATTTGCCCTCCATGCAACACGTTCAGCGGCGACTTGCTCCCAATGTGCATTATCAATGCCTGTATCAATCATGTCCCGCTTACACACATCTTTGTATCGTAGTAGAGGCCGACCCTGAGATCTCTTACCCATCTGTAATTCACCAAAAAAGATATCCTTTGGTATTCTACCATCATCCATCCTCCTAAGATGTCCTATCCATCTAAGTCTACGAAGACTGAGCATGGAATAAACTGTCACACAACCTGATCTTTCCAATACTTCAGTATTTGTGATTTTGTCTTGCCACTTAATACCAAGAATTCTTCGCAGACACCGCATATGAAAGCTATTTAAGTTGTTCTCTTGGTGTGAGTAAGTTGTCCAGGTTTCACTGCCATAGAGAAGAGTACTAAGGACACAGGCTTGATAGACAAAGACTTTTGTTTTGGCAGTAAGCTTCCTGTTCTCCCAGACTCTTTTTCTTAACCTGTTCATTGTTGTTGCTGCCTTACCAATCCGGATGTTGATTTCCTGATCTAGGGATAATTTGCTATTTACCACTGATCCTAGATATGTAAAATGGTCTACTATCTCTAGTTCGGCGTCGTCAATAAAGATTGATGGTACCCCATGTGCACCTTGTGACATAATCTGTGTCTTCTTTTTGCTAATTGTTAAACCAAATTCAGAACAAGCATTGGAGAATGCAGATAGTAGACATTGCAATTCTTCCTCAGAGTGGGTCGTAACTGCAGCATCATCTGCAAAAAACAACTCTCTGATCAGTACCCTCCTAATTTTGGTCTTAGCCTTCAATCTCTGAGAATTGTAGAGGCCGCCATTTGAGCGTGAGTGAATGTATATACCACCATCCTGATCATGAAATGCATATTTCAGTAGAAGTGAAAAGTATATTCCAAAGAGGGTGGGAGCTAGTACACAACCTTGCTTAACTCCACTCTTGATTTCAAATTCTTCAGAAGTTGCACCATCAAACTTGATTATACCCTTCATGCCTGTGTGGAACGATTCCACAATGGACAGAAGAGTTGGTGGGCAGCCAATCTTCTTTAGTGCCTTGAACAGACCCTCACGACTGACCAAATCAAATGCCTTTGTGAGGTCGATGAAGGCAATAAACAGTGGTTGATTCTGTTCACGGCATTTTTCTTGCATTTGTCGCAATGAGAATATCATATCAGTGGTAGACCGGTTCTGTCGAAAGCCACAATGTGATTCGGGGTAGACTTGATCTCCTAGGACTTGAAGTCTGCGCAGAACAATTCTGGCAAATACTTTTCCAACAATACACAGAAGTGAGATACCCCTATAGTTGTTGCAGTCGCTCCGATTGCCCTTGTTCTTGTACATTGTTATGATGCTTGAATCTTTGAAATCCTGTGGGACTTGTCCTTCACGCCAGCATAGCTCTATTAGCTGGTGGATCTGTATAGTGAGTGTGTCTTGCCCACTCCTGATAACCTCTATTGGAATCCCATCCTTACCTGGAGCCTTGCCAGATGCAAGTTCATTTATAGCACACTTAACTTCTGTTATGGTGGGAAGTGTGTCCAGGTGGTCAAGAGTTGGTAGAGCCTCTATGGCATTGAGGGCATCATCCGCTAGTTTGGTCTCACTTGAGTAAAGCTCCAAATAGTGCTCTACCCATCTGTCCATCTGCTGTTTCTTATCAGTGATGATTTCTCCAGTCAAGGTTTTCAATGGTGCACTTCTTTTGATCACTGGACCGCAGGCTTTTTTTATTCCTTCATACATGCTTCTTATGTCTCCCTTATCACTTGCGATTTGAATGGACTCGCCTAACTTGATCCAATAATCATTTGCACACTGCCTCCGGCTTCGCCCAGTCCCTGGTGGGGAGCATCTAATTTAATTCATATAAGTAGTCATATAAGTTCTCGTTCCCGACTATCTGTCTGTCTGTCTGTCTGGTCTGTCTGACCCGGCCCGGCATCGCCCAGCTCCTGATGGGGAGCATCTCATTTAATTCATATAAGTAGTCATATAAGTTCCCGTTCCCGACTATCTGTCTGTCTGTCTGTCTGTCTGTCTGTCCCTCCCTCTCTGTCTGTCTGTCTGTCTGTCTGTCTGTCTGTCTGTCTGTCTGTCTGTCTGTCTGTCTGTCTGTCTGTCTGTCTGTCTGTCTGTCTGTCTGCCTGTCTGTCTAATCATTTATTAGTTGCAGTTAGAACAACCTTAGATAAACGAAGACCAACTTACAAAAAGCATTAGAAAGAGCACTTGAAAGATCTTTACATCTTCCCCAACAATTAACTTGGGTAAATGGAGCGGCGGCAGCAGCAGCAGCAGAAGAAGAAAAAGGAGGAGTAGGAGCTGGGAGGAGGAAGAGGGAGGTGGAGGAGGGAGGAGGAGGAGGGAGGAAGAGATAGGCGGAGAGAGGAGGAGGTAAGAGGAGGGAGGAGGAGGAGTAGGGAGGAATAGGAGGGAGGAGGAGGGATTAGGAGGAGGAGAGAGGAGGACGAGGGAGGAGGAGGAGGTAGGAGGAGGGAGGAGGAGGGAGGAGGAAGGAGGAGGAAGGAGGAGGAGGGAGGAGGAAGAGGGAGGAGGAGGGAGGAGGAGGGAGGATGGAGGAGGACGAGGGGAGGAGGAGGAGGGAGGAGGAGTAGGGAGGAAGAGGAAGAGGGAGGAGGAGGGAGGAGGGGGAGGAGGAGGGAGGAGGAGGAAGGAGAAGGAGGAGGAGGGAGAAGGAGGGAGGAGAAGAACGCAAAAGGAGGAGGGGGAGGAGGAGGAAGGAGGAGGAGGAGGGAGGAGGAGAGGGAGGAGGAGGGAGATGGAGGAGGAGGGAGGAGCAGGAGAGAGGAGGAAGAGGGAGGAGGAGTAGGGAGGAGGAGGAAGAGGGAGGAGGAGGGAGGAGGGGGAGGAGGAGGGAGGAGGAAGAGGGAGGAGGAAGGAGGAGGAGGAGGAAGAAAGAGGGAGGAGAAGAACGCAGGATGAGGAGGGGGAGGAGGAGGAGAGAGGAGGAGGGAGAGGGATGAGGAGGAGGGAGGAGGAGGGAGGAGGAGAGAGGAGGAGAAGAGAGGAGGCGGAGGGAGAAGGAGGGAGGAGGAAGAGGGAGAAGGAGGAGGGAGAAGGAGGAGGGAGGAGAAGGAGGGGGAGGAGGAGGAGGAAGGATGAGGATGGAGGAGGAGGAGGAGGGATGTGGAGGGAGGAGGAGGAGGGAGGAGGAGGGAGGAGGTAGAGGGAGGAGGAGAGAGGATGAGGAGGGAGAAGGAGAAGGGAGGAGGAAGGAGGAGGAGGGAGGAGGAGGAGAAGGGAGGAAGAGGGAGGAGAAGGAGGAGGAGGGAGGAGGAGGGATGAGAGGGAGGACGAAGGAGGAGGAGGGAGGAGGAGGGAGGAGGAGGGAGAAGGAGGAGAGAGGAGGAGAAGGGAGGAGGAAGGAGGAGGAGTGATTAGGAGGAGGAAGGAGGGCGAGGAGGTAGGAGGAGGAAGAGGGAGGAGGAGGAGGAAGGAGGAGGAGGAGGAAGGAGGAGGAAGAGGGAGGAGGAGGAGAAAGAGGGAGGAGGAGGAGAAAGAGGGAGGAGGAGGATGGAGGAGGGAGATGGAGGAGGGGGAGGGGAAGAGGAAGAGGGTAGGAGGAGGAGGAGGGGAGAGGAGGAGGAGGAGGATTATAACGCATATGCCTGTAGATAACTGCAGCGAAAAGGTGGGTCTGTCTATCTATCTGACCCGGCGTGGCTTCGCCCAGCTCCTGGCGGGTAGCATCTCATTAAATTGATTTTAAAAAAAAGTAACTTAAAAGAATGTCCTTCCACACACCATCCATTATTTTTAATGAAAACTGTTTCTAATCACCTACATGACTGTAGATAACTTCTTAAGCATAAAAAGATGAGTTACAATGTTATGCATTATGCATTATTTTTATGAAAACTTTGAAAATGCCTTAAAGATTGTATCATTATTTATTATAACTCATATGCCTGTACATAACTATAGACAAAGAGTTTATACATCTTTGAAAACGATGCAACAATATGACTATAAGGTATGCAGAAATTCCCCTTGAAATAACTTTTCTAGAGTTAAGTCCCCTTGCTATATAGAAATTATAATGAAAAATGAAAAATTAAATAATATTAAGTAAGTAGCCGATTTCACACTAAACAAATATCACATTTGGCAGTGCGGGAATTAGAGGAAGACGTGTAGAAAATTTCATCTCAATCGGATGGACCGTTCGCGAACGCATAAAGGACATACACACCCACACACATCCTTTTTTATATATAAGATTTAGTGAGATCTTTGCGCTTGATGCTTGCTGCAAAGAGATTTTATGTCAGGTTCCAATTTAGTTAACTTCAGTCTCAAGTATCCCCGTTTTATTATATTCAGCCGATTTCTTTCTTTGTTCTCTTTTTTAATTTATTTTTTTTTAAAATAAGCAGCAAATCATTTATGGCACTAAATACGCATTCAGCTAAATATGAAGATGGAAACGGTATCAATAGTTCTCTTGCACATTTGGTAGCATTTGGATATTTGATTTTGGTTTCCTCATAAAGCCATGTCATCGCTCCTTTTATATTAAATAAAGTTTTAATTGACTCTTCATTTTGCATTTCTGCGAGTTCTTCTTGATAATGCATATCCAAGTTGGGAAATCAATTTGTTTCAAATCAAAAATTTTTCTTTTAAATCAGCCGATAACATTTTCAGATGATCGACAATAACAAATAACATATATAGTGGTAACAGTCACTTCACAATTTTGGAGATAATGAAACTTTTCAAAAAAATTATTGTAAATATATGTCTGACATAATTAAATAAAGGTAATGAAACCAGATATCTTCGCTTTTGTATCGACAAGAGTTTTAATTATTACTTGAAGTTGTTTATTTTAATATATTTAGTTTTTCAAAGATATCGGCTAAATAACTCACAAATGCCTTACCATCGACCGTTAAGATTTTTCATTTCAGGTTTGTCGCTTAAAAAAATCACTAAGAGTATCAAATAGTTTCATAAATATTTTCAAGCAGTTCCCTTTCTAGAGCCATCTCACTTCATTGTGAAGTATAAGTCTCACATGGTCTTCATTTTGTTCTTCACAAAATAACTTGAAGAGACATTCACATTTGGCAATAGCTTTAATAGCATTGATACACTTTATAACTTCATTTAGTACTTCATTTAGAACAGGCGAAATGTTTTTAGCTACCAGGTTTTCACTGTGAATAACACAATGCACAAGACGCATTTCTGAATTCGCATCTTTCATCAATTTTAAGCAACCATTTTTCTTCCCCATCACCATCTGCCGCACAAGATGTTATATTTTTCATTGTTATATTATTGACATCTAAGTAATTTTTTTAGCTTACTATATATATATATAAGAATGGAAGATAATAGGGAAACAAAACTCGCTTACACTCAGGAAATAAATGACCGTAGACCCCGAGGTAGACCAAGAAGGCGGTGGAGAGATAATACATATACAGACCTACAAGCACATGGAATCAACGACTGGCAAGAGAAGGTCCACCAGAGAGACGAATGGAGACGGATTGTATCTGCAGCAAAGAACCTCAATGGCTCGGAACGCTGAAGAAGAAGAAGAAGACGATATATATCGCTTACAGATCGCCACTGTGAGGTGAGTATGAATATCTTTTCAATTCACATTTTTTAAATTCTCATTTTCTTCACTCCTTTCATTTTTTCATCCTTTTGTTCTTCTCGTCCTGTCGTCACCTTCTGATGAAGTCACAGGAGATCTCCGTGACTGTATGTTGTGTTTGTGAATGTGTTTGTTTGCTGAAGAAGGCTAGTCGCCGCAACCTCCTGTATGTGTCTTAATTCTGTTATGTAAAGCTGCACTACTTTGTGTCATTTTATATTGTTTACACTTTCACAGCTTTACTGCAGTTCCGCCCAATTTTATTTATATATATATATATCGTTGGAGGTAGTGGTGCTTTCTAATGATTTACAGAACTACATTTCTTCAGCAAACTCACCTTATCAATATATCTTACGTAAGTTATAAGTACGGCCTCACTGTCTCTCAAAGTTGATTCATCGACTTGCACCGAGAATTTTCCTGTGTTCAGCTTTTCAACCAGTTGTATTTAAATATCCTCACTCATTTCTTCTATTCTTCTGCTAACAGTATTGTTACATAGTGGCATAGCTGTAATGTCTTTGTCATCTTTTTTCCAGAACCGTTTTGAGAAATGCTGATATTGATGGTTTGATTAAATTCTCCCCTGTAGTATGACTTTTCCCCTGATTTAGCGATGAGTAATGAAGTTTGATAACTAGCCTCAAGAGTACGATTGATAGTTGCATTATGAGCAGTAAATAGAGACTTTAATGTTACTCTTTTCTCAAAATTGTTCTTTAAAGTTTGGAAGTAATTCAAATCTGAATTAATATGAGCATTATGTTTCGCCTTCAAATGTGCTTCAAGGCGAACTCGTTTCATTGATTCGTTGGTCAAGCATTGTTGGCATAAAAGACAAAAAGGTGACCGTCCATCGTGGACAGCGAGTATGAAAACAAATTTTAAATATTCTTCCGAATACTGACGAATAGTTTTCTTGCTTGCACCACTCATTTCACTATTGGCTGAAATAAATAAATATAAGATCAATTAAAAACTAAATTACAAAAATTAATATGAGCTGGAGTAAGCGTAGACTAAAAATGCATATTTAAATATGCATGGCACATTTACCCCACCGCAAAAAAAAAAAACAAAAAAAAAACACTTATTTCATTTGACAATTTTTTTCTGGAAAATGATGCGTCTAAAACTGAAATTCATAACAATTACCAATTTAATTTACATACATTTTATATATCGCTTATACAGTGGTCTGGCTAAGCAGAAGTCGCAGGGGCCGAAGGAATTTGTTCTACTTATCCGAAATTCTACTTATCCAGACTGCACACATATTTATACTAATTTACACTAATACCATGCAGTAGCATTGAGTAAAATGATTGTACCACTTAGGAAACACAGGCTGTGAACAAATAAATAGCAATACAATATCAGCAATGTTGAAATGTTTAATTTCGAAAATGTCCAAATTAATTAAAGAAAAAGTCTGTGATGTATCTTCCCATTGCCTGTTTAAAGGCACAAAATGGTGAGACTGCATCATCTGAACATCCATTCTGCATCATGTAAATGTCAATTTTGTCAATTGATGCCAAAATATCTGACTGCGATACAGGTTGTGCTTGCAGCCCACAGTCATCCTCATCATCAGAGTCAGAGCTGGAAGGGTCTGTTGATTGAATGACTGGCATACATAGCCCTATAATATCAGTGCTTGAAAGAGTGGCACTAGTAGAAACATCATTGTCAATGTTCACAACCTCCTCTGGATCAGTCTTCAGCTCTTTATACAATCTAGCAAGTAATGGACCCACTGAAATGTCAGTAACATTGCTCTCACTGCTCGCAGAATTATATTTAGCTAAAGCAGGTCTGAGTACGTCTTCTATCCATGAGTGAGTCGTTGCTTCGTCAACTGACTGTTTCTCTCCACACACATTCTTGTAAGTGTTGCAATGTCGTTTTTGGAAACTATCCAACCAGCCAGCACTACAATTCCAGTCTGTCTGACCTCCAAGACGTGCAAATTCTTCTGCTTTCGCAATAAGTAAAGGCCCATTTACTGGTACACTTACCAGTCTAATCACAGTGAACCATTTTAAAATGGCAGCATCAACAAAATCGAACGCAGCAGTTCTTCTAGCTCTCTGCCCATCACTGTCGATTTGACATTCGAAAAACAATTGTTTGTAGCGGTCTTTATGCTTTAAAATGCAGGAAAGTGTCGATGTTGGAATACTAAATTATCTAGCTATATGCACTTTCTTCTTCCCACTATGTTCAACCTCTTCCAACATCTCAATCTTTCTTTTTAAAGCCAAAGTTTTAAGCTTTCGTCCACTAGCAGCCACTGTTGACATGTAGCAACATATCGTATGTGCGAGATTGTTCTCCGGCCTGACTAAAAATACACATTCTTTCGCGAAACAAATTTTTTTTTTTTTTTTTTTTTTTTTTGGGGGGGGGGGGGGGGGGTGAAACGAACAGTTCGACTTAAACGTGGACATTTATATAGTCGGTATTCGTTTTTATGTTCGACTAATCCGAAAATTCGAGTTAACAGAATTCGACTTATCAGGAATTTTTATACAAAGAGAAAGAAGGATCTTGGCCGGGACCAAGCCAATAACGTCGACTTAAGCGAAATTCTAGTTATCCGAGTTCGACTTAAGTGGACTCGACTGTATTACTTATATTTATATAATGTATATATTTGTTTTTTCTTTAAACAACGAGCCTTTTACAACAATTTAACTGACGCTTATTTCAAATTAACACCAACAGTGAATGCTGAGAGATACTGCGAAACACAGCAGAAACTGAGATTCCGGCGCTAAGCATTTCTCGCCATTTAGAACAAATTGCTCGAAATGCTTAGTGCCGGCCCAGTATAACCAGTAGTTCAACTCTAACGACTAACAATGAAATCACGGCTACTAACATGTCGGACAGGAGTTACTTATTCTGGACCTTTACCCAGCTCGAGAAGCGACTGAGAGTCGTCATGCGGTTAAATTAAACTCTGAAACTTCGGCACATGCGGGACACCTGGCTGAGCAGCAAATCTGATGAAATTCAAGGCTTTGCTGTCAGACATGATATGAAAAACTTCTACAACTCACTGAAAGCGGTCTATGTTCCTACATCACAAGGCACAGTTCCCCTCCTCAGTGCAGATGGGGGAACATTGGTCACCGATAAGAAAGAAATCCTTCAGCGCTGGGCAGAACATTTCAGCAACATCTTAAACGCAACTTCCTTCTTTGATGATGAAACCATCAACTGCCTTCCTCAAGTTCCCATAAATGATACACTTGATGACCTGCCAACCATAGTGGAAGTAAACAAAGCCATCCAGCAACTCTCCAGCGGCAAGGCACCTGGTCCGGACTTCATCCCGGCAGAGATATACAAGGCAGGTGGGCCGGTCCTAACATAGCAGCTTCACCAAGTCTTTACAAACATATCGGTGAATGAGACCATGCCACAAGATTTCAAGGACGCGTCAATAGTCCACATTTACAAACGAAAAGGAAACCGCCAATCCTGTGACAACCACCGAGGCATCTCCTTGCTTTCAATTGCAGGGAAGACACTCGCCAGAATTCTTTTCAATCACCTCACGGCCCATCTCGATCAAGGTCTTCTTCCCGAGAGCCAGTGTGGCTTCAGAAAACAACGTGGAACTGTTGACATGATTTTCGCTGCAAGAAGAGAAATGTCAGGAACAGAACTGCGAAATGTTCTCCACTTTCATTGACCTCCTCACCAAGGCTTTTGATACAGTCAGCAGAGAAGGACTGTGGAAGATTATGGCAAAACATGGCTGTCCACGAAAGTTTGTCCAAATAGTGCGGCTATTTCATGATGGCATGCAGGCAAGAGTACACGAAAATGGTGAACTATCTGAGTTCTTTCCTGTCACCAATGGAGTGAAGCAAGCATGTGTCCTGGCAGCAACACTGTTCAGCCTCATGTTTTCAGCTTTTTTGACGAATGCCTTCGAGAAAAACGACATTGGAATAGACATCAACTACCGCATGTATGGAAAATTATTCAATCTCAGAAGGCTGAAAGCTAAAACAAAAATTAACAGTGACACCGTCAGAGAGCTCCTGTTTGCTGATGATTGCGCTCTATACGCCAACTCAGAGGCGGACATGCAACATAATGTTTCAGCTTTCTCACATGTCTGTGCCAACTTTGGGCTCAATGTCAATTTGGAGAAGACTGTAGTTATGTACCAGCCAGCTCCAGGGAATAATCACACTGTGCCGAATATCAAAGTGAATGGTCATAGTCTAAGTGTTGTGGACAAATTCACCTATCTTGGCAGCACTGTGTCACAAGCTGCCACAATTGCTGATGAAGTGAGTGCAATAATCTCCAAGGCCAGCGCGGCCTTTGGCAGACTGTATAAGAATGTATGGGACAGAAATGGAATAAGCCTGCAAACAAAGCTGAAAATCTACAAAGCAGTTGTATTATCCACACTGCTATATGCTTGTGAAACCTGGACTGTTTATCGGCGACATGCTAGGAAATTAAACCACTTCCACACAGTCTGCCTTAGGAAGTTACTGAAGATTAAATGGCAAGACAAGATCCCAGACACTGAAGTCCTAGAAAGAGCGTCCATGCCCAGTATCCACACTCTACTAATGAAGAATCAGATTCGCTCGACTGGTCACTTGACTCGCATGCCAGATCACAGGCTCCCTAAACGAATATTTTACGGTGAGTTGCGTTGTGGTAAACGCTCCAAAGGCGGCCAGATGAAACGCTTTAAAGACCCTCTGAAAATCTCCCTGAATGCTTTTGGAATTCATCATGACACCTGGGAGACTGCAGCCAGAGACCGAAATTCGTGGCGTGCATCATTACGCAAGGGTGCAGTCACTTGTGAGACCACCAGGATTGCAAGAGTTGGGAAGAAAAGACAGAACAGAAAAACCACTGCAGGAGACCCTCCTCCTGGAACGTCAAGCATTCTTTGTCCACATTGTCAAAGAACATTTCGAGCCAAAATAGGCCTTATCAGCCATCTTAGAACTCACGGCTCCACACTTTCAACCCAACTGGATGAAATGAATGGTCATCATCATTCTTGATGGACAAACAACACAACACACAACAACTTAAACTCTAGACGCTTTCATTTTCGAATTGCCCTTCTTAACAATCGAATTGCCCCCCTGTGGGCCGTGGGCCCCACGTTGGGAAACACTGGAATAGGGTGTTTTCTAAAGCTTATTACAAATAACAATTATTCCCAAGCGGCGCTGCGCAAATGGTATAGCAGATGTAGAGGAAATTATTTTTAAAATTCATGACAAGATTGAGAACAAATGATGTGAATGTATGATTCAACTACTGTCACTGTCATTATATATATAGCCTTTATAGTATCTTGCGGTGTATGACAGGGAGGTCTTGAGCTTGAAGAATTAAGACCGCCTGGCTTTGCTCATTTTCATTCATGCGACTGATGTTATACCTTCCAAGGCACACTGGCCATCAACTCGAGTCCTTGCCCATACGAGCATTGAAATCACCGAGCATATAAATGTAGTCGGATTTTTGGAACTCCCTTGATCACAGAGTCTAACACCTCATAGAATGAATCCTTCACTTCATCAGAGAAATTGAGTGTCGGTGCATATGCAGTGATAATGGTGGCAAAATTACAAGAGTTTGCCAAGTGCAGGGATAATAATCTTTAATTACTTCCAGCTGGAATTGCATCATTCCCAGTAGCGAATTCTTCAATGCAAATTCCACACAATGATGCCTTTTGTCTGCCTGCCCTCTACCCTTCCAAAAAAGGTGTAAATGTTTTCCCTGAGTGACCCTTCCTCAGCGAGACGAGTCTCCTGCAGGCCAGCAATATCAATGTTAAGACGATTGAGTTTAGCATCAATCACAGCCGTTTTTTTCTCACATGATCAATATTCGTCAGTGGAAAATTCTGGACACATTGTTCTTATGTTCCAGATTACAAGCCGTAGCTTGAGGTTTCTATTTTTCTTTTCGGTAGTACCTGGTGCATTGGTTTTACAGCCTGCATTTAAGATTTCGTCCTAACCCCAAGCACCACTTGAAGCAGGCATGCCGTGGCGGATCAGCACCCTATTGGTCGGGGGCTGCCGAGCTTGAGGCGGGCGGTAGTTGATCAGTGACACCTGTAGGTGTTTCGCACCGTCAGAGGCAACTCGTTGCGCCCCATGTCTACGCCAATTGACTAGGTCTTATAACCCTAACTGCTACCTCTCACTTTGATTCCAGACCGGTTAAGACCATGGATGGAGATATACCTGATCCATAGCACAAAGCCAGGGTTAAAATATAGAGACCATGTGTTGCCCGTGCAGCACGATCCCTCTCTCGGTCTTCCTAGTTCACTCCAGAGGAAAGGTAATATCAATAGATCTGGAACAAGACCAGCTGCAGAAGCTGTCGGATCAGCAAAGCAATGCTCTAACTGTCCACCTGTCGGAGCTTCAGTCCCAGACCAGCTGCCAACCAAGGATTAGGGCCTGGTCTGCCCTGCCATGAAATTTTGCCTTTAGGTTGCATTTCCTCACACCAGGATAAAATTATACCCTCTCAGTTGCGCTCTTCCGCCCGAAGCAGTTGACACAATGTGGGATGTTGGGTTTGGTAAGCGCCGCCCAACATTCGGCGCTAACAGAAACAGGTAGTACCGTCTACTATCATACGGTAGCTCAGTCATATCTGACTAAGACCTAACTATATGCTCACAACCCGCGATCTTTAAATCGATGCATGCTATTCTGCACGAAGCATGCCAGTCTAAACTTTTATCAGTATGCTTTGTGAATCATTTACAATCAGAACATGCTATAGTTTGTTCTCCAACCAGCGGAAAGCTGCAGTAACCGCCTCCACCTCCATTCTCAGACCTGAGAAAGTTACGTGATCCGTTATATGCCACGCCCTTCTTTACAAACCATTGGCCATTGGCTTTTACTATGAATCCCCGGGCACTTTTATTTTGCCTCTTAACACAGAACCGTGGGTATAAATAATCACATTGCCGAGACGGGAGTAGTCCTGAATTCATTGCTGAATTTCTACTTTCTACTTCGGTAGCACCTTCTGGCCACTCATTACACTCACATCCCAATATGATTGTAATCCCACACAAGTATGAATTGCTATTTGGCACTATGACCCATTCCTCGTCCCTGCGAATCTTCTCAAATGGGCACACTTCCCTGATGGTGTCTTGTGCCAGAGCCATCCCGGATCTTCCTCTTAACAGCCTGTGGCCCTTTACTGCATCCAGGAAATCATGCATGAGGTGTTCCTTGGCTGCAACACCTTGAATCTGTCTGCAATGGTCGGTAGTGCCAGGATATATCGCATGCACACTATTGGGGTGTCCCCTGTACACCCAAGAATCACCCCCATGGCTTCATTCTGTATACGAGTTAGTTTCACAAGTTGACTTTTTGAGACAGTGAGCATTCTTAGTCCATACTCAACCACTGAAATGATTAAGTGCTGAAAAAGCGTGAATAGCATTTTCTTGTCCATGTCCCTTGCCGCCACACACTTCAGTGCATTGAATCCCTTCTGGCACTTTGTAACCATCACTTCAACGTGATCCCTTAGGACAGACTTCTATAAAAAGTAATTCTCAGGTGCTTCTGTCTGCATTCTCTAATCAAATTTCTACCATTTATTGTGAGGTCTTGGGAGGTCAGCTTTAACAATCCTATTGTCCAGAGAGCACCACAAGACAGAAACCTTTTCTGGGGTAATGGCATCATTCATCTCCGCACACCAATCTATCACTTTTTCTATTGTGGTCTGCAGCTCCTGGGCTGTTTGATTTATGTCCCCCCCCCCCCCTGTCTGTATGTGAGACCATCATCTGCAAATGTTAGTATCATTCCAGCCCCTGTCTGTATGTCAGACCATCATCTGCAAATGTTAGTATCATTCCAGCCCCAGTCTGTATGTGAGACCATCATCTGCAAATGTTAGTATCATTCCAGCCCCTGTCTGTATGTGAGACCATCATCTGCAAATGTTAGTATCATTCCAGCCCCTGTCTGTATGTGAGACCATCATCTGCAAATGTTAGTATCATTCCAGCCCCTGTCTGTATGTGAGACCATCATCTGCAAATGTTAGTATCATTCCAGCCCCAGTCTGTATGTGAGACCATCATCTGCAAATGTTAGTATCATTCCAGCCCCTGTCTGTATGTGAGACCATCATCTGCAAATGTTAGTATCATTCCAGCCCCTGTCTGTATGTGAGACCATCATCTGCAAATGTTAGTATCATTCCAGCCCTTGTCTGTATGTGAGACCATCATCTGCAAATGTTAGTATCATTCCAGCCCCTGTCTGTATGTGAGACCATCATCTGCAAATGTTAGTATCATTCCAGCCCCTGTCTGTATGTGAGACCATCATCTGCAAATGTTAGTATCATTCCAGCCCCTGTCTGTATGTGAGACCATCATCTGCAAATGTTAGTATCATTCCAGCCCTTGTCTGTATGTGAGACCATCATCTGCAAATGTTAGTATCATTCCAGCCCTTGTCTGTATGTAAGACCATCATCTGCAAATGTTAGTATCATTCCAGCCCCTGTCTGTATGTGAGACCATCATCTGCAAATGTTAGTATCATTCCAGCCCCTGTCTGTATGTGAGACCATCATCTGCAAATGTTAGTATCATTCCAGCCCCTGTCTGTATGTGAGACCATCATCTGCAAATGTTAGTATCATTCCAGCCCCTGTCTGTATGTGAGACCATCATCTGCAAATGTTAGTATCATTCCAGCCCTTGTCTGTATGTGAGACCATCATCTGCAAATGTTAGTATCATTCCAGCCCCTGGTGCTTCAAGATTCGCAATCTTGCTCGTATACACATTGAAAAGCAGAGGGAAAACTGCTGACCATAGTGGTAGTCCAGGGGCTGTGATACGTGGCTCAGAGGTCAATGTACCCAGTCGGAGAACCACTCCACGAGAATACAGAACAGCAACAATCCAGTTCACCAACCAATGATAGGCCAAGTAAAGGTAGAACAACATACAAGGTAGAATAGGTTTAATTGGGAAGACACCATCAAAAGGTGTACTAAACAGACTGACTACACTAACACGACAGAGCAGCAGAGCCATTGTATCCGACTTTATACACGAACATGGCAAGAGATCTGTGTGCCCTGGATCGTAGTTGTATTACAAAGAACCATATTATGTTATGAACGAAGCCCGTGTAACAGTTACCTTAAGAAGGTATTTCTTATCAATAAAACGAATTGTCTGGTGAAAGGGAATCTTCATTCTGAAAGTGTGGCCAAGAGCAGCAAACGTTTGGGGCACTGTGATAGAGAATATTATCTGCCGACTGTGCTATGAAACGTGGGTTTGGGAACCACTGATATAGAACCCATTTTGTTAATTATCATATGAGACATGAGTTTGGGAGCCTGTCGTGGAAATTCTTGGAGTTGTCGACTGTCGCGCCATTCGTCTACAGGATGCTGCCATCCTTTGATGTTGGACACAGACTGTCCTGATGAAAGTCGGCAAGATCTTTTGTTGTGGGGAAAAGATTCTCCAGATTACAGGCCGGCAAGACTTTTTGGAGTACCGGGAACAATTCCCAAGATTAAAGCGGGACAGCCGGCCAGTTGTTTACATCGAGTCGAAAAAGGAGAGAGAAAAATAGCTTCTCGACGCCTAGTGTCTAGTCAGATTTGTGACGTCATTCAGACACAGTATTAAAACAGTCTGGATAAACAACTTTGGCGAGAGTCGACCAAATGTTGTGAGGCAACAAGGACATGTGTTGTTGTTCCTGGTTTGATTATGGAGAGAGACTACAGTGTCTTATGTTGATTTACATCGGCGGACATTTATCCATTGTGTGATTTAGTAGTCTCGATTTCAAACAGGAATAAATATATGGTATTTAATTAAATAGACCCAAATTAGATGTTTCTTAGGAATCGAGTGTAGTAATGTGCGTTGTGAGAACGTATTATAGGAGCGTCGGCAGTAGTAGGCTATCGCGTTGCTTAAACTAGCTAGTGTGAGATATCAATTAACTCAGTGAGTTAAGAACAATGTAGTGGGATGATATTTAGGGAGATTGAGGATGGTTGGTTTGGGGGGATAAAGGAAATGTAAAGTGGTAGGATCTTCCAGTAGGGTATCTACTGGGTTTCTGCACTTTTCCTTTGGTCTTTCCTTGTCTTACGCTGACTCAGACCGATGTGATGAGCTCCTCTGCCTTATGACAGAGTTTAGTTCTCTGTTATATATCTGAGTGCGGCCGTCGGCCTACACTCACATAATAAAGGTCGGAATCGGGTTGCTCTCACCAGGGGTGTTCTCTCTTCAACAGGTTCCACTATGTTTTCCAAAAAGCTAGCAGAAAAGTCATGGAAGAAAATTATGGCTCGATCATTGAAGGCAGTTTTTACTCGGCGGCTTTTGCACTGGACCCATAACCCAGAGGATCTGCAGGAACCTGGCTTCTGCTGAGCAGGAACCGACGATAATCTAAGAGTGATTCCTCAGTGATAGTTCTCATCATAGTAGAGTGAAGATACTTACAATACCACCAGTAACAGTAGCAATAGTAGTTATATAGAGAAATTGACAATTAACATTGCGTTTTACAAATGGTGAATTCCTGTGAGAACTTAACAATTAACATTGTGTTGTTGTTTTTTAATGGTGAATTCACGTGAGAAATTAACTACTAACATTTTGTTTCAAAGTGACAGTAAACATTATTTTACTGTACAAAGGTTATCAGATCACCGAACTTTTAGTGACATAATAGTTACACTGTGTGTGTCATTTATGGTCAGTATCGGACTACATCCACTATTGGTGACCAGGTATCCGGACAATCCAAGAGCCATTGGAGGAAGTCGACACTTGGCCAGTGAGACGCATCATTTGGTGAGGTCCTTCTGTACTTGATCTATGGTGCTGTTGTGTGGCCGGTACTGTGATGAATGCAGACTTTATCCTGAGCTGTTCGGTCTGATTCTTCATACACACTAGATTATACGACAGACATTCTACACATACACACTTTGCACATACCTGACACTTTCTTTATTAAATTAATTTGTCATTTTGTTAGAAGCTAGAGTTGTGTAGAATGTTTTGGAAAAGAATGAGAGGGGGCATGGTCCTGTGGTAAGAGAGAAAGAGAGAGAGAGAGAGTGAGTGATCCAAGGACTGGTGGGGTTTTGTGGACTGAGATTCAGGAGATCCTCAAGATAATGATATGGAGTTAAAATAATGTGGGTGTTGATTCCCCTCACCCCAGGGACGACACGTATTACGAAAGTGCCACTGATTACAACATTATCTGGCGACTGCAAATTGTGACGTAGGTTTGGGAACCAATAATATACAACATTATCTGAAGACAGTAACATGGAGAGGTGGTTTTGGGTACCATTGATATATAACATAATCTTGCTACGGTAACACGGAGACATAAGTTTCAGAACCACAGATATAGAGCATTATCTAAAGACAGTAAAAGAGACGCAAGTTTGGGAACCACTAATATAGAGCATCATCCTAATATAGTATCACGGATATGTATGTTTGGGAACCACTGATATAAAACATTATCTGGAGACAGTGACATAGTGAGGTATGTTTGGGAACCGTTGATAGAAAACATTATCTTAAGACAGTGACTTAATGAGGTATGTTTGGGAACCACTGATATAAACCGATACACACAGCCAGTGACATGGGAATGTAGATTTAGGAACCACTGGTATAGAACATTATATAGAGATTATGACATTGAGAATTAGGCCCGCCTGCATGGAAGAAAAGCAGTCCTAATTTTAAAAATCACAGCTCTTGTCGTCTGGACAATACATCAGGCTGATAATCCCCGACGTTGGACAGACGTGGTTAGATAACCGCCCTGGGAGATGTCGCCGCACATGGACCCTGATGAATCACACAAGAGAAAGGAAAACAACCCCTAACATCACCATTATCATGTGCCATGCCGATATCTTACGCGATAACCATAGTCGTAGACCAGCTCAGTGTTCTTGTCTCGACCATATTACGTGGCCAAGCCATCCAGGTATTTAATTATCTGCCCTCTCCTTGTTGTCTTCCCCTAAATCTAGCCAGTTGTTACCAAGTTCTCCAATTTATTTCTTCTCATAACTGTCAAAAAACTGTGACTGTCTGCGTCTAATTTCTCTAATCAGTTTACGATTTTTATTTGTTTCTTGTAGGACTTGGTCATTGGGTTTTCTGTCTGTCCATGGTATTCTTTGCATTATCCTCAGAAACCACATTTCCACAGCCATTAGATGTTTTTTTTAGCTTAACTGCTCATTGTCCACTCTTCACATTCATACCAAAGTCAGGTTCTATGTAGCACCTCAACACTCTTTTTCTCATTGCAAATGACATGTGACACCCTAACACTCTACAAGCTAAATGGGTGATATATTTGTACGTAGGGGGTGGACATATTGCAGTGGCCAGCACGCCTGCCTGCCTGCCCCCCTTTTGTTCATGAATTCGAACGAGCATTGAGGCGGATGTTTACATTTGAACTGGGCATCCCTGTCGATGCAGCCTAACTTGTGTGCCAGGAAATGTTACGGGAAATCAACGTGGCCGCTGGCGTGATATTAACAACTGCTCCGATCGAAAAGCCGATTGGTGTAAAACACAAAATATGAAACTAGTGCCATCTCAAGTACATCTCAAGACAAAATGGCACTTTACTTACTTATATTTACACGTGACTATGTATGGTACATAGATAACAACGCTTATTCCTTCAATGATTTCACATCTAACTGAGGTGATGTGCTGGAACCCGATGGTCTTATATTCACCCATTTTAGTTAGGCAGAATCTGTATCAATTTGAAAATACTTTGGTTTTTTTTTTTTTTTTTCTATTTTAGTTCAGTTGTTTGAACTAATAACGCTGTTGAAGATGAGGACTGAGCGCTTACGGGAATACCCGAGTGCAGTGATGTCGGTTCTTGACTCAACTAAAGAATGTTTTGTATATCCTTTTATTTTTTCAAAGAATATAACTTTGTTGTGTCACGCGACACACTTGCCCGACTCCTGGTTTATTTAACACAAGGCGTTGGAGTGCGTGCGTGCGTGGAAGTGGTTGTTAAATAAATAAGTACTAACGGTAACAATTACAAAGGGATAACATTCTGACAAAAGTACCTGGCCAGGTAAACTAGACATTCGTGTTAGGTCTTCATATATACATAAACAAGTGCCCTTCATCTTCTGTCTTGTGTCTCCCATGTAGATCCCAATCTCTTCTATCGGATCATCCTTTAGACATTCTTCTTTTTTGAGCGGCAATTTATAAAGACTGGTCGGCCAACTCTTGAGTAGACTTTTCTGCCTATTACATTTATGCAACGGGGCTTCAAATCAAACCCTTAACAGTGTGATATAAATTACAATAACCATGTCATTGTATGTAACATATCAATATTGTAAGGAGGTTTAAGCACGTGACATCACGTTGCAGACGAACATGGTGACGTCATAATTATAGTTTAAAGATGGCCGCCCCACTTTTGACGTGCACCAAAGAGGAGCAGCGTTCTGTTATCCGTTGTTTGATCAGTGAAAGAGTGAAACCTATAGAAATTAATCGGCGTATGAAGGTCTAGTACGGTGATGCATGCCTGTCAGTCCAGCCCGTATATGAGTGGAGTAAGAAGTTTCAAACCTTTTCGGTCCGATGAAGGGCTACAGCAGGTGGAGTATGAGTGGTTACACGCGCTATCAAGCGAATGTTTTTCTACACGAATCCTAGCACTGTATCGGCGCCGGGGGACTTGAATTGAACGCAGTGGTGACTACATCGAAAAATGAAACATTTGTTCTTTACGATTTCAGAATATATTCACACATACACGAACACACATTTAGGGTTTCCATTTGAAGCATCCTCGTAAATACTCATGTCCACCGACGTGGACGAATACTGTCTTATAACAGTATCATGACTCGCAAGCTGAAATTATGTGGCCATTTAAACATGGCAGTTTCCTGGAGATAAATGTGATAGATGATGGCATAGTTCCTGGAAGAAGAGTGTCATTCAGAACGAATATTGATACAGGCCATTGTAGAAACATTGGACGGGAAAGTTCATGATGCAGAAAACTGGTAAAGAATTGAGAATCTCTTCGGCCGTCGTGATGGGATCAACGTTCGTAGAAGAACTGCTACGTAAAGGTGCTAGTTGGCTTTCAAAGAATATAGAGGGGAATATGTGGAATTCAGAAGGTACACTAGGCACCAGTAACATTGAAAGTGGCAGACACACCGGTACGAAATAGTCCCGCCTCGCATTCGGTTTCACGGCTGTAGTGGTGCACCGCACGCGTGTAACCCGGACTGAGTGTTAATTCAATTGAGGATTTCCGGTCAAAGTGCCAGCGACTTTAGCGGCTAATTTCCTCTCTCCTGGCGGTTTGTTTGGAGCTTACAAACAGTTCATACAGTTCAGACAATTCATAACGTAATTCCAGTAATCGTTGACAAGCGAATGGTGTTTTACTGAGACATTTTGATATATGTTCCTATGTGAGACATGTTATATTTCTCAACACAGCGCACACTCAACATTTGGGGGAAAGGGATGGGGCGACACCGCGCAGACTGAGATCTCAATAATTAATGTTCTGCGCATTCCTAAGTTGAGAACTGCATGATGTTGTACATCATATTGTAGGGAATTGGATACAGAACATAAATGGAGATCTATAAATAACATATTCATTGATTCAATATATGAACAGAAGACAAGATGAATTCAAATGGCGACAAAACATATTCCCCCACTGCATTACATGAATGGAAAGCCAGAAGATACATTCATGCACAAGTATGTTTGACAGTAATATTCTCCATACACACACACACACACACACACACACACACACACACACACACACACACACACAGAGAGTCATGTATGTGTGTGTGTATATATATATATATATATATATATATATATATATATATATATATATATGTGTGTGTGTGTCAGTGTGTGTGTCGGTGTGTATGTGTGTCTGTGTGTGCGTGAGTGTGAGTGAGTGTGTGTGTGTGTGTGTGTGTGTGTGTGTGTGTGTGTGTGTGTGTGTGTGTGTTTGCACGTCTACAAATTGATGGGAGAGACCTTAGACTTGTAAAACCAAAATAAAAAAATTAAAAAAATAAAAACTTACATTAGAAACTGAATTAAAAATGTACAATGAAGTATGTCAATACCAGTCCACCAGAGAGGTGTCCGATAGGGATGTATGTCGTATTTAATATGTTACGAGAAATGTAAAGGACAAGTGAGGATTCGCTACCGAAGGGCTTAACATCAACAATATAAGATATGCATATGATACATTACTGATTGCAAGAAATGAACAGGACCTGCAGCATTTAGCTGATGTAGTTACTGTACACACAATAAACAACTAAGGTTAGAACTACATTGTAAGAAGACAGAGATTATGGTAATCTCCAAGAGGAAGAAATACCACAATGTAGGAAACAAGTAAACAGGAACATTCTTACACAAGTGAATCAGCAGAACTATCCTAGAATAGTTGTAACATCTGCTGGAAGATATCTTGTAGAGATTAGAACAAGGATCATTGCGACAAATGTAGCCTTTTGAAAAAATGGTAAACATACCAGTAAACATCTGTCAGCTACAGTGAGAAAAAGAATGTTGACGGAATACATGTAAATAATACTGTTGTATGCAGGTGAAACATGGAAATAAGCTGACAAGCGAAGAAACACCTACTGGCGGTGAAAATCCGGTTTCGGGGGAAATGCAAAGGATACCAAGGAGAAACAGATAATCGAATGAGAAAGTCCTACAAAAATAATTGACACCATAAATTGATTAGAGAAATTAGATGTAGACAGTGACGATTTCTGGGGTACGTTAGGAAGAGAAATAAACCAAACAACGGGCAAAATCGATGAGGTAAGAGCAAGAGAAAGGCAGAGAGAAAAACACCTGTATGGTTTGGCCACATGGCATAATCAGGACAAGAATACAGACTTGATCCACGAATACGGTGATCGTATGCGTTAGCTAACCATGTCAGTCCATGCTTATCCATGTGGCACATGATGATGATGATGATAGATTAGAAGTTATAGAGGCAACGCGCCATATTTCTCTATGTGTGTGTGCGTGCGCGTGTGTGTTGTGCGCGCGCGCGTGCGTGCGTGCGTGCGTGCGTGTGTGTGTGTGTGTGTGAAGACAAAATGGTTGACTGAAGAAATATTAAAGTTTTTGGCCCAAAGACAACAGAGTAAAAATAAATGTGATAAGATAAATAAAGAAATAAGAGATAATTGTGTGAAGGCAAAAGAAAGTTGGTTAAACAAGCAGTGCAAGAAAATTGAATTAAATTCTATTAAAGATTTTGTTTAAAATATGCACAGATACATCAGTAAGCTTACAGGAAGAAAAATAAGAATATATACAGTGTGTTTAAAACTAAAAACAGGAAAACTATTATTGGAGGAGGATGCTATAATGAAGAGGTGGAATGAGTATATAAGAGAATTATACTATGGAGAAACGGAAGAATTAACACAAGAAAGTAACTTAGAAGGTCATCTATTTCAAAAGAAGAAGTCGCTGAAGCTGCCAAACATATGAAGAAAGGAAAAACAGCTGGACTAGTTGGAATCACTATAGAAGAATTAGAAGTGCTGGGAAAATTTGGAGTAGATATAGTAACCAAAATGTTGAATGATATTTACAGCAGTGGATATCTACCGAGCGATATGCTGAAATCTGTATTTATAGCTATACCAAAAAATACCAAGAGCAATCGAATGCGATGATTTTCGTACGATTGACCTCATAAACCATGCCACTTAGTCTCTACTCAGAATTATAATGAGAAGAACAAGAAAGAAAATACATATGGAAACTAGTTAAGAATAGTATGGATTTGTGGAAGGAAAGGGTATAAAGGATGCAATATATACATTTCGGACACTAATAGAAAGATCAACAGAGATTTGTGCTTCATAGATTACACTAAAGCATTTGATAAAGTAAAACATGATGAACTGTTTAAAATTTTGGAAGATATTAACACTGATGGGAAAGATCTCAGAATAATAAAGAATATTTACTGTAACCAAATAGCAGCAATTAAAATAGGAAATAAAGAGGACAATTATGAACAAATAAGGCTGGGAGTACACCAGGGCTGTGTTTTGCCACCGGATCTCTTTACGGCTCAGGCCGGAGGGAGAATTGTGAAGGAGGACTCTGGTGCTTTTGCTGAGACCATACGTAGCCTGACTATGGAAGTAAAGCAATAACATGGCTCGAGACACAGGCATTCACTAGGGCATGTTTCTTTAGCGACTCAATGAGCATTCTCAAGAGGATAGAGATGGGGTGGATCCGAAGAGAATGTCTCTTCAGCGGTCTCGGCTGGCAAAGATTAGTTTCATCTTCGTGCCAGGGCATGCGGGAGTACAAGGAAATGAGCGGGCTGACAAGCTCGCAGGTGAGGCTACTGTGGAGGGCGGACGCGCCATGGACCAGGCTGACATTCTGAATGCTCTACGAGAAGTAAGACTTTTTGCAAGAAGCAGGTGATGACTGTGAATCTACAACCATGGCCAGACTGCGAGAGCAGCAAATTAAAAGAGGGGTGGTCAAATAAGAACACTACGCAGGAAGCCAAAGAAGATTGATAAACCAACACAGAACTGGTGTCGTTAGCCGCTACACGTTGCGGGATTTTCTGAGAAGGGGATCCGAGCACTTATGGACTGAATGGTTCGATGTGCATTGAGGATGATTTGTCGACTAACTAACTAACTAACTAACTAACTAACTAACTAACTAACTAAAGCGAAGTAATAGTGAGAGAGATCAAAAAGTAGGCCAGGAATAATATTCATAGGTTATAATATAAATAATGTTCGCTATGCAGATGACACAGTATTGGTGACGGATAATGAAAAAGATGTACAACAATTGTTAGACATTGTAGTAACAGAGAGTGCAAGGAAAGGTCTCTCCTTGAATATCAAGAAAACAGTAACAATGGTGATATCAAAGAAAAAGGCGACGCCAAAATGTGAACTAGAAATAAAATGTAATATTCTTCACCAAGTGGTTAGTTTTAAATACCTAAAGGCATTTATAACTTCAGATGGAAGATGCACAACAGAGATTAAGAGCAAAATAGGGCAAGCAACAGCTGCATTTCAGAATATGAAGAATATCGTATGCAATAAGTCATTATCATTGAATGTAAGAAAGAGAGTGTTGAAGTTCTACTTAACACCTGTTTTTCTATATGGCTGTGAATCTTGGAATGTAAATGAACAAATTAGAAAGAGCTTGGAAGCAACAGAGATGTGGTTCCTGAGACGAATGTTGCGAATTACTTGGACTGCCAAAGTAACTAACAACGAAAGAGGCTAATGAAACTAGAACTCTATATACAACAATAAGAAAGAGAGCAGCTTTCTTTGGTCACGCGATGAGAAGAGAGGCTTTGGAGAACTGGAAAGATCGAGGGGAAGAGAGACGGAGGTAGACCAAGGGAAATTATGATGGATGGATTGGGACGGTGGCATGGAGAAATATCATCAGCAGAGTTGATCCAGAAAACCAAAGACCGAGATCTGTGGAGAGTCATGAACGCCTGCGCCAGACGGCATGGCACTTGATGATTATATATATATATATATATATATATATATATATATATATATATATATATATATATATATATATATATATATATATCAAATTGTTGATGAACGCATTGAAGTATTTGATTTCAAATATAATGGAGTGGAGTAGACGAGAAATAATGCAAGGGCAAACTAACCTCCTTGCGAGTAGATTGTGTTTAACAGGTACTTTAACCAATTTATAGGAAATAGTCAATATGATCGTAACTATTTATCGTCGAGCAGTTCAAACATAAATTATACTGTTGTAGACTTTTGGAGCAGCCATAGTTTGTGTGTGGCATGGGTGACACGCTTATTACATCAACTGGCGACCACGTGACAATTTGTTACATAATTAAGGTGACTTTCGAGGAGAATTGTCAAACATCGTTAAATATTCATTTGACCACAAAAAACATAGAATTTTGCAGAATTATGTTTCTCTTAACATTAGAAGAGCTAGAAAAATGTATCACATGTTTTCGATGTTTGCCTGTCCTTTTAGAATTTTGAAAAGACTACCTAAAACTAGAACCTTTAACTTTTTAGTAGAATCAGTTTCCTCGTAAATTATTGTATGATCACCACGAAAGTAAACATGGAATTTCTCATTCACGTACTACTGACTACCTACTTAGTCACCCTCTCTCTCTCTCTCTCTCTCTCTCTCTCTCTCTCTCTCTCTCTCTCTCTCCCTCTCTCTCTCTCTCTCTCGCTCTCTTTCTCTCTCTCTCTCTCTCTCACACACACACACACACACACAAACATATACTACTGGGTTATATAGCATCCCTGCGTACTTTTCGATAAATGTTTATGGAGACAGTGTGTTCCTTGTGCCGTGACGTCACTTCTATTTACCAATTTTATTTTGTTGAATGCACATTAATGTATTTTAGAAAACGGTGTATATATGTGTGCATGTGTGTGTGTGTGTGTGTGAGAGAGAGAGAGAGAGAGAGAGAGAGAGAGAGAGAGAGAGAGAGAGAGAGAGAGAGAGAGAGCGTGTGTGTGTTTTCCCACAGCTTAGCCTGCGGTTAATCAGCTTTATGAAGGACAGTTGCACTGAACACGAGATACATTGACACACATGGGAGATGGAAAACTGACGATTCAGGACTCAAAATCCGATCAACAAAAAGCCCTAAGCCATAAAGTGAAACGAATACAAGTACAACTAGAGGTATGAACATGAACGTCTCACTGACTAATCTTTGTCGCCCAGATCAACGAACAAGAGAGTATGTGTTCGTGTTTGACATGCTACGCTAAGCTGGTTCTTGTGTCCATTCTCTGTAAGCTTTCTTAGATACTTACTACATGATGTGTACAAACGTACGATTTATCGGCAATGCAAGTAATATTTGCGGACCCACAATTTGCGTCATTTTCATATAACAATGAAGGCATATATTCACCATCCACCAGTCAATCCTTTCCATTATCTCGCTCTGATGGCACTCCTTGGAAAAGACTAAGTGACGATCCTTCTCTAGTTCTCTTGACCGATGTGTTTTCATGCCCAGGATATCTTAATGTCACCGGTCCACGGCGGGGTTTGTAGGGCCCTGCCTCGTCTACCTGAAACCACACCTTCCATTATTGTTCTGTCTACACCTGATTGAAGTATGATGTGGATAAACTATTTTAGTTTCCGAAATATTACTGACTATGAAACGGTTTTCTTCGATGTTCAGATCTTGTAGAATGTCAGTAATGTTTTGCCTTTTAATCCATGATATTCTAAGAATAATTCTATAACATTAAAATTCAAAAGCCTCTATTATCCTCTGCAGTGTTGTCATAATGTCCGTGGCTCAAATCCGTATGCTGACACACGAAAGATGCATATTCTCACATTGTTGTTACAATTTGTTTGCTGGTGTTGTTTCATACGTTCTTCCTGCTATGTAAATTCTGCACTGCTGTGGCCACATGCTTCTGACTTATTTATTTTCTGAAGTAACTGCCATAATTCCTTTCACTGTTTGAGAGGAGAATAGTGTCATTATAACAACATAATTCTGGTATATGATTGTCCCAATTACGAGGGGGCTTCCAATGAAAACTTTAAAAGTATGATATAAATTATAATAACCATGCCATTGTCTTGTAACCTGCCAATAATGTTATTAAGGATGTCAAGAGTGTTAAGCACGTGACATCATGGTGCAGACAAACATGGTGATGTCATAAGCACAGTTTAAAAATGGCCGCCACAGTTTTGAAACGCACCAAAGAGGAGCAGCGTTCTGTTATCCGTTTATTTTTTTATTTTTTTTTTTTATTTTACCATTGATCCGGCTCCATGGCCAAGGGGTTAGCAGCTTTCTCCGCTAACCCCGAATACTCTCGTCACGTGACGCGACGAGAATTAGCAGTGGTTCGAATCGCAAAAGTGACTTATGAGAGTATGGAGCCGGTCGCTCAGAAAGTCGTGGCGTGCTGATGAGCGTAATCTAGCCTAGGAATCAACATACAGCTGAAAGATGCTGGTGTTGACCGCAATATCCTGAAACAGGATGGAAACGCGGAAAAAAAAAAAAATTTACCATTGAAGGGGTGAAACCTAATAAAATTCTTCGGCAGATGAAGGTCCTGTATGGTGATGCATGCCTATCAGTCCAGAAAGTGTATGAGTGGAGAAGGAATTTGCTACCCTTAATCAAATCCAAAAGACGTGGACTTCTGAGTAAAGGTGTCCTTTTGCAATATGACAATGCTCGACCCCATACTGCCCGTGCAACGGTTAAAACCACCGAAGACTTCTACCTTTAGTGTGAACCACATCCCCCGCACTCGCAAGACCTAGCACCAAGTGATTTCCACCTGTTTTGGCAACTCAACGAATCATTGGCACATTTCAGGTTTTCATTTGAAGCTCCCTCGTATTCATTGTTCAGAGAGCATTTTTAATTGTGTTTGACATTCCTCGTGGACCTCCCGTCCAAAATTTGGAGGATAGGCATTTAAACGGTTAAGGCCTCTGGAGTGTTTATGCTTGTGACTACCGTTTCCATTCGCATTTTCCTCATGTTCGACTGGAAGTACATGGTTCCGTCTCCCTGATACTGAGTTGAGTGCGTGGCGCGACACTGCTAGCTGTTTGTAGCGTGAACTACATGTTAGGAATAATGGCGGCCGGCTTTGTCGCAGAAATGACTGGTATGCCTTATACAGTAATGTGCGGCTTGGGGGGTATGCGGTGTCAGGCATTGGTAGTGCCTTTCGTAAGGATGGCTGTCACTCCCTTTTCAAGGGACTATCCCCCACTGGTCCAAGGCTGACATCCAGCTCATGCCTGTGGCTCCTAGTAGCTGTCAGCATGCGACAGCGGCCACCCCCGGGCAACGGCTGTGACAGGCTGGCTAAACCAGACGTGGGTAGCCGATTTGGTGTCAAACTGATCGGTGAATTAGGGTATGCCTACCCAGCATGTGAAGACAAGATTCGGCAGACTTCGCGGAAGAAATCATTCCTGATTCAACGGGCAAGACGGTGTTTACCTGCAAAGCGTTGTGGAACATAATGAACACGACAAGGCACGTAGAGCGCCCTGGTCATCCACTGCACCTGTATCCGTCTCCAGTCGTCTTGACTTGTCATGCCACTAGACTCAGATGGACTCGGGCGAGAGAGTGAGGTCGACGAATTGCGCAACTCTTCCTCACTTTAATCCAATTCATCGCGCAAGTCATTATTCATCCAACGTCATATATCACCTTCAAGCCCTGTGGCGATGGGCGAGCGGCGAAGCGGCAGGCGTGGGTACGCTGGCAGCCATAGTCGCAGACCTGCACACAGGCGGCTCAGGCCATATGGTCGTCTTCTACTGACCGGAGCAGCAGTGGGATTCGGAAGTCCCCTGAGCGACTGAGCAGCCGACTATAGGAATACACTGCTCACCTCCATAGCATGAGGAAGGGGCTAGAAAAGGTGCCCTACACGTCTGCTCCATCATTACCTAACCAGCTAGCCGCGGTTGGTGTGTACCCTATACTACGGTCGACATACAAACAAAGAAAAAATAGATAAAGCTAAAAGAGCAAACCATATTCCCTTAACAATCGGAACTTGGAATGTACGCACCCTACTTGATAGAGACGGCGCGTCGGGTCCAGAGAGACGAACAGCACTGATTGGGAGAGAGCTGGGCAGGTACAACATCGACATTGCAGCCTTGAGCGAGACACGACTTGCAGAAGAAGGCCAAATCTGTGAAGTAGGTGCCGGCTACACATTTTTCTGGAGTGGAAGGAAAAGCGAGGAAAGACGCCAATACGGTGTGGGATTTACCATTAAGTCGACCTGGTTGGCAAACTAGCTGGATTTCCAAAGGCTATAAACGACAGGATTTTGACCATTAAGTTGCCCCTCCAGAATGGAAGGAAGCATGCAACCACTGTGAGTGCCTACGCACCAACTATTACCAATGAAGATGATGTCAAGAACAAGTTCTATGAGGACCTGCACAATGTATTAACATCTGTTCCCAAAGGAGACAAACTTATACTCCTTGGGGATTTCAATACCAAAGTAGGCACGGACACCACCTCTTGGAATGGCATTATTGGAAAGCACGGAGTCGTAAATTGTAACAGCAATGGACTCCTCCTCCTTCAGACATGTGCCGAACACGATCTCCTGATTAATAACACAATTTCCGTCTTTCCACGAGAAATAGGACATTGTGGCTCTTTCCTATCAATATCCTGGAGAATCCACCAGCTTCCGTCCAACACACTCCATCAGCCCATGGACACCTTTTCCTATCACTCTCTCACTGTCGTACTATGCCCCCTCTCATACTTCCCCAACGCAACATATTCAACAACTCTTGCTTCTAAAAATTAATACAGATTAATTTATTAAAAGAAAAGTGTAACGTATATGAGACGTGTATGCGAAGAAAATGTGTGATGTGTTCTATAATGTGTGTAGGATCGGACTCTCAGATAATAGCATAGTCAGTTCATCCTTGCAAGGACACACCACAGCACGTTAAGTCAGAACAAGTCCACCTCACCCGGTACTGTATCTCTCCTGCCGGACACCGACTGTCATCTGTAGCTACCTGGTAATCCATCTTCCTAATCATCCGAAATAGATACTGTTTGTAAATTACAGCTGATCATGGACCGGTTGCCCAATGCACATAATTTCCTATCGTTCTTAAAGAATGCACAAATCCTTTGTAGTTAGTATTTAGGTATCACTGTTATTGTTAATATACCTGAACCTAACTAGTGTCTATCCAGGCTCAGGTATCAGGTCTTTTGAACTATTTCCCTAGAATATATCACACCATGTGACTATTATATTGATGTTTTTTTGTGTAGGTACCAATGTTCTTATGCTGTGTGATGCATTAACAATCATCACCCATCTTAGGTGAAGCATCTTTCTTCTCGGACGTTATTCCTTTTTGTAAGAAACATTTTTGTGTCCAACTGGTGTTATGTCTAATTGATGTTGCACTTCATCAAACCCAGTGTTGAACTTCCTCGTAACTGGTATGGAACCTTATGCAAAACCGCCTCATTCCGGGATGGCTGCTACACTTTGCCATAACGACACATGCTAGTTAATATTAAATTAATCTAACACTGTAGAGCTCTCCCACAAACAAGTCCATCCTAATCCACGGTTTTGGTCAACACTGTTTCTCCCAATCATGGTTTATGGCAAACCCTAAAATTGGTCACGTGACGGTATTCTTCCTGTCCACACAGGTGTTATTTGGGCATATCATCCATTGTCAAGAATCTATCCTCCCTGGCTCAGTCAATGTCAGAGTTGTCATCACTTGTTTTGACTCCCACAACAAGCTAGCGAGTTCCTGTGTGCTCCCAACAACGGGTTTCCACAACAAACCGCCAATCTTCTTAATGTCCGGAAACTCTAAATGACAGACGGACTGTTTTCTTCCGAGCTGAGTACTTCCGCTCTCAATCCAACCTGTTTATGAACTGTCAAAGCGATGTATGGACTCATCTCACTCACTTCCAAATGTTCCCATGTTGTCGACCCAATGTAACCCCGTGCAGCTGCAACTATTTACCGTCCTGGGGATTTTGACATCCAATTAGTTTTTTCTGTTAGTTAAAATAGTTTTGGCGTTGCAGATAGGCCGGTTAATCAGAAAGTCTCTATAGTAATCAACTGGTTAAACGCAGGGTTTTATTTTTGTGACATAGGCCCCCTCTTAAGTCCATCTCACTCTTCTCCACCGTAAGTTTAATACAGATGATTCATTCCTCTTCTTCAGGAGCTGGGTGTCTTGACAAGAAGTCCGCTCCAATATGTTCCTTCCCAGGAATGTACTCCACTGTGAAATTATAGGGTTGAAGTAACAACGACCACCGCATCAAACGGGCGTTGAGCTTCTGAGAAGTAGCCAGGAACATTAGGGGCTGATGATCCGACTGGACTCGAAACTTAACTCCATACAAATATGGCTGGAATTTTTGCACTGCCCATACGAGAGACAAGCACTCTCTCTCGACGGTCGAATAATTCCTCTCCGCCTGGAGTAGTTTCTTGCTTGCGTATGCCACAGGTTTCAAAATCGAAGCATCGTCTTTTCCTTCCTGTAACAAGGCTGCCCCAATCCCAATCGCATTCGCATCTGTTCTCAACACAAATGGTTTGGAAAGGTCAGGGAGCTGTAATACAGGTTTGCTGACCAAGGCCTCCTTTAACTGACTATAGGCAGTCTCACATTCTGGTGTCCAAATGATTTGGTCCGGGAATCCCTTTTTCAAGGTTTCCGTCAATGGAGCTCCCAGTTCAGTGAAATGTGGGATAAATTTGTGGTAGAACCCACACAACGAGAGAAAAGATCGCACATTCTTCTTCGTTTTTGGCCTTGGTGCATTTCTGATTTTCTCCAGGTTCTTCTCTTCTGGGACAATGTGTCCTGGAGTGATGGTGTGACCTAGAAATTCCAGAGTCTGGTAACCAATCATGCACTTGGATGGACGAGCGGTAATCCCTGCTTCCTTGAGCCTATTAAACACTCTCTCCAAGGATTGCAAGTGGTCATCCAAGCTGTCACTGGAAATCAGAATATCATCCATGAATGAGATGATGGCCGGATCCTGTAAAGGATCTAGTAAAGTCCTCATCATGCGTGTAAACACACTAGGTGCATTGCTGAGTCCAAATGAGGACCTGCACAATGAATTCGTAGTGTCCACTGGGTGTACTGAAAGCCAACAGTGGTAGAATCTCCGGTTTGACTGGTATCTGATAGTAACCCCGACTCAGATCCACCTTTGAAAAGTACCGAGCCTTATGGAGCCTAGCGAATAACTGCGTTGGATTCGGCAAAGGTTCCACCTGAAATTCTGTATGACTGTTCAGAAGTCGGTAGTCTATACACAACCGGTGTTCTCCACTTGGTTTGCGTAACAAAACTACCCCCGCGTTGTATGGGGATGTGGATGGCGCAAACACGTCATCCTCCAACAGTTTCTGTATTTCCTCCTCCAGGGCCTTTTCTTTAGAGAATGGCACTGGGTAAACCTTTTGGCGAACAGGCTCCTGTGTGGTCAAAGTCATCTCGAACTCCACCAACCTCGTTCGTCCGGGTTTATCAGTCAGTATCTCCTTATGAGACTTGAGAACCTGGGTTATCTTTTCCCTCTCCTGGGAGGTCAGATCAGGGTTCACTTGCACATCCCTATAGATTTCCTGGTGTACCAAGGGATATTCCCTGCCCTCGCTGGTTCCCACTTCAGTCTCCACTGCAACTGCCATTGCCATGAGGTGTGCTGCCTTGTCTCCAGGTCTCTCTTCATATTTCCGCAAGAGATTGAAATGGAAAATCTTCGACCTTCCCCGGATCCGGATCTGATAGTTGGTTCTGGATATCACCCTTTCCACGGGAAATGGTCATTGCAAACCTATCTCCGGTTTGTTGTTTCCCGTTGGGAGTAGCAACAAGACTTTGTCTCCCACCTCTAGAGATCTTTCTTTAGACCTACGGTTGTAGTAAGCCGCATGTCTTTTTCTGGCCTTTTTCAAGTTTTGATTCGCCAGAGTCCATCCCTTGTGAAGTTTTTCTTTCAGTTCCTCCGCATATTTGTAGGATGAGATCACTTCTTCTGACGTCCCCTCTTCAGTCCAACTCCTCAACATGGCTTCCAACGGTCCTTTGATTGGACGACCAAACAGCAACGTAGCGGGTGGTAGTCCTGTTAAGCCATGAGGAACTTCTCGATAGGCAAAGAGGGCCGCTGGGATATATTCATCCCACCTATCACATTTTTCCTGCGCTAGTTTCCTGAGCATTGTCATCAACGTGCCGTTGAAACGCTCTACTTGTCCATTGGCTTGAGGATGATAAGGGCTGGTATGTATGTGGTTAGAGTGAAACACCCTAAATACCTCCTCCATGAGTTTTCCACAAAACTGAGACCCATTGTCCGTCAGAATTTGATCAGGAAAGCCTAATCTGGTAAAGGCCTCCATCAGTGCGTCCGCCACTCGTTTCGAGTCAATCGTGGTCAACGGTATGGCCTCATCCCACATTGTACAGCAATCCACCATTGTGAGTATATACATGTTCCTCATCCTAGTCCTGGGAAGTGGACCCACGATATCGATGGCTACCCTCTCGAAAGGAGAGTTCATGATGGGCATCTCACCCAACACCACCGGTGCTGTCCAGTGTTTCGGTGCCACCCTCTGGCACTCAGGGCATGACTTCACATACCGACGCACATCATCTGTCATTCCTGGCCAATAGTAATGGCAGGAAATTCGCTGCATGGTGGCGGCAATACCCATGTGTCCACTAAAGGAGATGGTATGCCACATATGAAGAATCTGGGACCGGTGAGCTTTCGGGACGACCAACTGACCGTATAGGTTGTCTCCCCTTGCTGCTCTCCTGTAGAGTATCATATTCTTCATGTAGTACTGCCCCCGTCCTGGTGGATCAGCACTTTTCTGCAGCTTTCTGTAGCAAGGACGTAAAGTATCATCCTCTTTCTGGGCAGTTCGTAGCTCCCCCGGCAATGGGTTAGTCACAATTGCTTCTGCCTCTTCCGTTCTCGTCTGAGAGCGAGTCTGCATTGCTCCCATATGGATTTGCTCCCTGGGCATTCCCAGAAAGACATACCGGAAACCTAGGATTACTGGGGAAATGGGATCGGTCAATACAGCGGCCTTGATGGTGCCGATGACATACCTTGACCGAATCTCCACATTAGCAATGGGCAACTTCATGGCCACAGCACTCTTCTGTGCAGGCTGTATCTCCATGGTCTCACCTGTGAATTGTTCTGGATGTACCAGATCCGCAGAAATCACGGCCTCCCCGTCCAGTCCTGTGTCGTATACACACTCCACCTGACGACCGTTAACCTCTACCACTTCCACTACACGTGGTTTTTCCTGGTCTGGAGTCTCTTCCTCGGCCTCGACCTGTTCGGTGGGCTCCACCTTAGGTTTCCCGGGGCACACGACGAATTTAGAGTCTCCTGACTTTCCCTTGCAGTCAATAGCATTGTGCGTGTTTGACTTGCATTGGTTGCACCATTTCCCTGTCCTAGATTTTCTAGTGCCGGACTTGAGTGAGCTCTCCTGGTGGCGAGCTTCCTTGTTGACCTTGGCATTTTCCGTGACAACCTCCTTGGAAGTCACTTGACATGCTGCGAAGTGAGGGTTCTTAGCCTTCGATTTGCAGTCCCTCGTATTGTGAGAGGGTGACTTACAAATTGAACACCACTTCTCCGACCACGGTCGTTTTGGTGTAGGGCTTGAAGTGCTCTTGCTTCCCTCCTTCTTCTTCTCTGAACTATCCTCTGATTTTTGCACATAAGGTTCCCACTTTTTGGTTCCTGAGTTTTTGGCTTTCTTCTTGTCATGTTTCTCTTGACTTTTGGAGTTGGTGGAAAGGTTTTCCCCTGCCTCCCCATGTACCTCGACGAACCGTTCTGCTAATTTTGTCACGAGGTCAATACGTTCCGCTCCTTGTTCTCTCAGGAACGTCCTAAGAGGTTTAGACATTTGCTTCTTCAACTGGTCGACCACCATGAGCTCTTCCAGACTCTCATAGTCATGTGCGAACCCAGCCAAATCCATCCACTTATGGAGATACGATTTTAGACGCAAACTGTAGGCGGCAAACAACTCCCCCGGTTCTCGTTTCGCTGCTCGAAATTTTTTCCGGTAGGTATGTGACGTAACCTCGAACCGTTTCAGCAGAGCCGTCTTTAACTCATCATAATTGTTCTCATGTCCTGGTGGCAGGCGAGAATAAACCTCGTAGCCGGTCCCGCGTAATCCCTGGGATAGCTTGAGATTCCATTTGTTACGCTCCAGACCCATAGCAACAGACATTGCCTCGAAGCGTTGAAGGTACTGGTCAATCTTCTCTTTGTCCTCCTCGTAGACCGCTAAAGGGAACTTCATAGCATGGTAACTAGGTCCACCTGCTGGGGTTGAGCTGGGACGGAGGAACCTCCAACTGCTCCCTCAGTTTCCCCATTAGATTGCCTCTTGAGCTCGAGTTCCCGCATCCGGTACTCATGCTCCCTTTTCTGTGCTTCCTGTTCAGCTTCTAATTTCTTAGCAGCCTGTTCAGCTTCAAGTTTCTTAGCAGCCTGTTCCGCTTCAAGTTTCCTAGCAGCCTGCGCAGCTTCAAGTGTCCTAGCAGCCTGCTCTGCTTCAAGTTTCCTAGCTTCTTGTTCCAACTCCATCCTTCTCAATTCCAACTCGGCCTTTCGATCTTCCCTTTCTGCTTGACGATACTCTCTCTCCACTTCCTGTATGTAATCCGTTAGAGCAGAACCCGACAATCCCATGTCTTCCCCCTTTGCCTTTAATTCTGCTGTGCTTAGTTTAGGAGTGGCCATTTTACAGAGATGTAAGCTAGCAGGTCGAGTACAACATAACTGCAAATTACTATACAGATATATGAACAAGTACTATAAATCTAGATATTACCACACACAGCACATTCACTCAGTGACAAGAGTAGAATCAGGACCACAGACCTATGCAGACGTGTGAAGTGGGAACAGGTAAGATATTTGTCCTAACCCCTATCCACATTCACTCTAGCTGGATTCTCCAATATGATATTTCCGTCTTATAACTAAGGATCCCGTTTACGAGAGATCCCGCTGTCCAAAGATCCCGTTTACGAGAGATCCCGCTGTCCAAGGATTCCGTTTACGAGAGATCCCGCTGTCCAAGGATTCCGTTTACGAGAGATCCCGCTGTCCAAAGATCCCGTTATCGAGCCCCCAATAATGTCGTGTCCTCCTTTAAAGTGTCGTCCCTGGAGTGAGGAAAGTCAACACCCACATAATTTTTCTTTCCTATCAATATCCTGGAGAATCCACCAGCATCCGTCCAACACACTCCATCAGCCCATGGACACCTTTTCCTATCACTCTCTCACTGTCGTACTATGCCCCCTCTCATACTTCCCCAACGTAACATATTCAACAACTCTTGCTTCTAAAAATTAATACAGATTAATTTATTAAAAGAAAAGTGTAACGTATATGAGGCGTGTATGCGAAGAAAATGTGTGATGTGTTCTATAATGTGTGTAGGATCGGACTCTCAGATAATAGCATAGTCAGTTCATCCTTGCAAGGACACACCACAGCACGTTAAGTCAGAACAAGTCCACCTCACCCGGTACTGTATCTCTCCTGCCGGACACCGACTGTCATCTGTAGCTACCTGGTAATCCATCTTCCTAATCATCCGAAATAGATACTGTTTGTAAATTACAGCTGATCATGGACCGGTTGCCCAATGCACATAATTTCCTATCGTTCTTAAAGAATGCACAAATCCTTTGTAGTGAGTATTTAGGTATCACTGTTATTGTTAATATACCTGAACCTAACTAGTGTCTAACCAGGCTCAGGTATCAGGTCTTTTGAACTATTTCCCTAGAATATATCACACCATGTGACTATTATATTGATGTTTTTTTGTGTAGGTACCAATGTTCTTATGCTGTGTGATGCATTAACAATCATCACCCATCTTAGGTGAACCATCTTTCTTGTCGGACGTTATTCCTTTTTGTAAGAAACATTTTTGTGTCCAACTGGTGTTATGTCTCATTGATGTTGCACTTCATCAAACCCAGTGTTGAACTTCCTCGTAACTGGTATGGAACCTTATGCAAAACCGCCTCATTCCGGGATGGCTGCTACACTTTGCCATAACGACACATGCTAGTTAATATTAAATTAATCTAACACTGTAGAGCTCTCCCACAAACACGTCCATCCTAATCCACGGTTTTGGTCAACACTGTTTCTCCCAATCATGGTTTATGGCAAACCCTAAAATTGGTCACGTGACGGTATTCTTCCTGTCCACACAGGTGTTATTTGGGCATATCATCCATTGTCAAGAATCTATCCTCCCTGGCTCAATCAATGTCAGAGTTGTCATCACTTGTTTTGACTCCCACAACAAGCTAGCGAGTTCCTGTGTGCTCCCAACAACGGGTTTCCACAACAAAACGCCAATCTTCTTGATGTCCGGAAACTCTAAATGACAGACGGACTGTTTTCTTCCGAGCTGAGTACTTCCGCTCTCAATCCAACCTGTTTATGAACTGTCAAAGCGATGTATGGACTCATCTCACTCACTTCCAAATGTTCTCATGTTGTCGACCCAATGTAACCCCGTGCAGCTGCAACTATTTACCGTCCTGGGGATTTTGACATCCAATGTGTTTTTTCTGTTAGTTAAAATAGTTTTGGCGTTGCAGATAGGCCGGTTAATCAGAAAGTCTCTATAGTAATCAACTGGTTAAACGCAGGGTTTTATTTTTGTGACAACTGGATAGAGAACACGATACATACACACATTGTGATTGTAACTGACTCAGAAAGCATGCTGAAGAGGGTGAGGACAGGCAGGCGTCGTGCAGAGTGGCTTGCTTCGCTTCGGAGGTCACGGGTAGCAAGCATCACCTGGATCTTTTCTCCGGGGCATGCCGGTGTGCTGGGGAATGAACAGGCGGACAGATTGGCTGGCTCGGCAAAACTTGGTGGAGTATTGATGCATGACAAGACAGACGTGGTTGCGGCCTTGTCTGAGTGGCGAAGTGGTCAAGCCGTTTGACGTTTGACTCGTGAGCAGAAGGTTGTGGGTTCGATTCCGGGCCGTGTCCTTCGGTTTACGAGTTAAATGTTTCGGAGACTCCCATGGGTCGTCGCTAAAAGCTACGGAGTTCGTGCTTTGTGCGACGCTTTCCGTGCTGCGGAAAGATACCGAGCCATATGGGATAAAAACCCGGAGCAATGAAGTCGACCCTGTCGACTTTTAAGCGACTTTTTTTTTAAGGGAGCACGTGTACACCTTGGAGGAGCAAATGAATCATCATAGTCTGGTAAGAATGAGGCAGCGAGGTGTGACGAGGGGATTTGTCCGATGCTCGACGCTCAGAGGAAAGGCGAGACGAAATTCTGCCCGGGCAGCGCCGTTAGGCTGCTCTTTTTCGATTTCCAACTGCCAAGGGATTTTTTACCTGCGCAACAATACACACAGGCGTCCGATTTCACTACCCAGAGACCAGGGGAAATTTTATTACTAGAAGACCACGTGAAAAAGTCTCGGTCCTCACCGGGGGTTGAACCCGGGACCTCCAGCACTCGAGGCGGACACCATACGTCGAGACCAGTCAGACCCCCTTCATCGTGTAGAAGGATTGAACCAGGCGTTAGTTGCCCGATGCCGGTCCCGAGCTTTTCTGTTCAAACACTCATCGCGACGGCGATTATTTTTTCCCCCAATTGACTTAGTCTTCCAAGTAGACAGGGTCTAAAATACTGACCATCTTCTAGGAAGTCAGGGCGGCACGTGTGATACTGACCACAACATCGTTCCAGTGCCGGCTGGTATATACAATATGTAGGAAAGAGCCACATACTCAGTACGATGCAAGGCATAGAAACGGGTTCTTTAAAAGTATTACCACCACACTCAGCACACAGCAGTATCATTCTGATATAATGTCGATGGAAAATGGGGGGGGGGGGGGAAGTAGAGTCACTGATAAATAAAGAGCACAGCTGTGGCAATACACGCCGCCGTGTCTGAAGTATGTGCGTGGTCTCGTTATAGGTATCTCGTTCAAACATGACACGAGACAAAGAAAAAAAACAGAAGGATAAGGAGAATTTGGGGAAGAAGAAGAAGAAGAAGAAGAAGAAGAAGAAGAAGAAGAAGAAGAAGAAGAAGAAGAAGAAGAAGAAGAAGAAGAAGAAGAAGAACAACAACAACAACAACAACAACAACAACAACAACAACAACAACAACAACAACAACAACAACAACAACAACAACAACAACGCTATTGTATAAGTCAGTTTGAGACAAGTTTGAAATATGATAAACTTATTCCCTATGCATGTCATATCTAGCTGATGGGCCTTGCGTGAACGAAGGTGGACGCTCCGTTCGTTAAATGAATCTCATCTGGATGCTGTGTTCAGGTTTCGGAAAAAACTGACTACTCCATAACGTTTCCTTCCGCTGGGTTTCATTTTCAATTAATTGACTGCCACTAGACATGAACATTAAAAGAACCTTTGTTAAGAGTCTGAAAGTCGTTACCGCAGCCCTAGGATACAATTACATCAGAAATAATGGGGGAAACAAATGTATGAAGCCAATCTATCTCTCTCCACAACACAGAAGTTTTGCGGTCTCCACATACAGATCTATTTTTGTTCGTATTCTTTTGTTTATTTGTTAAGGAGTAGGTGACTATTCTATAAAAATCAATTCAACTATTCATGTTCCCTACCAACATCTCTGAATAACACATACACTCTATGGTATTTAGTTGAAACATTCATGATCTCTACTAACATTTGAGAATGACAAATATACTTTCATATTATTATCTAATAAAATGTTCGAATGGCACATCAATTCTATGGCTTTCCATTCAACCATTTATATTCTTTAACATCGCAGATGGTTATTTGTAAAGATGGTGGAGATGAATAAACATTGCTCGTTGCGATCTGGAGAAAATATTATTTGTTTTGAATGTGTTTCTTAAGATCGGTGTGTTCAAATAAGGATGGACCTACTTCAGGTCCAGCAAACCGGTAGGGAATTTATTTGTTCATGTACTGTTGCTCAAGAATTATGGAGAATTCGCTAGACAGTGACGCGGTCATCTACACAGATGGGTCGGTCATCCGACATGTGAGAAGCTCATGGGCCTTTACAGCTCGGGCCGGAGGGAGAATTGTGAAGGAGGACTCTGGTGCTTTCACTGAAACCACAAGTAGCCTGACCATGGAAGTCATGGCAGTAAGTAAAGCAATAACATGGCTCGAGACACAGACATTCACTAGGGCGTGTTTCCTTAGCGACTCAATGAACATGATCAAGAGGATAGAGGAGGGGTCGATCCGAAGAGAATGGTTGCTGCCTCTGGAGCGGTCTCGGCTGGCAAAGATTAGTTTCATCTTCGTGCCAGGGCATGCGGGAGTACAAGGAAATGAGCGGGCTGACAAGCTCGCAGGTGAGGCTACTGTGGAGGGCGGACGCGCCATGGACCAGGCTGACATTCTGAATGCTCTACGAGAAGTAAGATTTTTGCGAGAACCAAGTGATGACTGTGAATCTACAACAATGGCCAGACTGCGAGAGCAGCAAATTAAAAGAGGGGTGGCCAAACAAGAACACTACGCAGGAAGCCAAAGAAGATTGATAAACCAACACAGAACTGGCGTCGTTAGCCGCTACACGTTGCGGGATTTGCTGAGGAGGGGATCCGAGCACTTATGGACTGAATGGTTCGATGTGCAATGAGGATGATCTGTCCACTAACTAACTAACTAACTAACTAAGAATTATGGAGGAAATTGAAAGAGAAGCGTAACTCTATCAGCGCTCACATCGGAAAAACACCGAACAAGCGAACAACAGCTAAATTACGAAACAGACAGGAGATATTCGGGACTCAAAATGTTAGTGAACTAGGAGATCAAGATCCAGTACTAGTAGAGTTTATGAACAAATTAAAAACTCAAATATTATCCCAAATATATGGAAAAAGGGGCAGAAACACAAAACGAATACATGAAAATTACGTTCTAATATGGAGTGGTGTCGATCACCGAGCAAAGGCTAAACATTGAAAGGGTTTTATTATTACATCCCGAAAAAGCACAAGCAATTATCAACACTAAATTAATATCAGAAAGAATAATACTAATACAGATCAAAGAAGGCAGTAAAACAATAACCATTATACAGACATACGCCCCGTGTAACGATACTTACAGCGATGAAGACAACGACGAATATGTTGAAAACCTTCCAAACATGTTAAACAATGTCAATGATACAGATGAACTTATTGTGATATGTGATTTCAACGGACGAATAGGTACAAGAAGAACACCGTGGAATGAATGCAGAGGGCCATTCAGCGACACAGAGACTGAATGTAATAGCAATGGTCAACATCTACTTAACATATGCTCCGAACAAGGACTAATAATAGCAAATAGTTTTTTTCCAACATCGTCGTCGCCACACCAAATCAATCAATCAAACATGTGCCATGCCGTAAAGCGTAGGCGGTTATGACTCGCCATTTCACTCGATCACCAGCGTCGTGGATCAGCTCAGTGTTCCTGTATCGTCCATGTCACGTGGCCAAGCCATCCAGGTATTTTCCTCTCGGACTTCCTCTTGGTCTGTTCCCTTCGATCTTGCCAGTTGTCACCAAGTTCTCCAATCCATTTCTTCTCATAACATGACAAAATAAATTTGACTGCCTACGTCTAATTTCTCTCATCAATTTACGATTTTCATTTGTCTCCTGTAGTACTTGGTCATTGGTTCTTCTGTCTGTCTATGGTATTCTTTGCATTTTCCTCAGAAACCACACTTCTGCAGCCATCAGATGTTTTTCAGCTTGACTGCACATTGTCCAAGTTTCACCTCCATACAAAAGAACAGGCTCTATATATCCCCTCAACACTCTTTTTCTCGTTTCAATTGACATCTTTGTATTGGTCAGAAATGTTTTTCATCTTGCTGAAGGCTACTTTCGCCATGGCGATTCTTGTTCTAATCTCTTCAAGGCATCTCCAATCAGATGTTATGACTGTTCCGAGATAATTGTACCGATTCACTTATTGAAGAATATTCCCATTTACTTGTATATTACATTGTTGTACTTCGTTCTTCCTAGTGACGACTATAACCTGTGTCTTCTTACAATTTAATTCCAACCCCAGCTGCTCACTGTATACAACAACTGCGTCTACTAATTGTTGTAGATCTTGTGCATTGTCTGCAATCAATACTGTATCATCTGCATATCTAATGTTATTAATGTTTCGTCCTCCAATGCTGATTCCATTTATATCTTCTACATTCCTGAAAATATTTTCACTGTATAGGGAACAAAGATCTGGAGACATTACACATCCCTGCCTAACACCTCTCTTAATAGGTTGATATTGTCCCACTTCATTATCAATCCTTATGGCAGCTTGTTATTTCCCATATATGTTTTTTATAAGTCTAATGTCTTTCCCATAAATTTGTAGATCTGCAAGCATATCTACTATGTTGACATGTCTAACTCTATCAAAAGCCTTTATGTAATCAATAAAGCAAAGGTGTTTATCCTTGTTTACTTCTATAGCACGTTCAATAACTATTTGCAGCATATACACAGCATTTACTGTACCCTTTCCTTCTACAAACCCACATTGTTCTTCCCCTATTTCAGGTTGTATTTTCTTCCTTACTCTTTGCATGATAATTCGTAGCAAAATCTTTGTGATGTGGCTCATTATACTAATTGTTCTATGTTGATCACATTCCAAGGTTCCTGATTTCTTTAGGATTGCAATAAATACAGAGTTTCATAATTCAGAAGGTATATATCCAGTATCATATAATGTGTTCATCAGTCTGGTGACTTGATCTAGTCCAAATTCTTCTAATGCTTTAATCATTTCTGTTGTGATGTTATCTGCACCGGGGGGGGGGGGGGCGCCCTTGCCAGCTTTCATATGCTTAAGAACATTTCGAACCTCCATCTTCAAAATTGGCGGCCCTTCATTATTAAATCTAATATCATACTGTTCCTGTCTGTTATCATTATAAAGGTTTTTCACATAATTTGTCCATAAATGTAGAATCTGATCTTTTTCTGTTATGATTTTGCCATCTTTAGTTTTTAGACAACCTGTTGATGTACTTGTTCTTTTATTAGTAAGTTCCTGAATTCCTTTGTGCACTAATTTGGTATTTTTACTGCTGTGTTGTTTTTCAATGTCTAAGCACTTTTCCTCAAACCATGCTTCTTTTGCCTCCTTACATAATATTCTGACTTGTCTGTGAATTTCTTCATATTTGGCAGGATTATTTTTGTTGAGTCTTCTTGTTTCCATTAGGTGCAAAATTTCTTCTCTCAATCATTTCTTACGACCACCTTCTTTAATTTTAGAATAGTTGTTTCTGCAGCCAAACTGATTGAATTCTTCAACATTTCCCATTGATCATCCACATACCGGAATAATATCTCTAGATCAGATAATATATCAAATCTGTTCTGTACTTCTATGTTGAATTTGTTTTATATTTCCTTGACATTACTCAATGTACACAAATCATATTTAGTGTTTCCTGTTATATACTTGACTTTTTTCAACTTTATCCTCAGTGTTCCTGTAAGTAGTCTGTGGTCACTATAACAATCAGCACTGGGAACTGTTTATGCTATTGTTAGTGCGTTTCTAAATCTTCTGCTAATCAGAATGTAGTCAATCTGGTTTCTGATCCTGCTATCAGGACTCCTCCATGTCCATAATCTTCTATGGTGTTACTTAAACCAGGTGTTTCCTACAATCATTTCCTGTTCTTTTGCCCACTCTACGAGTCTGTATCCTCTTACATTTCTCTCACCTAAACCATAGTTTCTTACCGTGTATCTATCACCTTGATTTCCTACTTTTGCATTAAAGTCTCCTATTATGATGTTTATTTCTGAATTTTTACATTTCTTTAAGGCAGTCTCTATGTAATTATAAAATTCCTTTACGCTATCTTCACTGGATTCTCCTGTTGGGGCATATACTTGAATAATATTTATGCTAAAAGGTCTGCCACTTAATTTAACTAGTAGAACACTGTCCGACACGGCCCAATATCCTTGAACAGATTTTGATGTTTTCCGGTCCAAAATAATAGCCACTCCCCTTTGTCGGCCTTCACCTCCAGAATAAATAATCTTAAAATCTTCATCTATCTTGATGCATGCTCCTGTCCATCTCGTATCGCACATCCCTAGAATATTAATTTTTTTTCTTTCAATTTCTTGTTTTATGTTCTCTAATTTTTCGTCGTCGTTTAACGTCCTAATAGCATAGGAAGAAAGGAAAGCCCCACACGATTGGCACAGGCAATAACAGTATCAATATGGAAAAAGAAAGGCACTATGAGAGAGTGCGAAACATACAAACAGAGGTATATGACTCTTGAGTCAATTGGGAAAATGTACGCAAAACTATTGGAGGAAAGAGCTAAACCCATAGTTGAGCAACAGTTAAGCAAATTACAATTTTGTTTCAGGAAAGGAAAATGTTGTACTGATGAACTATTCACACTTAGACAAAAATGTGAAGAAAAAAAAATCATCGAATACAGTGACCAGCAGAATATTGTGTTTGTAGATCAGGAAAAGGCTTTCGATAGAGTGGACAGATATAAATTATGGACTATCCTTGAAGACTTCGGGATACAAGGACAATTGCTGGAAAACATCATAGCCATGTATCACTCGAGCCAAAATGCAATAAGAACACAAGAAGATATATCAGATATGTTCACAGTCAATATAGGAGTGAGACAGGGATGTGTGCTGCATCCTTGCTATGCTATTTAATATCTACATAGACAGACTATCGAAAGAAGCAAGCCTTGACAGACCAGATTCAAGAAATTTTGAACTCTTTGCTTCAAATGAAACAACAGATTCACACGCAATAAATGAGCTTTTATTTACAGACGATCAGTGCCTGTTGTATGGTGGTGTTTGTCCATCAGGAATTATGAAGACCATTCATTACATCCACTTAGTTTTGTCCATCAAGAATGATGAGGACAATGTGGATGAAGATTGGCTTGCGCAATGAATTGGATTATAATGAGGAAGAGCTGCGCATCTTCGTCGACCTCACTCTCTCGCCTGCATCCATCTGATTCCGGTGGCAAGACATGTCAAGACGACTGGAGACGGACACGGGTGCAATGGACATTAGGCTGCCACAGACCAGTTATCCCTGTATGTGCCTGTTGTATAGCGACAAGGGCAGACTGCAAAATCATATTAATAAGCTGAGTTCAACATACAGCAGATACAATATGAGTACAGACTGAACTGAAGTAATGCAAGTTAGCGGATCTCCTGGTCCATTAAATATACCGATAAATAGTACATAACTGAAACTAGCTAAAGAATTCAGATATCTTGGAAATACAATCACAGAATGTGGCAGATTGGACAGAGAAATCGAAATCAGATGTCAAAAAGTTAGTGCATTTACATATCAACTATCCCTCGTACTGAAAGAATCTAATATACATATTTTAGCGAAACAGCATATTCACACCAACCCTATGCTACCAATGTCAAACTTGGACATTATTCACATCACACTTACGCAAAATCAACACCTGGCAGATGAGATGCTTGAGGAGAGCTGCCAACTTAACTATCCGAGACCGTGTAAGAAATGATGTTATCAAACAGACAATGGGATCAATAACGTGTGCCAAATTTATTGAAAGACAGAAGATCAAGTGGTTTGACCATCTCGCTAGAATGCACACCATCAACTACCAGCACTGACCCTACATCAAATAATATCTGCTACGAGAGCAAGACGACGCCCGAGAAGAAAATAGATTGACGACATCAAAGACATTCTACAACCACACGGAACGACACTATCCAGTGCCACCCATCGATCCTTGACGGCAAAAGTGGAGGATGATGTGTGTGGAAAGAATGATATTGCGGGGGATCGGCAGGGGAAGAGAGGGAAGACCAGGAGAACGTTCAATCAGATATTACTCTTCGCTGGCTGTTGAACGAGGGGACACAGCTCGCATAGGAATGTCCTGAGTGCAGTGATGTCGGTTCTTCGCTCAACTCACGTCAACTCAACAACATATAATCCAGTTCCCCTTTCAGTCTAGACATTTCAAGTAATATATAAATACGTGCGCTTGCGTTGATTTTACAAATCCAAAATCGCGACTACCAGCAATGGACGTGTGTAAAGCGTAGTTTTTCGGAATATGTTTTTTTTAAAATTGACGGATTTAAAATTTTCGGTGATGGAAAGCATGTTTGTAAAATATATAAAGCAATTTGAACAGACATCGTGATGTGAGGCAAGCAAACACGTTTGTTAGTCTCTGGGGTTTGGTACATACAGATAAACCGAACAATCTCAAAAATACATTAAAATTGCAAAAAGTCGTATTTACCGTGTAGATCAGAATGCTGAGAGCAATGTCAAAGCTAGTTATACTATTGCTCAAACAAATTGGCGGAAAGTCCAAACAAAACAGAAGCATTCTACAAAATGTTTGTGTAGTAGAGCTGTTGCTTTATATATAGATGTGTGTGTGGGGGGGGGGGGGTGTGGGTGTGTGTGTGTGTGTGAGAGAGAGAGAGAGAGAGAGAGAGAGAGAGAGAGAGAGAGAGAGAGAGAGAGAGAGAGAGAGAACTTTTTTTTTTTTAAGATTTACTTGTTTATGGATTTGTGAGCGCATAGAAACCTTAATTCAAAAACAGGGACCAGAAAATACAAAATCTTGTTAGTTATTTAGTTATTGTTAGTTATCAGTTGGGGTATCTTCGTTGCACTCCGGACATGTCCATAGGTGCTCAGATCCTCCCCCCAGCATATGCATCAGCGTCCGGTGGCTAATAGTGCTAGTTCTGTGTTGGTTGACGAGGCGCTTTGTTTTCCCGATGTACCTCTCGCGTCTGGCTGTGCCGATTCTTACTCCCAGGTCTTTCATCCTGGAAAGCGATGTGGAATCACTGGCGTCAAAATCCTCTGTTCTCGCCATATCTTTAAGGGCGTTAATAACATAGGCACGATCCATGGGCTGGCCATCTACAGGGGGTGCAGAGCCAGCCAATTTATCAGCTCGTTCATTTCCCTCGACTCCCGCATGTCCCGGGACGAAGATGAAGGTGACTTTGCGGACAACGGACTTCCGCAGCGACTCAGTCCACTGTCTACGTACAGATCCAGCTTCGACCTTCTGAATCATGCTCATTGAATCACTTAGTACACACACGTTGGTATAATGCTGTGATTCCAGCCATATGAAAGCCTGTGTAACTGCCATCACCTCCATCGTCATGCTACTCGTGGTCATAGAGTGGGCACCACTGGATTCTTGAACGGTTCGGCCCGCTGAACAGGCTGTAAATGCCCACGCACTTCTCTGCTGCTTTACAACAGATCCATCTGTATAGATGAGCACTTCGGGGCTATCTGAGTGATCATAGATGAGCGCGTTAACCTCTGCATTGACAGCGGCAGGGTTCTGCTCTCTGCACCGTCTGTCGAGTGTGATAATGCAGGAGAAGGTACACTTAAAAGCTGGAGGCACCGGCACCCATTCCTTGCCGGGGTTGATACTGGTAAGACTGCAGACCTGTCCGACGACATCTTCCGCCCGACCCATCCATGATTTGCCCCTCTTTAGCCTGTCACCCTTTTATCTGAATACAGCGTCATGCAGAGGGTGCTGCTCATCTGCACTTATTTTTAAGTATGCACGAGCTCTCCAGATCTTGATCCTGTGTTCCATTGTCGGGAAGTCAAGGAGGTATCTCATTGCTACACAGCTGGTGTCTCTCGTGCAGCCCAAAATGATGCGCATGGCTTCGTTTTGTACCTTTTCAAGTCTTCCAATCTGTGTAGGGCTGACAGTGAGGATGGCCAGGGCATACTCGATGCGTGAAAGCACAAGTCCTTGGAACAGAAGTAATAGCAGTCTTTGCTCGATATTGGCAGTCGCCATGACTCTCATTGCTGCCAAACCTTTTCGAGCCTTCGTTATGACATAATCGACATGATCTCTGAAGGACAGGCTACGATCAAGCCTCACGCCAAGATATGTCATTGACTGGGTTCTACTCAGAATGCTCCCATCCATTCTTACTGCCGGCAGGTCTGTTTTCACAATATGGTTGTTTAGTGAGAACCATGTAACCGTTGCCTTTGCAGAGTTGACAAGGGCATCGGCATCAGCACACCATGAGGAAATTCGATCTAGTTCGCCCTGCATATAGTTGGCAACCGCCTGTCTATCTCGACCCTGTCGATACACGAGGATGTCGTCAACGAATGATAGAGTCCTACCCCTCCCATCCAACTGTTGTTCAGTGATCGGCACCGTATACACGTTGAATAGTACTGGTGACAGTGGTGAACCCTGCGGCAATCCTGGACATATCGTTATCGGCTCAGAAGACCAACTCCCGCATCTTAGCACCACCTTCCTTTGGAGTAGAACTGCAGCTATCCATCGTACAAGGTGAGGGTGCACTTTCAGTCTGAGGAGGGTTTGCATCAAGTGCTCGAAAGATACTCTGTTATATGCGTCCTCTAAGTCTATGGCGGCCGCACATGTCTCTTCTCTGACCTGAAATCCTTCGTAAACATCTTGAGCAAAGACCGCCGCATTCAGCCATGACTCTTTGTTGCGTCTGTATCCTCCAAGTGTGAGCGGGAAGCAGCCGAGCTGTTCCAAGTCCCAAGCAAGTCTGTGTGCTACAATTTTCTCCAGTAGCTTGCCAACAGTATTCTGCATCGTAATGATTCTGTAGCCGCTTATCTTGGAGTGGTCTTTGTTCGGTTTTGGCAGCGGCAGCAAGTAGCTGTGTAGCCATTCTTCTTTGACCTGACCCCTCTGGATACTGGTGTTGAATTCTCTGGCCAGTTCTTCCATGTCATCATCTGATATCACCATTAGGTCACCATATCGGATGCCGTCTGGGCCTGGGGCGGTGTTAGGTGATTTCTTGAGCATCGCACGCAATATCTCAACTGTGATTGTCCATTCTTCGTCTGTCCCGACCCCCTCGCACAACTGAGAGAGTGTTGTTGTGGTCCTCTGTCTGGCGGGCTCGTCTTTCTAGTCAGTCTGTTCTATGTAGCGTGCAAGAAGGGCCTTACCTTTATCCGCATCCGACTTTTTCCATGCGAGGTCTGTGCCTTGAAAGTCTGGAATACCCCTACGTTGTGCAGCACCGTTCATGCTCTCGTGGAGGCGCCAGAATGTCGTAAGAGATTGCTCGGAGCACACCTTCCTGCAGAACTCGTCCCATTTGTCGGCCTTGGCCTGTTTGGCGCAGGATTTGAATAAAGTCGTCGTCCTAACGACCTCAGTCTTCAGGTTCGCCAACTCAACCTGTGGCATGTTAGCCTTTCTGGCCTTTTGCCAGTCTTTGACAGCCTGCCTCTTTCCCAGCCACACCTTCTCGACCTCTCCATTCCACCATGGTGGCTGCAGCCATCTTTCTTGTCTCCTACGGGAGGAAGTTAGTTTCCTTCTTCTGATCTTGCTTATGGCGTCTTGACCAGTGGTGCCGTACGGGAAGGCATTGGTCTTGTTTCTTTGACTCATGGCCCCGTCTTTCTTGATCAGGATGACACAAGGGTAGTGGTCACTATCGTGGTATCCCAGTGTGCCCCACCGGCACCTTGGTGCGATGGTGGGCGACACCAGAGCCAAGTCAATGATGCTGTCAGAGTCGCCTGGTCGAGTGGCCATTCTAGTGACCTTCCCATAATTCAGACAGATTAGGGCAGCAGATGCCAGGGCGTCCTCCAAATCTTCTCCCTGTCTATTGGTGATGCAATTCCCCCATTGACTGCCTCTGGCATTGAAGTCCCCGCAGTAGATGATATGCCTTTCATCCATATCGAACAAACTCTGCCATTGTCGCACGTCGACCTTCCCATTTCGCGCATAGACGTTAACGATTGCAAGTTGCACTGGTGTCATTATTCTTAATGCCTGCACTTGCAGGGCATCGCTGTTCCAGGCGGACATATCGATCTCAGACACTAGTATGTTGTCGCGGACCAGAATGGCCTGTCCGAGGTGCGGCCTGTTAAAGAAACCCTGAAATCCCGCAACATTGACTGTTCCGTCGGTGAGCTGTGTTTCTTGCAAGACTACAATATCGTTTCCGTAGAGTAGTTTTTCAAGAATGGGTCGGCGTTGACTAAATGATGCACAGTTCCAGTACAGTACTCGAACATTTCCGATACCCAATCTGTCACATTTTAAGCGACTTCTGCTCGCGCCCGCCCTCTTACCACGTTGTGTCCTAGCTGGTCGTCTGGTCGTCATGTTAGGCTTAACTATCGCCACCGGGCGCCGATGATACGCCGAAAGAAGACCGGACGCGCGTGCACGAACTCCGTTGCACGGTCCGAACTCCATTTCACCATGAAAAAAAACACTTAATCCATACACATTTCGGAAAAAAACACGTTCCATTTTACGGGACGAAAAAATGTCCCGCCATCTTGCTTCAAGGGAACTCACTTGTAATCAGCAAACACAGAGACTCTACAAAGACAAAACCTCCGAATCAGGCAAACACAGGGACCAGAAATAGCTTCGTAATCTGACCCTTAAGACAGAGACTACACAATGACAAAACCTGGCGGTCATACAGACACAAACCATAAAATGACAAACCTTGAAATCGAACAGACTCAAGATCAGATCATAATGGTTAGTCTGCGAATAGGACACAATAGGTTGAAGTCAATTCTATATCACATTTGTAAGATAGGTTTGTCGGAGTTGTGTGCGTGCGTGTGTGCGTGCTTTCGTTTGTGGCAATAACCCCATCTGTCGTGTCCTCCTTTAAAGTGTCGTCCCTGGAGTGAAGAGAGTCAACACCCACATTATAATATTTTTTCCCTATCAATATCCTGGAGAATCCACCAGCTTCCGTCCAACACACTCCATCAGCCCGTAGACACCTTTTCCTATCACTCTCTCACTGTCGTACTATGCCCCCTCTCAGGCTTCCCCAACGCAACATACTCAACAACTCTTGCTTCTAAAAATTAATAAAGATTAATTTATTAAAAGAAAAGTGTAACGTATATGAGACGTGTATGCGAAGAAAATGTGTGACGTGTTCTATAAAGTGTGTAGAATCGGACTCTCAGACAACAACCCAGTCAGCTCATCCTAGCAAGGCTAGACCACAGCACGTTACGTCAGAACAGGTACATCTCACCCAGTGCCGAAACCATCTTGCCGGATACTGACTTGCCTCTGTAGACCTCTGGTAATCCCATTTCATGATCATCCGAAATAGACACCGGTGATAATAACAGTTAATCATGGACCGGTTGCACCCTACCCAATGTACGTTCCTATCGTTCCTAAAGAATGCACAAGTCCTTTGTAGTGTGTACACAGTTATTAATGTTAATTGTTAATGTACTTGATCCTAACTCGTGTCTATCTAGCCTCAAGTATCATGTCTTGTGTTCTATTACACGAGATTATATCACACTATGTAACTATTATAATTAATGTTCTCGGTTAGTTACTACTGTCTGATGCTGTGTGGTGCATCAGCAATCATCACCCCTCTTTGGTGAATCATCTTCCTTCTAGCTTTAGTTACGTTCTGTACGAAACTTTATTGACTGTTCAACTGGTGTTCTTCCGAATGGGATTTGAACCTTTCCTAAAACCTTGTTGAGTTGCCTCGGATCTGGTAGGGAACCTAGAATAGAAACAACACATCTGGTGATAGTACTAGTCACTGATCCTACCGGCTGAGTGTAAGCCTATTGCCTTGTTCAGTGATCTTTAGCTAACTATGTCATAGAGCAGATTAGCTACCCACCTAGGGCCGAATCAGGCTATGACAAAGAAAGACCCATACAGAGTGCAAAACCCCAGCGGGCAATTTCCCCGTCTCCCAAGTATCCATCATTACTCTATTCTGAACTAGCATAGCTTATCACCACTACACTACTCTATTCTTAACTAGCCTAGCTTATCCTCACACTCTAGTCTAACACGGCTACTGCCTAAATTAATTAGAACTAATATTATAATAGGTTATACCTTAAATGGCACTACTGCAGTCCTATCAATCATATCTACATCTGCCATGATAGGCACGTGTAAAATTAAGTCACTAATTAACACACGGTAGACATTATTTCCACTAAGAACTGCAGTGCCATTGCACTCCAACTAGAGCCACATTTTCAAGACCCCCTAGTTGGCCCCAACTCGGGTTTATATGGCAAACTCCCAAAGTTGGCCATGTGACGTTATCCTTTATGCCCACACCGGTGGCACATTGGGCAGATCATCCCCTGTCAGGGATCCATCCCCGCCTCCTTGGCTCCATCAATGTTAGATTTGTCATCACTGGTTCTGACATCCAAAACAATCTAGAGAGTTACTGTAGAGTTCCAACAAAGGGTTTCGATACCAAGCTGCCAATCATGGTTTTCCAAACAACCTTACATTGTGCACGTGACGTTGTTGATGTCCGGCAGGTGTTCCACTGTTTCCAATAACAAGCCCTCAACTTTCTGTCATGTGGTGACAGTCAAAACCGCCATTCCGTCTGATGTCCGGAACTATAGATTGACATATGGACTGTTTTCTTCCGAGCTGAGTACTTCCGCTTCCAATCCGACTTGTTTATAATCTGTCAAAGCGATGTATGATTCAGCTCATTCACTTCCTCTACACATCTGCAACTGTTAATTTTGCCCGACATGTGATGGGCGACATCCGATTGCCACCATGATCCCACGGGTTCCATCTGTATTCAAATGTTGACCAACTGTCAAAGCGATGCCGGGATTTGTCTCCATCACCACCGAATGTGTATATTTGCTGACACGATGTAACCCGTGCAGCTGTGTTTACTCTGTTAGTACGACTGTTGTGGCCTAGAAAATATACGCCAAGCAAACTTCGGTAGTATCATTATCTGGTTAACTCATGGCGATCTCGTGACACCATCACAGCCTTGCATCTTCCATAGTTCTACCAACTGACAACAATGAACGAAACATGTAAGGCATCAGTCACTTTCATTCCACCAAACGCTGTAAGGGAATTAATGTACCTGAAATTAACTACATCTTTTGTACAGACATTAACTGAGAGATCCGAGTGCGAACGTGGAAGAGAAGAAGACCAACACATATACCGTGACATGACAAAACCTCGTAATCAGGCAAACACACTTTCCTTTAGGCATAGCTCTTCCTTCCGCTACAAAGACAAATAAACTCCAGTACCTTTGACCACCAAGGTGACCTTGTGTCGCAACTGAGACCTTCTCTTGCTGATCTGACACTCGTAATCGCCTGCGTCCTCCAAGCTGACCTTCTCTATCACCAGGTTCCACTGCGAGCTGTTGGGCACGTGCTCTGCGTGAACCCGCATGTCCCTTGTCCATGATTTGGTGCCGATCGTCAAAGGTGCGGAGTTGGGCAGTTTTCTCCATGTCACCTGCAGACAAGTTACGCAAGATGCACATTGTTATTAATGCGCTCACATTTCTTATATAAACCACTGTTGTATGTTAATCAGCACTAAGAGCTTATGACACAACACCATTAAATAAATTAAAGTAAGAATTTTGAGGACAGTCATCTTTCCTGTCCAACATTTGTGACATGGACCATTTAAACATCACACTCAAAATTCAGTCCAGGGCCCTAGCAGTAGTAGCATGTGTATGGACTACGCTTGAGTTCAAAGCGAGGGGGGGGGGCCTACAAAAGAAAATTGTTGTTTTTTTTAAACTGAAATATTGCAGAAAAACTCCGAGAATACTGTGGATCAAGAAGAAACATTTCTAAAAAAATCTGGTATGATACAAGTTGTGACGTGGAAGAAAACTGGCTCATCATCCTGTCCCTGAATCTCAAATAGTAAACGCGAAAATGGCTTGGCAAGAAGAATCATGGGAGGCGGGGTTCGTTGAAGAAGAGACATGGGGTCGACCAGCACGAAGATGCAACAGGAGACTGAAGACACCTCGGGGTCTACCAATGCGTAAGACAGGGAAAATGGCCAAGGACCGAGAATCGTTTGCCGGGCTGTGAAGAGAGTGACGTACTTCAATGGGCATGCTACATGATTATGATGATGATGATGATGACGACGACAACGATGACGACTGCCACACAGCGGCCACGCGCCACCAAATAGAAAGGGATATTCCCAGACAAGTCACAAAACTAGATGACCATATGAGAAACTAAGGCCGATGTGTACCACGTCATAAGACGGCAACGGGGACGCTTCGGGAGAGGACATCAGGACAGCGGTGTTTTCTATGGGCTCCGTGTTGGAGAGGGTAGGATCTGGTTTGGCGCAATCTTCTTAGTGAGCGAGGAAATCGTCTGTTGTCTCACATTCATACAGTGATGGGACCGGGACAGGAATAACCCTTAGACGAGTTAAACGCGGCTGGTAAATCCTTGGGAAAAGAGCGACCTTCCGGAAGCAATGGCAGAATTCGGGAACTGAGTCTGTATAACTGTATAACCGCCCGTCCCCGTCTTCAGGGGCAGGTTATCATATGGAGTAGCGTTCTTTGTTGTTCTGCGAGAGCATGTAATAAATGCCTGAAATTGCCGTTGGCTGGTTTGCGTCTGTTTCATCAAGGTGAGCGCTGTTTAGTATTTTGTTGTTGAGTACGAGCAACTTTATGTGTTGGAGTTGAGATGCGTCGGCATGTGTTAAGACAATGTGGGGTCTCTGATCCAGAAAGCATTGTGTGGATGTAAACAAAGAAGATTCCCGCCATATCGCTAAGTAAACAAAGAATGCACACCAGGATCAATTTCTGAAACACGATGCAGCACCAAGATCGCTTGTTACGCGCCAACATGGCAGTTGCCGGAAGATCATAAATTATATCAACATACTTATTGTTTGACGATAAGAAATTTGCAGGTAAACTGACTAAGTAATTGTAATTAAACTAGTCCTTCATGAGTGCACACCTTAGCTCAAAATAACGCACCACGCAACACGGAACGAAAAGCGCAGGAAGATCCGGTTGTCAAAATGTCGACAAAAACAGTGGAACGTTTCAGAAATCAGTGAAATTAATTTATGATGTACTATTCTGAGAATACCTGTATAAGGTAAGAAGAACATTAGATTATACATTAATGTATCTGGTTATTGGACACACACAAGAGCTGACGTGTCAAAATATATACAAATAATTACAAATGCCACAAGATTACAACAACATTTGCGCGTCACAGAAAGAACTGCACACATTATACACGCACCATTAGAAACATACTGAAGAACACGACACGACATTAACGAAGAAACGATGTTGGAAACACTACGGCCTACAAACGCTTGAATATTATACGCACATTGAGTTGTCTGCGGAAATGATATACACAGTTGACACGACACACTGGACACTTGAACACAGTTGATGCTCAACAGTCAACGAAGACAATGACACCGAACATGAACATGTTTACTGCCGACACTCTATCAAAAATGCATTATCGGCGCAAAGTACAGTTGCTACTGACATTATTTGTTCTACATTTCTTTAAACATTGACACTTGAGGACGGGGGATGCTGGAGGATGATATACAACATTATGAAAATTAAGTTGACACAGTACGCCATGATACAAGTAATGTTCAACAACGATCGTCACTGAAACTTCACTACTGTCACATACGAACATTGAACGTTACAAACTTTACACAGTACCACTTCATTACTTTGAACTTTACTCTTCACGGGAAACTTCAATATATATTTACGAGTTACAACGGTATATCTGACAGAATACATAGAGACACGTTATCATTACACCTCAGCATGCAGGAAATCTAACACGTGTACACTCACTTGATTTGAAGTCAAAGCATACAGATAGACTTTAATGTCACATGGTACCCAATTGTTCAAGGTATTTAATCGATAACGATTCACATTGGGACAGTTATATTTATTATATCGGGACATTAAAGGACATTATACACATCAAGATACTACTGGACACTACACTGCACCTGAAACGCATCGAGACGTTACATGTTCCTCAAGACTCTGACGCCAGGACAGACGTACACTATCACACGGATTGACAACTACCATTTTTCATCGTGACACCAGACACAGTCAGCTTGTTCACGCATTGGACTTTATGTACCAGAACTGGATGCAAGCAGATCTACTGATTCCACTGTAGGCATCATTCTTTCCGATACCTACAGCAGCCTAAAGTGATTACAATAAGGCTGCAGTAAAACTCAAACTTCGTCGTTACACCACAACCAACTACGTGTTATGGGTTGGTCACGGGCCGCGTGGGTCCATGGTGAGAGTACAAGTTAATTGTACTATCGTACACAGTTCCTCTTGTATATCTAAACCAGCACACTAATACTTGAGTGCTGATGACGGATCATTTTTTATCGAACTGACACTGATCTGATCGACACACAATTATTCTATATCAATTTTCGAGCGATGAATGTTATCTACGTTCAGGAGAGGCGGAAAAAGGCCAGTAACTTGTGTTGTTGATTAGTATGATGTTGAATCTTAATAAGGCACTATTTATCAATATTTTTTTTTTTGTGTGGGCGGTTGGAAGGGCTTTGATGAACTTGATTGGTTCATGAAGTGATTTGTGTGTTGACTACGAATTAAATTTTTGTTTTGATCTTGTGGGCGTCACCACAATACTATTGTCTTGTCATAACTGTAGTAGTATAGTATGTGCGTTACCCGTAAAAAAAAAAAGTGGATAAAATTTTTTTTTTATTATTGTTTCTGAACATGTATTCGCGTCACTCGTCATTCGTCTTTTATGATTGTTAGTTGTCTTGCATTGCATATATATTGTGTATTGGATATATTTATTCATATTTATTTCTCTAGTTATATTTATTTCGATCATTATAGAGATATCTGATTGATTTTTTTTGTGGTGTTCGAATTGACACTATAAATTTAATTGAGTTACATTTACTCAATTGTGTTACAACATTTACCTTACTATCTGAGTGATAGTGATCTGAGACAATATTACAATTTTGTCGATTCTTTTCTTCTTTTGCCTACGTCCATATTTATTTCAGCCAGATAGCTCATTTTACAGGTAGGACATTAGGATAAGATGTCGACACTGCAACATTTCATCGAGTTGGGTGAGAAGACTGGTTTAACCGGTGCAGAACTTCGAAATTGGGCAAGTGAGCAACAGAAGCGTGACAAGGAGGATCGACAACTTCAACATGCAGCAGAGAAGGAAGCTAGACAACTGCAGGCTACACGTGAGAAGGAGGAACGACAAGAAAGACTGGCATCAGAAAAGCAAGCGAAACAACTTGAGAGAGAACTGAAAGGAAAAGAGATGGCGATCAGACAAAGTGAGATAATTTTGGAACGTGAACGAATGGAGTCTAGAGAAAAAGAATTAAATGCGGAAAAAGAGAAGTTAATGATAGAGATGCAAATAAAGGAGAAACAAATGGCTACAGAGGCAGATTTGAAGATGAAACAAATTGTTGCTGAAGCAGAACTTAAAGAGAAACAATTGGCTTTTGATAGGGAAAGACTTGCTACAGAAACACTCTGGAGGGACAAGGAGGTTGAAGGTAACCTAAGGGTCAAGACGCTTGAGATGGAACGTGGAGCTGAAATTGAACGAGAGAAAATGCTGGCTAAGCACAACGATCCTGTGAAAAAGTACCAAGGTTTATTCAGGAATTTTCAACAAGGTGATTCTGTTAGTTCATGGATAACGAATTTTGAGGTGCTCGTAAAGTATTATAAGGTACCGGAGAAGGATGTACCGATTTTATTTCACCGTCACCTCGCGTTAGAGCCGTTGAAAGTGATCGAGTTAATTCCTGAGGATTTACGTACAAATTACAAATATATGCGCGATCGTGTGCTGTCACATTTTTCATTAGACGAATCTGGATTACGTACAAAGTTTAAACCACTTACACCGAAATCGAATCAAACATTCTTGGATTTCGCTTCGGAAATGTCTTCTAGTTTTGATAAGTGGTGTAAGGCTGCAGATATTAATGATAGTTATGAGAAAGTGAGAGACTTAATTATCAGAGATAGAATGTTATCTGCGATACCAGAACCTATGTCAGTATTTCTTATGGAAAACAAATGTAAAAGTTTAAGTGAAATGGAGAATAAGGGTGAATCTTATTTCAATGCACATAGGGATTTTTTGCTAACTGTACACAACCTGAATTAGTGATAGGAGCAAGTGCAAAAATTCAAAGAGGAAACAGTAAGTTTAGAAAGTTTGGTAGTAGTACTAACAAAAATAGTCCTTACAATAGAGAAGGTGATAGACCAAGGAAAGGCCAATTTACCAGATGCCAGTATTGTAGATTATCGCATGGAAACTTAGAGATGTGTGATAAACATCCAGGTTATTCCGCATATCTGAAGGACATTATTGATAAGAAGAGAAGTAAGTATGACTCGTTTAAAAGAAGCATTAAATGTTTCTCATGTAGGGCATACGGACACACAAGCAGGTCTTGTCCAATGAGAAATTCCTGGAAGGAAGCGAGTATCGCATATGTGTTGTCTAGTTGTAGTAGCGATTCAGATGATCTAGAGGACACACACGCAGCCATTAAAGAGTCATACAATAACAAAACAGGTAAAGAAGGTCATAATAGTAATGATGACCTTACATCAGCCAATAAGAGACATATTCACGAAGCAAATGCAGCATACACTCGTCAAGGTACTCTGACGATACACCAAGCGTTGGTGAATGGTTTACCAACAACCTGTTTTAGAGACACAGGGTCCGATTTTACAGGTGTTAATCACAAACTCATAAGAGAAAGTGATTATACAGGTAAAATTATTGAGTGCAGGACATTTGGGGGTACAATAGACATGTACAAAACTGCATGGGTCAGCATAAAATGCCCATACTATAAAGGTCGAGTGTGCGCAGCAGTACTACCAAACCCATGTGCTGGGTTGATAATTGGTAACATCGCTGATGTCAAAGATTACGCTCAAACTATAGAACGTAAACCTGATGTGATACTCACAACAACACAAACCTACGTATCACAAGAAGAAAAAATTACACATTCATTAAAAGTTCAACTGACTGGTAATAACAACAGTGTGGCACACAAAAATAGAACAAAAGTTAAACACAATAGTTACAAACAACAGATGAAATGGGATGTTGTAACCATATTTATGACAAACATGTTGAGTTGGCTTAAATTGACCTTATCTCAGATTACATCCATAGTCACAAACACAGTCTCACAAACAAAGGCATATATTGATGATATTGCGAATAAAAATACAGTCATTCAATCACTCAAGAAAATTTACACACAAGTCAATGATAACAAACAAAATTACAATGCATTAATGAATGCATATTTTATTTGCTTGGCTTGTTTCTGCTACAAATTAATCAAATATATTGTATTGTCGTTATATATACGAATGAAAGTTATGACAGTGTTCAATTTAACAAAGTTGAAAAATACAAATATTAACATACGTTCAGTACGGAAACACCATAAGTATGAAAGAAAGAAAGAGAGAAAGAAATAGAATAAAAGAGAAGAATAAAAGAAAAATAAAATGGGATGAAAGTGTTAGGGTCATATTAACACAAAATACATTACAGACACATTTACAGTCTTATTACTTAGAATTCCAAATTTCTTAGATCTAAATCTATATTTGTTCAAAGTTTTCACACTATCTCATATCTCCACACTTAGGTGTGTGAAAATATTTTAGTTCTCTATTCTTCAGATAATTGTTAGTAACTATATTGTTATTGGAGGAACTTAATAGTTCATGATGATGAATTGGTTTAATGATTTATTCTTGTTGGGTCATAATATTAGAATATAATTCTGAGTTATTTTCTTAGAAAGTCTTAAATCTTCGAAATGTATGATTTTTCACATGTCTATATCTGTATTACAGACCTATAAAGATAGTTTGGACAGAGGATCATGAGAAATTGTTACAACAAATAAAAACTCTATTTAGTACATATCCTATTTTGAAATTACCTGATATTTCAAAAGACTTTGTTTTACAAACGGATGCTAGTTTACATGCTATTTTAGCTGTATTACTTCAATTACATGAAGGGAAACTACATCCTATTCTTTACTTCAGTAAGAAGCTATCTGAAACTCAGAGAAACTATGCTGTTACTGAACTAGAGGCTCTAGCTTTAATTGAAAGTATTGAGAAGTTCTCTAGATACTTACTAGGTAGGAAATTTCTGGTTCTGTCGGATAACAAACCTTTACAAATCTTTAAATCGGGTCATCCGAAGAACTCGAGAATACATATATGGTCTTTACTATTACAAGATTACGAATTTGACATCTGTCACATCCCATGAAAGGATAATAATCTTGCTGACATTCTCAGTCGATTATAGGTGAAAGACAGATCTTTGTTATAGGTTAATTGGTTGTATTTTATTGTTCTGTTCTTTCATAAGTTATTAAGTTGATAAGATATATGCACATAGTGCCTTGTTAGAGAATCAATGTTATAACAATCAAATTTATAGGTAAATTATTATTACAAATAGAATGGAGGCGAATAGGTACATTTGTGACTAATTTTACATTCACGACAGAATCAGCGTGAGGATGAAAATGATCAGACTACACGTGATGCGTGCTTGGGACATGGTATATTCGGTGATCAAATTACCAAGTATTTCGTTGTGAACTTAACTGTCTTTATTCTATATGGTGATTGTTTATTAATAAGTTGTTCATTATTTTATGGTTGGATTTAAATAATACTTAGAAAATAATTACCATTGGGGATTGGTTAATTCGACGATATTAATTATTGATTGTTATTTGCATTAAGAAGGTTGTGTATTATTAATTAATATTATGGTATATGGATCACTTCAAGAAGGGCCAAAGAATAAGATACAATCAGAAAAGGATCGATGAAAAAAAAAAAAAAAAAAAGAAGTTTCAAGGTGGAAAGCAGATAAGGCTACCCTACCCATAAAGATGAGTTGGAAAAAGAAATGATTATATGGTACGAGAACAACAACAAGGATCAACTACAAATAACATGGTTACTGGGAAAAACTTCATTATTACCCTCGTCCGAAACTCATGGTAATACCTAGAGCTAGGACACACTTGTCATTAGGACAAGATAGGGACTAATATGTTTATTAGTTGGTTTGATTGCCCATGATCAGCCACACGACGTCCAACGGAGGGATTGGACAGGTGGGCGTGCCCGTTATGTAGCTTTTAAATTTTTTTTTTGAGGGTTTGTAACGTGGTAGATCCTAGAACTATGTGGTTGTGGGTTAAGGAAAATGATGGTCATAGTTGTACATATCATATATACATATTTAGAGGAGAAAAAAATGATATATCATTTTTTTATCGGGGAGGGGGCATTATGCCACACAGCGGCCACGCGCCACCAAATAGAAAGGGATATTCCCAGACAAGTCACAAAACTAGATGACCATATGAGAAACTAAGGCCGATGTGGACCACGTCATAAGACGGCAACGGGGACGCTTCGGGAGAGGACATCAGGACAGCGGTGTTTTCTATGGGCTCCGTGTTGGAGAGGATAGGATCTGGTTTGGCGCAATCTTCTTAGTGAGCGAGGAAATCGTCTGTTGTCTCATATTCAAACAGTGATGGGACCGGGACAGGAATAACCCTTAGACGAGTTAAACGCGGCTGGTAAATCCTTGGGAAAAGAGCGACCTTCCGGAAGCAATGGCAGAATTCGAAAACTGAGTCTGTATAACTGTATAACCGCCCGTCCCCGTCTTCAGGGGCAGGTTATCATATGGAGTAGCGTTCTTTGTTGTTCTGCGAGAGCATGTAATAAATGCCTGAAATTGCCGTCGGCTGGTTTGCGTCTGTTTCATCAAGGTGAGCGCTGTTTAGTATTTTGTTGTTGAGTACGAGCAACTTTATGTCTTGGAGTTGAGATGCGTCGGCATGTGTTAAGACAACGACGATGAGCAGCAACTGCTAGTTGAGCCAGTGGAATACGTCCAGTGGACTGTTGTTATCTTACTGCAGCCATCTGATTGAAGCAAATATCGCTTCCACTGAACTGAACAAAACAGGTGAAGGTAGAGGTCTCTAGTCACACCACGAGGCATACTCGATGTATGATGCCATTCTCCTAGTCGTAGGCCAACCGGCCCTGTAAGGGTGATCTGGCCAAAAATCAAGCCGGCCGTACTTTACTTCTCAGAAAATGTCTCGGTACACGTTTTAGGCTGGGTCGACCTGGGAGTCCAGGTCATTGGAAGAAATGCCTAGCCTAGAACATATAACCACCGGGTCCGTGGGTAAAGTTGGTGAAGTTGGGGGAGGGGGGAGGGGAGGGGGCGTACCCACTGCTCTGATACACGGTGTATTTTTAATGACTGTGCAGTGTTTTAAAATATTGTCGGTCCAAGGTTTGTATTTACTTATTATGTTGTATGAACTTTATAGGGGGTGAATACAAAACTTGGACGGCAATATGTTCAAACACTGCACAGTCATTAAAATACTCCATATATTGCCTATGTACACGTTTTACAGTTTTCGTTTCATTTTTACTGCACTATAAATAATATGCCGGTCTCTCTGGCTGTGGGGTTACAACACTTTCTCTCTGTAATCCCGTTTATCACGCAGAGTCTCGTAGCGGAGCGAGAGCTGAGGCGGTTCAACCCCCGCTCGTGACTTGCGGGATACTGAGCCGGCCGCTCAGAAAGCAATGGCAAACTACTGAGCGTAATCTTGCCAAGAGATCAACATACAGCTGAAAGATGCTGGTGTTGACAGCTTAGTCCTGTAAAGGATATGCTAAAGAAAAAAAAGAAAAAAGAAAAATAATATGCATGTCTCCAAGAACTTTACCAATTGGTTGGTTTATTGATTGGTTGGAATAATTGTTTGTTCGTTTAGTTGGTTCGCTGGTTGGTTGTTTGGCTGGTTGGTTGGCTGGTTGACTGTTTTTCGAATCCTCTGAATGACAGAGTTTTAACTCTTTAAACTTTATGCATTGACGATCAGGCCTTTTTGAATTCTATAAAGACTTCTTGCTATTGGAGTAATAGAGTGGTGTAAAGACTTCTTCCAGACTACAGTTACCAAAGGGATTCACTATACTGCAGATCTCTTCTTGCCTTCTCAAAGCTCAGGAACCAGCGACGTAAGGAACAGCTCAATACGCTTCTATGGGTTGGCTAGTATTTAGATATTGTAATCGATAAGTGCCTGTCTCCGTGGCGAAGATTTTACAGACGTGGTTCCCGTATACCCGTGTTCGAAACACAGCTAGCGCGATTCGGCAGCAGACCGCGTTGCTTTGGTTATGCATTGGCATCGGTGCCAGCCGTGCAGAAACAATGGCAAACTACTGAACGTAAACTTCCAATGAGATCCTAACGGCAGAAATGCTGGTGTAGACTGCGATTCCCTATAAAGAATATGCAATTTTTTGGTGAAAAATCGAGAAGTGTTTGTCAGTTTTTCTCCTGAGTTAGAACAATAGGTTTTCTTGAGCGTTTGATATTTTGACGATTGTACTGGTAACACTTAAGCTCTTGCTCTCTCTCTCTCTCTCTCTCTCTCTCTCTCTCTCTCTCTCTCTCTCTCTCTCTCTCTCACACTCTCTCTCTCTCTCTCTCTCTCTCTCTCTCAACATTAGTGAACTCTGAAGTCCAAGGTTGGGAAACTGCCAACAGGTAAGGGCTGCTGGATATCCCGGGCGAGCCCCCCAACTCTGCCAAATGGTATATGTGATATAACAATGACCATCAGCAAAACATCAGCAAAAACTCGTCGTCCAGGTGTAACCAATTGAACAGAATCTGAAAGCACTGTGCCAACAGCATCGACAACTCAAAGCCGGCAGACATATCCACGGTGTCAATATCTATGTTCCTGCGTACAGCTTGTGACCAATAATAATAATATTAATAAAACTAACAATCATCAGAATACCGTTCCTGTACAGCCAGGAGGGTCGGTATCGTAGAAATAAATATACTCACACAGCTGAACCTAACTATTCAAATCCTAGGACAATGTCTCACCGCCTAGCGTCGGTTCTACTGCCTCCTATCGACTGGCCTCTGTCACCTTGGCCATTCTTGCCGAGTCCTAATTTCCACATTCCTGGCCAGCTGTTGGTCCTGAGTGAGAGGAATAATGCTTTAACGATCTAGCTCTTCTAGGAAGTAGTTCCTAGCTATGACTGCCATGCCCTGAAGGATTGTTGACAACCTTCTCTCCTTTAACAAACTCATCCGCCTTCCGTGTCGCGAGCCCAAGCTCTATCTGTTGTTGTTAAACTATCACGTTGTGACGTTTCTACCTTCTCACGTCACGTAGCCACTTTTCTATCTATTGGTTCGAGATTACTTCTCAGATTCTTTGTGACTTATCGATTACGTCATTCATTCTGACTCGCTACATGGCAGAGACCACGGTGCAAGTCACACATCCCTCGGCAGTAGGAAATTGAAGTGAGCAGCCAGAATAGAACACTTGCCCAGACTACATTTCAAATTAAAACACCCACGTACACAAATAGAGTATGCTTATCACACATGATTATGGTATACACACATTTGGACCCTCGCAGGCGCCTCATGCGCTTTGAAAAGAGACACCTTGTGTAACCTCGAATCATCTATGGACGTATCCGTGTGCAGAGAATTAAACCTTTATAATCCAAACGAAACCACGCCTTTGATTTTACTGAAACGATTGGATAAGTTCATATAATATACAGATATTATGGTTTAAGTTCATACATTATACAGATATGTGGGGCTAAGTTCTTATATTGTACAGATCAATCAATCAATCAGGTGCCGTCTCCACAAAGGAGATTGGCTGCAATGGATATCCAACACTGTCTGTCTCTCACTGAACTTCTATATATTTTTCAGTTAATATCCTCAAACAGAATATGGCGTCTCTGGTGCCGCTGTTTTTGAGGAATCCAAATTGTTCTTCGGCTACTTCCTCGTCTATTTTATTTTGAATTCTTTCTTGTATAACTTTGAGGAATATCTTAGTTATTTGGCATTGTACAGATATGACTGGCTAAGCTTTTATATTTTACAGATACAATTGATCAAGTTCTTATACTATACAGATACGATTGGTCAAGTTCTTGTATTGTACAGATATGAGGTTCCTGTATTGTGCAGAGACGATTGGTCAAGATCTTATATTATACAGATACGATTGATCAAGTTCTTATATTGTACAGATATGATTTGTCAAGTTTTATATTGTACAGATACGATTGGTCAAGTTCTTATATTGTTCAGATACGATTGGTCAAGTTCTTATATTGTACAGATATGATTGATCAAGTTTTATATTGTACATATATGAGGTTCTTGTATTGTACAGATACGATTGATCAAGTTCTTATATTGTACATATATGATTGGTCAAGTTTTATATTGTACAGATACGATTGGTCAAGGTCTTATATTGTTCAGATACGATTAGTCAAGTTCTTATACTGTTCAGATACGAGTGGTCAAGTTCTTATATTGTACAGATATGAGGTTCTTGTATTGTACAGATACGATTGGTCAAGTTTTTATATTGTACAGATACGATTGGTCAAGTTCTTATATTGTGCACATACGATTGGTCAAGTTCTTGTATTGTACAGATATGAGGTTCTTATATTGTTCAGATACGAATGGTCAAGTTCTTGTATTGTACAGATACGACTGGTCAAGTTCTTGTATTGGACAGATACGATTGGTTAAGTTCTTATTTTGTTCAGATACGATTGGTCAAGTTCTTGTATTGTACAGATACGATTGGTCAAGTTCTTATATTGTTCAGATACGATTGGTCAAGTTCTTGTATTGTACAGATATGAGGTTCTTGTATTGTGCAGATACGATTGATCAAGATCTTATACTTTACAGATACGATTGGTCAATTTCTTATATTGTTCAGATATGATTGGTCAAGTTTTATATTGTACATATATGAGGGGCTATGTTCTCATAGTGTACATATATGAATGATCAAGTTCTTGTATTGTACAGATATAACTGGATAGGTTCTTGTATTGTACACATAAGATTGTCTAAGGTATATATTGTACAGATATGAGAGGTTAAGTTCTTATATGGTACAGATACGAAAACTAATTATATTTCACAAGATGTTTGGTAATGAATGAGTATTCAAAAATCCATATTTTGTGCACATTATCAGGACTAATAATAGAAACATGAGCAGACATAAAATAATACTATCTGGGGAGAACAAAAATTAACAACCTCAAATTATCAAAGGAATTACGTGAACAAATTAACGTAGAAATATTGATTGGATAAAAACGCATTACTTTTTCATCCCATCTGTTGCCATGAAACAGTACATTAGTTTCTCCATTCCTAGACAGTTGTTGCATTAATCTATTCCATCCCGGTTGTAATTGTAACTCCGACGTGAAGTGTACTATTTTTACCTCTTTCTTAACCAGACAGCTACTAATCTAAACTACCTGTTTGAGACAGGATGAGGGAAACTGCCAGATGTAACTACCTCCCTCTCCGATCCACTTTGCAGTACACAAAGACAAAAGTGAGGATTTTAAAATGCAATAACTACTTAGGAAAACATTAGGAACAGTTGTCTATATGGATATACGTGTGACTTCGCGTTTCTATAGTTCTTTAAAGCACATTATGTTTGTGTATACTTCCATATAGACAACTCTTACACATTTTAAATCCATAAAGCGGCCCGAGGGAACCATAGGCAATCATGTTGGCAATCATAGCAAAACATGTACTAATACACTGGTCTTAAATTCAACTACATGCTGTGAATTTATAATGTAAACTACTTATCTTTCCTTGTTTTCTTAGTTACTCTGCAATCACCAATCCATAATTATAATTATCGTGTACAATTATATATTCCTTCACTGTTAGAGACTAGATCCAACACAGCAGGCCACAGATTATGTGATGTATTTTATTGGTTCGTGTATACCCGAAGAATTTGATAAGGGATTCGTCCTATAGTGTAACAGTGACAAAACTACAGTGGTTGACATAGGAAGTCGACAATCTTTACTGTGTATATTGACAAAAATACAGTGGTTGGCATAGGAAGACCACAATCTTTACTGTGTATATTGACAAAAGTACATTGGTTGGCATTGGAAGATGACAATTTATATGAAAGCATTGAATGCGAAGAGTACAAGAAGTAATAAATCGCCTCTTAGTTCAAGCCCGCTATGCCTAGAAGTCAGGTTGGAGTCGAAGAAGAGAATATTCTCAGAGCATACAAATGATTGATTGATTGATTTAGGAACCGACATACAGCATTCGGGGCATTCCCATAAGCGCTCCGTCCCCATCCTCAGCAGCCAGCGAAGAGTTCCAATACTAATAGTTCCAGTAGCAAACTGATTATATGTCCGTCTCGCCTTTCCTCTGAGCGTCGAGCGTCGGCCAGATACCCTCGCCACCCCCGCAGACCCACGCCTGTCAGACCATGGTGATCCATCCGCCCCTTCGAGGCGTACACGCCCTTCCACAAGGCCGCAACCACGTCTGCCCCGCCATGTATCAACACTCCACCAAGTCCTGCCGAGCCAGCCAACCCGTCCACCTGCCCACTCCCCAGCACACGGCATGCCCCGGAGAAAAGATCCAGGCGATGCGTGCCACCCACGTCCCCTGAAGCGAAACAAGCCACTCCGCACGAAGCCCGCCTGTCCCCACCCTCCCCAGCACGCCCTCCGAGTCAGCCACAATCACGATGTGTGTATGCATCGCGCTCTCCATCCAGCGGAAATCTGCACCGACCGCCTCCACCTCCATTCCCAAACCAGATGCCGTGCGTGGTATCACACGCCAGGCTCTCCCGCACCAAACGTCGAACATCAGCTTTTACTAAGAATCCCCAGGCATTTCTCCTACCTCTCAACACCGAACCATCTGTGTAGATAATCACATCACCCGAGCGAGCATTATCCCAAATTAGTTGCTGGATTTCCACTTCCATGGCCCCCGCTGGCCATTCCCCGCACTCCCGGCTCAATGTGATTATAACTCTGCACAAGTCCGACTGCTCCGCCGGCACTCTGACCCACTTATCTCCTCGCCTAATGTTCTCCAAGATGCACACCTGTCTGATCGTATCCTCCACCTGAGCCATCCATGATTTCCCTCTTATCAGTCTTTGACCCTTAACTGCGTCCAGCGCCTCATGCAACGGGTGATCTGTGTATGCAGCTACTCTGAGGTAAGCCTTCGCCTGCATCACCTTGTACCTACCTGAAACAGTCGGCAGACCAAGGATGTAACGCATACACACTACTGGGGTGTGCCTCTGGTGCATCCCAGAATGACCCGCTTAGCTTCGTTCTGTATGCACTCTAATTTCACCAGCTGACTCTTTGAGACAGTAAGCAGTCCTACTCCATAATCAATCACTGAGAGGATCAAGTGCTGGTATAGTGTGAAGAGCATTCTCTGCTCTGTGTCCATTGCAGCCAGTTTTAAGTGCATTGAGTCCCTTTTGAGATCTTGTCACAACCGTCTCCACGTGGTCCTTGAAGGACAGGCTCCTGTCAAATGTGATTCCCAGATACTTCAGTTTGTTCTCTCTGTTGATGCTTCTACCCTACATCGTGAGGCTTGGGACATCATCTCTCATAATCATGTTGTCCAAAGAGCACCATAAAACAGCCGCCTTTTCCGGGTGGATGACAGCACTCATTTCAGTGCACCAGTCAATCACTTTGTCTACTGTCGCCTGTAGCCCCTGGAATGTTTTCTCCCTATCTCTCCCCTGCCTATATGCAAGAATATCATCTGCAAATGTTAGAATCCTTCCAACCCCTGGTGCTTCTAGGTTTGCAATCTTGCTTGTATACACATTAAAGAGCACCGGTGAGATTGCAGATCCCTGTGGCAGTCCCGGGGTTAAAATATGTGGTTCTGAGGTCCATGCACCCAGACGGAGAGCAACCAATGAGAATGCAGGACGGCTGCTATCCAGTTCACCAACCACGGGTTGACCCCCTTCTCCATCAGTGCGGTCATCAAAATATCATAGCGAACTCTATTGTAGTCATCCTCGAGATCAAGCTCTGCCGCCATCGTTTCCTGTCTACTCTGGAACCCCTCATAAACGTCAAAGGCAAAAGTGGCTGCATTTGACCAGGTATCTTTTCCTGGCCTGTAGCTCCCCAGGCTTCTTGGAAGAAGCTTCCCCCTTTCCAAAATCTCTTGCAGCTTGACAGCGACTATCTTCTCTAAAACCTTCCCAAATGTATTTTGAAGGGTGATGATCCTAAAGCCGCTTAGCTTTGAATGATCCTTGAATGGTTTTGGGAAAGGAATGAGATAGCTATGTAACCAATCCTGCGGTACTGATGCTGTCCTAATGCTCTGGTTAAAGCAGTCAGTCATCTCCTTCAGGTCTACATCGCTCAAAACCTTCTTGTGGCCATACCTAACACCATCGGGCCCTGGTGCCGTGTCTTTTGCCTTTTTCGAAATATGTTTAACATCTTCAACCCGTATGATGTCTTCGTAATGCATATTCTCCATTGTGCAAGATAACTCCTCTCAAGATAACTCCTCTTGTGATTGGTCTGCTCTAAAAATCTCTGGCGAAACGCCTCCCCTTTCTCTTTGTTTGTTGTCACGCGCACATCATCCTCTCTATAAATTGTTCCCACTGTCATAGGCCGATCTTTTCTTTTTGCATTTGTCTGTGCAGTTTCCAGAATTTTCGCAGTGTTTTATCGCCTCCAAAAAACATTCCCATTTTACGTTCTTGGCTTCTGCAGCTCAGCGCTTTAAATCCCCCACCTTGTCTTTCTTGACATTTTCCGCTGTGTCCACTTCCTCTCGTGAGCTTCGTGGTGTCTGTCTTAAATGCAGCTCTCTTTGCTTTCCAGGCATTGTCTACTTCTGGGATCCACAATGAGGGCTGCAAAAAAGGAGTTTTAACAGTCCTGTTGCATGCCCCCTGTCTGAGGCGTCCAAGAAGGTTGTCGGTCCACTCATACCGGAAGGTCTTGCGCGCTCTCCCAGCCTTAACTTTCATGGATTTAGAGATCAGGTCTGAGCATGGCATGTGATCACTCCCATGGTCATTCAAAACAGTCCACTTTACATCAAGGACTGAGAGACAAGTGCCAAGTCAATAGCTGTGTCTGCATCGCCAGGCCTCATTGCCATTCTAGTCGGCCTACCATCATTTATGCAGACAACATCGAAGTCCACCATGGCATCCTCAAGGGCAAGTCCCTGTCGGTTTTCTCCACTACTGTCCCAATCTCTGTTCCTCGCATTGAAGTCTCCACATACAAAGAAAAGACATGAGCATGTTCTCAGCCACAGGAACAATAGGGAGACAATGAGGCATATCGGCTATACTCTCGCCTGCTTGGCTGCTGGTCGTTGGTTCGATTCGCATCGGAACGGATTCGATATTTTTTCAATGGGCCTGGGCTCATAGTTCGACTTAGCCTAGTTTGGGTACCCGAACATGCCTTGGGAAATGAAGGAGGGCGGTGTGGTACTGACCACAGCACCCAACGAGTGTCACGTGATCTATAAACCTATGCGGAGAGCACCATGTGTCCAGTGCGCTAGAGGGCATGTAAGAGGGGCCTTTACATTTACTTTACTTAACTGGAAACACACACACACACAACACAACACACACACACACACACAAATACGATAATATTCTCAGACGCATGAAAGATATAACGATAGTCTCCGCAGCATAGACAGAAAGATAAGAAAATATTCTCAGTCACATGGACAGAAATATGAGAGGACGGTCTCAGATACATGGACAGAAAGATGAGAGAACGGTCTCAGCCACATGGACAAAAAGATGAGAGAATAGTTTTAGCTACATAGACAGCAAGATGAGAGAACGGTTTCAGCCACGTGGACTAAAAGATGAGAGAACGGTCTCAGCCACGTGGACAGCAAGATAAGAGAACGGTCTCTGCCACATGGACAGCAAGATGAGAGAATAGTCTCTGCCACATGGACAGCAAGATGAGAGAATGGTCTCAGCTACATAGACAGCAAGATGAGAGAACGGCCTCGGCCACATAGACAGCAAGATGAGAGAACGGCCTCGGCCACAATGACAGAAAGACTTAAATTGCCTGCCCGCCTGCCTGTCTTCCGTTCCGGTGTTCGCACGTTCGTATCCCCATCTAGGAAGGGAGCTTTCCTCTTTTAATTGAATCGGGTTCCCATGTCAACGCAGCCACAATCGGTAGCAAAAAGTGTTCTGCGAAGTGTGTGTGTGTGTATGTGTGCGTGCGTGCGTGTGTGTCTGTGTGTGTGTGTGTGTGTGTGTGTGTGTGTGTGTGTTTCGGTGTTTGTTCA